>NC_069445.1:28999568-29028127 GCF_026875155.1 Cherax quadricarinatus | reverse complement strand
CAAAAAACCACCAGGAGACTGAATCTTATGAACGACGTTTAGGTCCAACTTGAACCACTGACTAGACACTGTTCCAGCCACGGTATTGTGTGTTATTATTCTTTTGGTCATCTGATCGAGACCTTCCGCTGGCTTACCCCTCCACCCTTAAAAAATACAGTTATGATTACAATCAGAGAGAAAGATGAGGTTAAGCTATGTATTGTTTTACAGGGTTGAAGCACTTAACAAGGAGAAACTTCAGCGTGAGAGTGACACTAGTGCAGCTTCAAGCACAATATCAGCAAGCTTCAGATCCTGGCAAGAAGCTCAAAGGAGGGCCAGCCTACTCACCAAGCCTATCCTGAATTTTCTCACCATCTCCCTTTGCACTTATCAGCCCATTTTCATGATGTGAGTTACATTGATATCTATCCGTTTTCATGTGAGTTACGCTAATATCTATCCATTTTCATGCGAGTTACGCTAATATCTATCCATTTTCATGTGAGTTACGCTAATATCTATCCATTTTCATGTGAGTTACGCTAATATCAATCCATTTTCATGCGAGTTACGCTAATATCAATCCATTTTCATGTGATATATATTCTGATCAGAAAAATGTAAGTTGTTGAGAGAGGGTTTTCACCTGCTCTGAGAGCTAGTTTGTTTAGTCGTTTTTTGTGCCATTGTCGTTCTATGTACATTCTTTAAGATGTTTCGTCTTAGAGAAACTTCTCTCTCCAGTCGTATTAGTTATTAAACACAAGTAAATCCCTATTGCTATAACAACATTAGGGAATAACAAGTTAATCTATTGTTTACTACAAGGTTCTAGATATCAGAAGCTCGCAGTGTTTTATGGTTGTACTTGAATTCATCAAATTACCCAACAAAGTTGTTAAAGTGAAGAGTTTCTGGCGCAAATCCAGGTTTGTTATCATCTAAGTAAATCTTCTGAAACGTTGCTGCTGTTGTTGAAATGTCTTCATCATACTTGTTGGAAATTCGACCAGGAAACAAATACTGAATGAACATTTTTATAAACTACTTCAATGTGATGAGAGAGAGCAGAGCATAAGTTGTCTATGATGGGTAGTTATGTTTCCATCTTACACTTCTGTCTTCCTGGCAAAGCAACATCTTCAGCTTTATCATCATTAATTCGTTTTCTTTTCCAATGTTCTCATTTTTGTTCGTCACAATATTCCGTATTTTCCACTTTATCTTTCGCTTTATTTTCAAACACTTTGAACTGATCCCGCTGCGATATCAAAAATCCAGTAGAGATCCAAGAAGTTTAATATTTGATTGAAACTCCAGTGTTTCTTGAAGTGACTTACTGACTTGATTGAACCTCTCTAGTATGACAACCCAGAAGTCTGCCGGGACTTCTGAACGTCTGCGTCATAACATGTGTCACACTTGTGATTTACATCTGGGATTAACGTCAAAGCTTCTTGAAAATAGCTGTACCTTTTAAACAAGGCTTTTGTGGCATCGGACCTTGCAGACCATTAAGTATCTGATGCTTTTTTAACTACCAATGTAGATTTACTTACACTTTCAGGCACCGAAGCATTACTAACCAACGTTCACTTGAACCAGAAAAAAATTGTAAAGTTTTTGTATAAGACCAAAGAATGAAACTGGTCCAGTTCATCATATACGTGATGTAATAACATATTACAGTTATAAACTTACAAGAGTAACTGTGAACATTTTCACTTAATCTCTGGAGGCCCTCCAGCTGGAGGAGGTCCCTGGGCTGCAGCCCCTGGAGGCCCTCCAACTGGGCGGAGGTCCCTGGGCTGCAGCCCCTGGAGGCCCTCCAGCTGAGGCGGAGGTCCCTGGGCTGAGCCCCTGGAGGCCCTCCAACTGGGCGGAGGTCCCTGGCTGCAGTCCCTGGAGGCCCTCCAGCTGGAGAAGGTCCCTGGGCTGCAGCCCCTGGAGGCCCTCCAGCTGGGCGGAGGTCCCTGGGCTGCAGCCCCTGGAGGCCCTCCAGCTGGAGGAGGTCCCTGGGCTGCAGCCCCTGGAGGCCCTCCAGCTGGGCGGAGGTCCCTGGGCTGCAGCCCCTGGAGGCCCTCCAGCTGGGCGGAGGTCCCTGGGCTGCAGCCCCTGGAGGCCCTCCACTGGGCGGAGGTCCCTGGGCTGCAGTCCCTGGAGGCCCTCCAACTGGCGGAGGTCCCTGGGCTGCAGTCCCTGGAGGCCCTCCAACTGGGCGGAGGTCCCTGGGCTGCAGCCCCTGGAGGCCCTCCAACTGGGCGGAGGTCCCTGGGCTGCAGTCCCTGGAGGCCCTCCAACTGGGCGGAGGTCCCTGGGCTGCAGCCTCTGGAGGCCCTCCAACTGGGCGGAGGTCCCTGGGCTGCAGCCTCTGGAGGCCGTCCAGCTGGGTTGCAGCCTCTAAAGCCCATTCCTTAATCCCACCCTGCTGATATCTATCCGTTTTCATGAATAATAGAAATACTGATCCATTTTCATGATGAGTTATGTTAATGTTAATCTGTTCTCATAATGAGTAATATTAATATTCAGGCATTTTCGCGATGGGAGTTACATTAAGAATCATCCACTCGTTTCTTTAGCTTGAATACCATTTGATCTATTAGGCTTGTGTTTATAACCTCTGCTGGCCTAGTAGTAAACCACTCTCACAGCTGGCTCTTATTAGAGCCAGCTGGGAGAGTGGTTTACGCACTAGTCTGTGAGTTTTAGAACTCACCTGTCATGGGTTCATCCCACACCCGCTCCCTGATTTATAATTGGTACGCAATATTTTGAAGGTGATCAGAAGAGGCGTTCTTACCTGGACTTGGAGTTTACCTGGAGAGAGTTCCGGGGGTCAACGCCCCCGCGGCCCGGTCTGTGACCAGGCCTCCTGGTGGATCAGAGCCTGATCAACCAGGCTGTTACTGCTGGCTGCACGCAAACCAACGTATGAGCCACAGCCCGGCTGGTCAGGAACCGACTTTAGGTGCTTCTCCAGTGCCAGCTTGAAGACTGCCAGGGGTCTGTTGGTAATCCCCCTTATGTATGCTGGGAGGCAGCTGAACAGTCTCGGGCCCCTGACACTTATTGTATGGTCTCTTAACGTGCTAGTGACACCCCTGCTTTTCATTGGGGGGATGGTGCATCGTCTGCCAAGTCTTTTGCTTTCGTAGTGAGTGATTTTCGTGTGCAAGTTCGGTACTAGTCCCTCTAGGATTTTCCAGGTGTATATAATCATGTATCTCTCCCGCCTGCGTTCCAGGGAATACAAGTTTAGGAACCTCAAGCGCTCCAAGTAATTGAGGTGTTTTATCTCCGTTATGCGCGCCGTGAAGGTTCTCTGTACATTTTCTAGGTCAGCAATTTCACCTGCCTTGAAAGGTGCTGTTAGTGTGCAGCAATATTCCAGCCTAGATAGAACAAGTGATCTGAAGAGTGTCATCATGGGCTTGGCCTCCCTAGTTTTGAAGGTTCTCATTATCCATCCTGTCATTTTTCTAGCAGATGCGATTGATACAATGTTATGGTCCTTGAAGGTGAGATCCCTCCGACATGATCACTCCCAGGTCTTTGACGTTGGTGTTTCGCTCTATTTTGTGGCCAGAATTTGTTTTGTACTCTGATGAAGATTTAATTTCCTCATGTTTACCATATCTGAGTAATTGAAATTTCTCATCGTTGAACTTCATATTGTTTTCTGCAGCCCACTGAAAGATTTGGTTGATGTCCGCCTGGAGCCTTGCAGTGTCTGCAATGGAAGACACTGTCATGCAGATTCGGGTGTCATCTGCAAAGGAAGACACGGTGCTGTGGCTGACATCCTTGTCTATGTCGGATATGAGGATGAGGAACAAGATGGGAGCGAGTACTGTGCCTTGTGGAACAGAGCTTTTCACCGTAGCTGCCTCGGACTTTACTCTGTTGACGACTACTCTCTGTGTTCTGTTAGTGAGGAAATTATAGATCCATCGACCGACTTTTCCTGTTATTCCTTTAGCACGCATTTTGTGCGCTATTACGCCATGGTCACACTTGTCGAAGGCTTTTGCAAAGTCTGTATATATTACATCTGCATTCTTTTTGTCTTCTAGTGCATTTAGGACCTTGTCGTAGTGATCCAATAGTTGAGACAGACAGGAACGACCTGTTCTAAACCCATGTTGCCCTGGGTTGTGTAACTGATGGGTTTCTAGATGGGTGGTGATCTTGCTTCTTAGGACCCTTTCAAAGATTTTTATGATATGGGATGTTAGTGCTATTGGTCTGTAGTTCTTTGCTGTTGCTTTACTGCCCCCTTTGTGGAGTGGGGCTATGTCTGTTGTTTTTAGTAACTGTGGGACGACCCCCGTATCCATGCTCCCTCTCCATAGGATGGAAAAGGCTCGTGATAGGGGCTTCTTGCAGTTCTTGATGAATACGGAGTTCCATGAGTCTGGCCCTGGAGCAGAGTGCATGGGCATGTCATTTATCGCCTGTTCGAAGTCATTTGGCGTCAGGATAACATCGGATAGGCTTGTGTTAATCAAATTTTGTGGCTCTCTCATAAAAAATTCATTTTGATCTTCGACTCTCAGTCTGGTTAGCGGCTTGCTAAAAACTGAGTCATATTGGGACTTGAGTAGCTCACTCATTTCCTTGCTGTCATCTGTGTAGGACCCATCTTGTTTAAGTAGGGGCCCAATACTGGACGTTGTTCTCGACTTTGATTTGGCATAGGAGAAGAAATACTTTGGGTTTCTTTCGATTTCATTTATGGCTTTTAGTTCTTCCCGCGATTCCTGACTCCTATAAGATTCCTTTAGCTTAAGTTCGATGCTTGCTATTTCTCTGACCAGTGTCTCCCTACGCATTTCAGATATACTGACCTCTTTTAGCCGCTCTGTTATTCTTTTCCGTCGCCTGTAAAGGGAGTGCCTGTCTCTTTCTATTTTACATCTACTCCTCCTTTTTCTTAGAGGAATAAGCCTTGTGCATACATCGAGTGCCACCAAATTAATCTGTTCTAGGCATAAGTTGGGGCCTGTGTTGCTTAGTATATCTTCCCAGCTTATATCGGTTAGGACTTGGTTTACTTGGTCCCACTTTATGTTTTTGTTATTGAAGTTGAATTTGGTGAATGCTCCCTCGTGACTAGTCTCATTATGTCGGTCTGGGGCTCTGCGCATACATGTCTGAACCTCAATTATGTTGTGATCTGAGTATATTGTTTTTGATATGGTGACATTTCTTATCAGATCATCATTGTTAGTGAAGATGAGGTCTAGTGTATTCTCCAGTCTAGTAGGCTCTATTATTTGCTGGTTTAAATTGAATTTTGTGCAGAGATTTAAAAGCTCGTGTGAGTGTGAGTTTTCATCAGAGCTGCTCCTGGTGTTATTACTGCAACAATATTATTTGCTATATTCCTCCATTTTAGGTGCCTTAAGTTGAAATCCCCCAGGAGCAAGATGTTGGGTGCAGGAGCTGGAAGATTTTCCAGACAGTGGTCAATTTTTAACAGCTGTTCCTGGAATTGCTGGGATGTTGCATCCGGAGGCTTGTAGACTACCACAATGACTAGGTTTTGGTTCTCGACCTTTACTGCTAAAACTTCCACTACATCATTTGAGGCATTAAGCAGTTCTGTGCAAACAAGTGACTCTGCAATGTACAGGCCAAACCCCCCCCCCTTTTGCCTGTTCACTCTGTCACATCTGTATAGGTTGTAACCTGGGATCCATATTTCATTGTCCAAGTGATCCTTTATGTGGGTCTCAGTGAAAGCCGCGAACATTGCCTTTGCCTCTGCAAGCAGTCCACGGATGAAAGGTATTTTGTTGTTTGTTGCTGGCTTTAGACCCTGTATATTTGCAAAGAAGAATGTCATCAGACTGGTGGTATTGTTGGTATTATTGATCGTACGAGAACAACTGTACTATTTGCATGCATTAAACTGTAACCTACACAGCCTAATAACAATCGGACTCTCTAGTTAAGATAGACCAACACTGAAAGTTTGAAGCCGAACAGAAGAGGTTTTCTCAAGTTATTTCTGGAAGAAAAAGAAAAGACAACATATTTAGATAATTATTTTCAAAGGATAACTAATTTTTAAATATAAAAAGACTAATAGTGTGGTGTTTATTTCCTGGGCTTTCAGAGAGCTGGCTGTGGACTACCTGTATCTTGTGATGCCCAAGATGCTGACAGCTGCCCTCCATCTGCTTAACCCAGTCACAAGCGTTGATGTGGATGCCCTTGCTCAAGTACCTTCAGAAGTCATGCCCTCAGCTGCCCAGGCAGCCTGGGTCCTCTGTACCAACCTCAGCCAAATTAATAAGTAGGATGCGCTTAATATTTAACTCTAACAACATAAACAACAGTAAAACAATAATTGAAGTGAATATTATATATTTCACCCAGTGAGACCATCTTCAGCAAGCTTCAGTGTGATGAATAATGAAAGTACTTCATGAGAACATAAGAACAGTGAAGGAATACTGTAGGCCTACTGGTCATCCTATCTAGGTTCAATTCACACACCCACACCCACTCATATACCTCACCATCCTATTCTGAAAGCTACTTAAAAAGTCTTAAAAATGTTTGTTCCACTTATTCAAAACTCTACTACCTTACCAATGTTTTTATATATCCTTTCTAAATCTTAATTTGTCTAACTTGGATCCATTGCTGTGAGTCCAGTCTTGGTGTGAGTCCAGTCTTGGTGTGTGTCCAGTCTTGGTGTGTGTCCAGTCTTGGTGTGTGTCCAGTCTTGGTGTGTGTCCAGTCTTGGTGTGTGTCCAGTCTTGGTGTGTGCAGTCTTGGTGTGTGTTCCAGTCTTGCTGTGAGTCCAGTCTTGGTGTGAGTCCAGTCTTGGTGTGAGTCCAGTCTTGGTGTGTGTCCAGTCTTGTGTGAGTCCAGTCTTGGTGTGAGTCCAGTCTTGGTGTGAGTCCAGTCTTGGTGTGTGTCCAGTCTTGGTGTGAGTCCAGTCTTGGTGTGAGTCCAGTCTTGGTGTGAGTCCAGTCTTGGTGTGAGTCCAGTCTTGGTGTGAGTCCAGTCTTGGTGTGTGTCCAGTCTTGGTGTGTGTCCAGTCTTGGTGTGTGTCCAGTCTTGGTGTGTGTCCAGTCTTGGTGTGTGTCCAGTCTTGGTGTGAGTCCAGTCTTGGTGTGTGTGTCCAGTCTTGGTGTGAGTCCAGTCTTGGTGTGAGTCCAGTCTTGATGTGAGTCCAGTCTTGGTGTGTGTCCAGTCTTGGTGTGTGTCCAGTCTTGGTGTGTGTCCAGTCTTGGTGTGTGTCCAGTCTTGGTGTGTGTCCAGTCATGGTGTGTGTCCAGTCTTGGTGTGTGCCCAGTCTTGGTGTGTGTCCAGTCTTGGTGTGCGTCCAGTCTTGGTGTGAGTCCAGTCTTGGTGTGTGTCCAGTCTTGGTGTGTGTCCAGTCTTGGTGTGTGTCCAGTCTTGGTGTGTGTCCAGTCTTGGTGTGAGTCCAGTCTTGGTGTGTGCCCAGTCTTGGTGTGTGTTCAGTCTTGGTGTGTGTCCAGTCTTGGTGTGTGTCCAGTCTTGGTGTGTGTCCAGTCTTGGTGTGTGTCCAGTCTTGGTGTGTGTCCAGTCTTGGTGTGTGTCCAGTCTTGGTGTGTGTCCAGTCTTGGTGTGTGCCAGTCTTGGTGTGTGCCCAGTCTTGGTGTGTGTCAGTCTTGGTGTGTGTCCAGTCTTGGTGTGAGTCCAGTCTTGGTGTGTGTCCAGTCTTGGTGTGTGTCCAGTCTTGGTGTGTGTCCAGTCTTGGTGTGTGTCCAGTCATGGTGTGTGTCCAGTCTTGGTGTGTGTCCAGTCTTGGTGTGTGTCCAGTCTTGGTGTGTGTCCAGTCTTGGTGTGTGTCCAGTCTTGGTGTGTGTCCAGTCTTGGTGTGTGTCCAGTCTTGGTGTGAGTCCAGTCTTGGTGTGTGCCCAGTCTTGGTGTGTGCCCAGTCTTGGTGTGTGTCCAGTCTTGGTGTGTGTCCAGTCTTGGTGTGTGTCCAGTCATGGTGTGTGTCCAGTCATGGTGTGTGTCCAGTCTTGGTGTGTGTCCAGTCTTGCTGTGAGTCCAGTCTTGGTGTGAGTCCAGTCTTGGTGTGAGTCCAGTCTTGGTGTGTGTCCAGTCTTGGTGTGAGTCCAGTCTTGGTGTGAGTCCAGTCTTGATGTGAGTCCAGTCTTGGTGTGTGTCCAGTCTTGGTGTGTGTCCAGTCTTTGGTGTGTGTCCAGTCTTGGTGTGTGTCCAGTCCTTGGTTGTGTGTCCAGTCTTGGTGTGTGTCCAGTATTGGTGTGGCCCAGTCTTGGTGTGTTCAGTCTTGGTGTGCGTCCAGTCTTGGTGTGAGTCCAGTCTTGGTGTGTGTCCAGTCTTGGTGTGTGTCCAGTCTTGGTGTGTGTCCAGTCTTGGTGTGTGTCCGTCTTGGTGGTGAGTCCAGTCTTGGTGTGTGCCCAGTCTTGGTGTGTGTTCAGTCTTGGTGTGTGTCCAGTCTTGGTGTGTGTCCAGTCTTGGTGTGTGTCCAGTCTTGGTGTGTGTCCAGTCTTGGGTGTGTCCATCTTGGTGTGTGTCCAGTCTTGGTGTGTGTCCAGTCTTGGTGTGTGCCCAGTCTTGGTGTGTGCCAGTCTTGGTGTGTGTCCAGTCTTGGTGTGTGTCCAGTCTTGGTGTGAAAATCCAGTCTTGGTGTGTGTCCAGTCTTGGTGTGTGTCCAGTCTTGGTGTGTGTCCAGTCTTGGATGTGTGTCCAGTCATGGTGTGGGTCACAGTCTTGGTGTGTGTCAAGTCTTGGTGTGTGTCCAGTCTTGGTGTGTGTCCAGTCTTGGTGTGTGTCCAGTCTTGGTGTGTAGTCCAGTCTTGGTGTGTGTCCAGTCTTGGTGTTGTTCCAGTCTTGGTGTGAGTCAGTCTTGGTGTGTGCCCAGTCTTTGGTGTTGCCCAGTCTTGTGTGTGTGTCAGTTCTTGGTGTGTGTCCAGTCTTGGTGTGTGTCCAGTATGGTTGTGTCCAGTCATGGTGTGTGTCCAGTCTTGGTGTGTGTCCAGTCTTTTCTGTGAGTCCAGTCTTGGTGTGATGTCCAGTCCTTGGTGTGAGTCCAGTCTTGGTGTGTGTCCAGTCTTGGTGTGAGTCCAGTCTTGGTGTGAGTCCCAGTCTTGGTGTGAGTCCAAGTCTTGGTGTGTGTCCAGTCTTGGTGTGTGTCCAGTCTTGGTGTGAGTCCAGTCTTGGTGTGAGTCCAGTCTTGGTGTGAGTCCAGTCTTGGTGTGAGTCCAGTCTTGGTGTGTGTCCAGTCTTGGTGTGTGTCCAGTCTTGCTGTGTGTCCAGTCTTGGTGTGTGTCCATTCTTGGTGTGTGTCCAGTCTTGGTTTTGAGTCCAGTCTTGGTGTGTGTGTCCAGTCTTTGGGGTGAGTCCAGTCTTGGTGTGAGTCCAGTCTTGATGTGAGTCCAGTCTTGGTGTGTGTTTCCCGTCTTGGTGTGTGTCCAGTCTTGGGTGTGTGTCCATCTTGGTGTGTGTCCAGTCTTGGTGTGTGTCCGTCTTGGTGTGTGCCCAGTCTTGGTGTGTGTCCAGTCTTGGTGTGCGTCCATCTTGGTGTGAGTCCAGTCTTGGTGTGTGTCCAGTCCCTTTGGGGTGTGTCCAGTCTTGGTGTGTGTCCAGTCTTGGTGTGTGTCCAGTCTTGGTGTGAGTCCAGTCTTGGTGTGTGTCCAGTCTTGGTGTTTTGTCCAGTCTTGGTGTGTGCCCAGTCTTGGTGTGTGTCCAGTCCCTTTGGGGTGCGTCCAGTCTTGGTGTGAGTCCAGTCTTGGGGTTTTGTCCAGTCTTGGTGTGTGTCCAGTCTTGGTGTGTGTCCAGTCTTGGTGTGTGTCCAGTCTTGGTGTGGAGTCCAGTCTTGGTGTGTGCCCAGTCTTGGTGTGTGTTCAGTCTTGGTGTGTGTCCAGTCTTGGTGTGTTTTCCAGTCTTGGTGTGTGTCCAGTCTTCGTGTGTGTCCATCTTGGTGTGTGTCCAGTCTTGGTGTGTGTCCAGTCTTGGTGTGTGTCCAGTCTTGGTGTGTGCCCAGTCTTGGTGTGTGCCCAGTCTTGGTGTGTGTCCAGTTTGGTGTGTGTCCAGTCTTGGTGTGAGTCCAGTCTTGGTGTGTGTCCAGTCTTGGTGTGTGTCCAGTCTTGGTGTTGTCCAGTTCTTGGTGTGTGTCCAGTCTTTTGGGGTGTGTCCAGTCTTTGGTGTGTGTCAGTCTTGGTGTGTGTCCAGCTTGGTGTGTGTCCAGGTCTTGGTGTGAAGTCCGTTCTTGGTGTGTGCCCAGTCTTGGGGGTGTGCCCAGTCTTGGTGTGTGTCCAGTCTTGGTGTGTGTCCAGTCTTGGTGTGTGTCCAGTCATGGTGGGGTGTCCAGTCATGGTGTGTGTCCAGTCTTGGTGTGAGTCCAGTCTTGGTGTGTGTCCAGTCTTGGTGTGTGTCCAGTCTTGGTGTGAGTCCAGTCTTGGTGTGTGTCCAGTCTTGGTGTGAGGGCCAGTCTTGGTGTGTGTCCAGTCTTGTGGGGTGTTCCAGTCTTGGGTGTGTGTCCAGTCTTGGTGTGTGTCCAGTCTTGGTGTGAGTCCAGTCTTGGTGTGTGTCCAGTCTTGGTGTGTGTCCAGTCTTGGTGTGAGTCCAGTCTTGGTGTGTGTCCAGTCTTGGTGTGTGTCCAGTCTTGGTGTGTGTCCAGTCTTGGTGTGTGTCCAGTCTTGGTGTGATCAATTATCTAACAAAGATCTCCCTTCTGTTTTTTTTTTCTGTTTTAGACCCAGTTTCTAACACATGGGATGATACATAGCATATATGTAAATCACCTAGGATAACCCAAAAAAGTCAGACACAGTGACTTATATATTACGTAATGCTTAATGCAATGAAACAAAATGGAGCCTCACTCCATAATTATTGTAGGTAGTAATCCATGAAATGATCTGATGGGTATTTCCCACCACAGGATTGGCATTGAGAGTGGCCTTCCTCAACACCTGATTCCCCAAGAATACCGGGAAGCCTTCTCGACCATCCTCCTCCACTGGCTGGTCCTCAGTAAACACTTGGCTCTGGAGGAGTGCCAGAGAGACATTCAGCAAGATGAATTCGTAGCTGTTGATGACATGGCCGGCTACAGTCAGTCTGCTGTTGGTGTTGCTGACCTGCTGAAGGCGGTGAGGCCCTCGAATCATTCTTGGTAGTTTGTTCATCGGGGGAAAATGTACCCGACATAGAGCATAGTAATATAATGACCGTCCTTAACGGCTCCTTGAAGGTGCTGTAGATATGAAAGCAGAGGTATAGTTTGATGATTCAAGCAAGAATCATCAGAGACCAATACAGATCAAAACACACACACACACACACACACACACACACATATATTATTATATATATATATATATATATATATATATATATATATATATATATATATATATATATATATATATATTATATATATATATATATTGGCAGTTTGGGAGGGATATGTTGTGTATCTTTATATGTATATGCTTCTAAACTGTTGTATTTCTGAGCACCTCTGCAAAAACAGTGATAATGTGTGAGTGTGATGAAAAGTGTTGAATGATGATGAAAGTATTTTCTTTTTGGGTATTTTCTTTCTTTTTTTGGGTCACCTGCCTTGGTGGGAGACGGCCGACTTGTTGAAAAAAAAATATGTTTATATATATATATATATATATATTATATATATTATATATATATATATATATATATATTACATACATATATATACTATATATACAAAATATCAACGGGGGGAGTAGAATAATAGCTCTAGGCCTTTTGTGTTGCAATCAACACATTATCAGGAGCTTGTAAAATTGCAGGAAAGAGGATGGGTTCTAGCAAATAACATTGCCAGAGGACCGCCTTTACTGGAGTGAGAGAATAGTGTAGGGAGAAAGGAGAGCACGGGAAATGACCAGGCACTCCAAGGTCCACGTGTCCCTTTAAATTATGAGAGAAAACGGTCCTTTATATAGGGGACTTCTACAAGTTATGTAAAGGAAACGGGGCTCGTTAAAATAAACGCATTTCAAGGGGTCATCTGGGAACATTATTTGCTAGAACCCCTCCTGTTTTCTGCAGTTTTACAAGCTCCTGATGATGTGTTGATTGCAACACGAAAATCCTAGCTGTTATTCTACTCCCCCCGTGGTTGTTTTGCATCTTGTATCGCTTGGTTTGCGAATTCCCCCCTCAGGGAAGGTTCCTTGATGTTGGTGAGGGGTTCTTGATTTAGGGAATTGGATCTGTGCTCCAGTTCCCCGAATTAAAGCCTGAATGCCTTCCACATCCCCCCCCAGGTGCTGTATAATCCTCCGGGTTTAGCGCTTCCCCCTTGATTATAATAATAATCTTGCGAATTCCTTGCATTGTTAATATCTCTAGTAAGACTGATGCATGCAGGAGATGAGATGAAAAGCTGTAAGCCTTCTCCCTGAAAGCTGGCTGCCTTGGATCAAACGTGTAGCGTAAGCTGCACGCCAAGGTATTGTCCAGTGTGGGTAGATTAGTATAGCACTGCGTACCTTGTTCCAAGGTTCGTAGGTTCGAGTCTCCTTCGGCCAGGGATCAGTGTTTGTAAATTTCGCCTGCTCTTGCGAATTCCTTGTATATATATATATATATATATATATATATATATATATATATATATATATATATATATATATATATTATATATGTCGTGCCGAATAGGCAGAACTTGCAATCTTGGCTTAAATAGCAACGCTCATCTTGCCATATAGGACAAGTGAAAATTTGTGTATGCAATAATTCGCCAAAATCATTCTGAACCTAACGAAAAAAATATATTTCACTGTGTTCGTTTAGTATTAAATTATTGTAAACAAATCTAAAATATATTTAGTTGGGTTAGGCTAAAATAAATTTTTCTTGTTATAATAAGGTTTTGGTAAGTTTTTCTAATTTCCTTTTGGTGCAAAATTAAAAATTTTTGCATCAACATTAATGAAAAAAATATTCTTTAAACGTATAAGAGAAAATTTTAGAAAGGACTTAATTTTAAATGAGTTCTTGCTAATTGACCAGTTTTACATATTCGGCACGACTATATATATATTATATATATATATATATATATATATATTATATATATATATATATATATATATATATATTATATTATATATATATATATATATATGTCGTCTTCAAAGCATAACAGGTCATCTAGAGATCCAATGAATGACTGAAGAACTATTGTTACAGCTGATGATCCATGTGTGTGAGGTGAAGTGGCCAGGTGATGTGGGTCCCAGTGGCGGCACTCTCATTAAGATCAGTCAACACATCATGGAACTGGCGGCTCAGTACATCACCAGAATCACTCAGAGCTACACCGTCCAGGCAGGAGATAAAGACACGATTTTAAAAGAGGTGAGACATTCCCGTCACATCGAGTCATGCTGCATGGAAAAGAAATCATTCTCAAAATTTCCTGTGTGATTGTGGTTGATTTTTTTTTATTTTGCCTCCCAAGCGGCTAGTTTATTGTGTACTCCATATCCATCACATGGTGGGGGGGACACAAATGCATATGGATATACAAAAGGCCTAGGAATTAGTCTCCAAAAGGGTTTACAGGAGTGCCAAGTATGATACAATTTATTCAACGTTCATCACACCCAGTGGCATACCTTCTCGACCAGCAAACTAGCTATTCAGAATATAGCAGTTCTGGGGCCCCACTGCTAATTAATTATCCAGTTCAACCAACCAATAGCGTGAGAGTCGGCCTGACCATCCGGCTACAGGGCACTCAATTAAGCTGGTCTAGACCACTCTTACTCTCTCTTGCATTACCTGTGATGATGATTGGCTCTTTTCCCTCTGTCTTATCTTTATACTACTGATTTAACTTTGTAAATACTATACATAATGGCAAAGAAACATATGGATGAAGAAAAACTACTTTCTCTGTGTATGCCTTTCCCTTTATTGTCAGGCAGTTCTGTGTTGACTTTAGTGACTGCCAGATGCAACAGGCCATGAATTTCCTACCCGTGTCTGTAGAAGTGATTGCTTGTCTATGGATTTTTTTTATGATTTTTATCCTTATAAATATGCATTTATTTTGGTGCCAGATGTAGTTTAAACAGAATTTATAATTATAGCTCAGTTTTACTATCCTGAAAACTTCTAACTTTTTAAATTTACGTAATTATAACTTTCAGGGTTTTCGACCTGAACATTTAGGTTTATCAGCTCAACAATTAAAGTTTTCAACTTTATCAGCCTCAACAATTAAAGTTTTCAAATTAGATTTCCTCAATAAATACAGTTTGTTTTCGCTTTAACATGAAAAAAATTAACATTCCCGACCTAATTTATTACACCTCTCAGATCCACCAGTCTGTTAGTGTATGAAGCCAATTTAGTATTGTGTTGTCAGGTGTGTGTGGTAGTGAGGAACGTGGAACACGTGTGTAACGAGGTAAGGAAACACCTGTTACATCTGTCAAAACTGGCTAGTACACAAAAGGAGATGGAGGCAGCCCAAGAGCTGGAGGAGAGAACCAAGCACCTACAACAGCACATTGACAATGCTGCTGAAGTACTCCTGCTGAGGGTAGGTCTAACACGCTTTACCTTCATACAAGAAAAAAAGATGCTAATGGTTATAATCATAAGCCTAATTTTTAAAGAGGTGGAGAGGTAAGCCAGTGGAAGGCCTCGGTCAGATAACCAAAAGCTCCAGCTGCAGGTCATCATATGAAAGACCTACATTAGGAAACACTTGTCCTGTTTCCTGACAAACCTTACCTAACCTTTCTGTCCAGATCTACGAGATTGCTTTTATCACACATTAGGTTATTGACTATCTGGTACAGGTCTGCCATCACTCATCCGGCATCATCGGGACCTGTAGGATGCCGGATTAGTGACTTTGCCGGATCACAGAGTCGTTAGGTTAGAATACACTTAACCCAACGGTGATATTTACGCATTGGCGATTTCACCCAGTTTATGCCCCATTTCTGGCTCATTCTATTGTTCCAGACTACCAAACTCAGCTATTTTGCTAGTATTCCTTCTGTAGTGCTGTTGAAATCCACCAGGCTCTGGTGGCCTGGTGGTTAACGCTCTCGCTTCACACGGCGAGGGCCTGGGTTCGATTCCCAGCCAGAGTAGAAACATTGGACGTGTTTCTTTCCACCTATTGTCTATGTTCCCCATCAGTAAAATGGGTACCTGGGCTTTTTAGTCGTGGTGTGGGTTGCATCCTGGGACACTGACAAATTTCCCCAAAAATAGGGGAGCATAAAAAGGGGTTTTTCTTATAGTATGTCTTTTTATCAGTTGGACGGGATCCCCTTGTAATGTACTTGTAGTAAATAAAGAATTTTTTTACAAGTTTTGGGCACTGAACCTTCCCCTCGGGTGCAAATCTTGTAAGAAAGATTTTTGCAAAGGGTCTTGAAAGATTTTCTTGTTTCGGGTTTTGTTATAAAAAAAGGCTAGTGGTTTAGTATGTTTTAAAACCCTTCGATTTTACAAATGGTCTTTAAGGCCCCCAGGGAAAAATTTAAGTCCTTTGACTTTTTTTTGGGTTTATCCCAGATTTTTGGAACTATTTGCAAAGTATGTTTAAAACTGTTTTAAACTGTATTTGTGTATCCCTGAAAAAAACTTACTTCTATTCTGTCGCCTTGAGTTTTAAAAAGGAAACTGCCCATTAACCTATTTCCCTCCCCAAAAAAAAGGGGGTCAAAAATTTGGGAAAAAATTTGGCCAATTTCCCCCAAAATTTCAAAAGATCCCAAAATTTCAAAATGGGGATCCAGAGAAAGAAATGCAGACTTTTCCTGGCACTAAGATAACATTTTCTCTGTTTAAATTATTTAACGTCCCCAGACCCCTCTTATTTTTAATTTTACTTTCCATTTTTGAATTTTTTTTTCACACAAAAAATAGTTTTGTGTTTTTCCCGGACTACTGAATAAGGGGTAAGTAATGTAAAACCACTCGGGGACTGCGTATTTGTCTGGCCAGCCAACATATATTTTTCCCATTTCCATTACCTTGAGCTAAAATTTCAAGGTACTTTTAGTTGTAAAACCAATCAAAATCATATTATTTTTTTTAAAAATCTGTTCTATTCTGTAAAATTTAGAAAAAAAAAGGGAGAATACAAGCAAAAAAAAACCATACGAAAATTTTACCGTTTAAGGGGCGGCTAAGGCTAGAAAAAGTGAACCCCGGTTAATTATTGTTGTTTTCTTTTTTTTTTGGGTAAAATTAAGCCATCTTTACATCTTTACATTACCCATTTTTCAAAAAGGGAACAACCCAAAAAAAAACAAAACGGTTACGTGGGAAAAAACCTAGGATAATAAAAAAAAAAAAGTAAAAAGTAACTTTTTTCCATTGGGGTTTTTTTTTTGTTGTCGGGAAAAATTTCCCATTGAATTCTATCATCATTTTGCCGCTATTTTTAAATATTATTATTATTATTATTTTTTATTATTATTATTTTTATTATTATTATTATTATTATTATTATTATAATGGGGGAAGCGCCAAAAACCCCCTTTGGGAAATTTTACAGTGCCTGGGGGGGGAAGGGAAAGAAAGGTTTCAGGTTTAAATTTCAGGGAACTGGAGCCAGACCCAAATTTCCCCAAGATCGGGAAACCCCCTCACCGTTTTTCAAGGGGGCCCCGGGGTTTCGACCCCCGGGCGGGTGGGGAAATTCCGACACGTTTCCTTACATTTTGTCCTGTTAAACCTAGAAAAGAAATGGGTTTTCCTGGGGTTAGTGAGGGTTTTGGGTGGGCATCCGGGGGGGACAAGTTTAAAGGGGCCCCAAAATTGGAAAAAATTTTGGGACGGGCCCTCGAGGGACCCCAACTGATTTCTTGGGTTATCCTGGGTGGCAAAACCCCCCCGGGGGTTTTTAAAAACCCGAAAAAAAAATTTATTTATCTTCTTATTTCCGAGATAATAAACAAAAATTTTGGATATCTAGTTGCCCTGTACTTTTACGTTTTCTCTAATATAAACCCCAGGAACAGGGGGGGGGAGGGGGTTTCTTTTTCCCATATTCTATGGGGGAAATTTCATACCTTTTTTTTGACCCTGGGTATTATCCCAAAATAGTATTCAAAATGAGTATTTACCATGTTTTTATGTTATTTATTTTTGTTTATTATGTCTATTAGATCAATTTTTGATAGATAAATAAGCTGAAAGTGTTGTTTAGTTTTTGACAGCGGGGTTTTTTTTCTGGGGGCTCCTCCCAACCCAACCCAAATTGGCGCCCCAAACCACTTTATTTTAAAAGGAAAAATGTACAGTGTAGTTGCTTTACACAAAAAGGGAAAAAAAGATAAGATAAGATTTCGCAGGTTTTTAACCCCGGGGGTTTTACCCCCCAGGATCCCCCAAAGGAAAGTCATTTGGAAATCGGGGACTGTTTTTAAACTTTTTTTCCCGGGGGGTCCTCAATCTTGTCCCCCAGATCGTGGGGGTTTTTCTTAAATGGAGTTTATCGGGGTTTAAAGGTAGTCCCACTTTTTGGATGGTAACGTATATTGTCAAAATGGAGGGAGGGAGAGGGAAAGCCCAGCCCCGCCTGCCCTACCCTTGTCTAACCCCCGCCCTTGAGCAGGTGGAAGGGGTTTAGGGCGTAACATGGCATCCCGTGCCCGTCACAAAAAACAGTCAAGGCCTAGGGATCCCCTTTATCAAAAAAGACATGGTGTTACTGTTGCTTTCAACACAGGGAATCAGCAACTATGCTGCGGGCCGGGTTCTTGTTACATATTGGGTCTCGACATAAAACTCTATCTATAGGCTGAAAAAGGCAGGGGGTTTGGGTGTTTCCCTTTACAAAAAACAAATTCATATAAAAACTTGAATTACTGGGGGAAATTCATAATGGATGTTAAAACAAAGAGTTTTACGAAAAGGGTTTTAACGTAACCCTTTTTTAAAGGGAATGCTTTTACAAACTTTTAAGAACAAATCATTGTAAAATATGGATGGAATTGATCGTCGATCTGAATTCATGCACTTATGGATTTGGGAAAAATAAAATATATAAAAGGGGGAAATTTAAAACAGCAAAGGCATTGGTGTCCCACTCAATCATTATGTCAAATTCTCAAAAATTACAGGGGTCGTAAAATAGAAAAAAAATTTTTTCTAAAAAAATTTTAATCTTTAAATTAACAAACAGTTGAAATTTACTTCATTCTTTACATCTAGTTATCCCGACTATGTACATTTTTAAAACCCAAATTTTGTGAGGGTGAGGGTTTTCTTTTGCAGAATGGTTATCATCTCTGGGAGGATCGATTCCTCTGCAAAGGCTAACCCCATGCCTTGGGGTTTAGGGAAATTTGAACGAGTCTAAAAAAAAATACTTTGGGTTTTATTACTTGTCGAGTTTTGCAAGGAAATAACGACATTCGGTTGATTTTCTGACTGAGGTTTTTGAGGTAGGGGTAGAGAGGGCAAGGGATTTTCAGCATTTTGGGCACATTAAAAAAAAACTCCCGGTTAGTTGGGGGGCATTTTTCATCAACAAATTTCTAATTTTTATTTGACTAAATGGGGAATTTTTTTGTACTTACCGTACTAATTTCTCTAACCTTATACTTAAATTTCAAAATCGAAAGGTCCCACAAAAATTTTTTTTCGGCTTTGGCATTGGGTTTTTTTGTTGAAATTTTTTCCGCATTACCTCGAAAACCCACTTTGGGCTTTTGATTGGGTTAGCATGGCTATTAGTTATCTAGTAAATTCTGCTGTTGATTTATGAAAAAGGGGGTTTCACGGTTCTTTTTAAAAACCTCTGAGCCATGCTGGTACGGTTTTCTACCCAAAAACATCAGGGGTTTTTTAAATTAAAGGGTTTTGGAGTGGAAAATAACAACTCATAGGGGAACGTTTTTCTAACCACCAAAAAGCATAAAGTGGAGTTTTCAAAATTCCGGAAGCATTGTAAGCGAATTTATGGCACATTGAACATTGGTTGACTTTTATCCCAATTTTACTATTGAGGTTGAAAGTGGCTTTTCAGGACTTTAAGTCTTTCTTTTTTGGGTTTGTTCGGCTAAACCCTTGCTGGCAGGATGATTTAGGAACAATGGTGGATTTAGATATCTTGTTTAAAGTACCAAAAATTTTTAAGGAAAATTTATTAAGGGAAATTACCCCCATTATCTGTTACTAAGGACCCTTTAGGGGGGTGGGGCCTGCAGGTAATGTGTTTTTTAAAACTTTGGGTATGGGCCCCTTTCGGGCTTATCTGGGAATTGGAACTAAATCCCAAATTGGGAAATTTGGGCTTCCCCAAAAACACGATGTTTGTTTCCTTGGAGAGAAAAATTTAAAATTGGGGTTAAAAAGTCAAAGGGGAAATATTGGGTTTGGGGACACTTGGATTGGTTAGGAACCCCCGGGGCATTTCCTTTTTTGTTGCAACGACACTACATTTCTTAAAAATCCCCGGAAATGTCAGTTCCCTACGTGGCCAAAGTTTTTTATTCTGGCTTGTTTCACCGAATGATCCAAAACCAAAGGGGGTGGGAAAAACCGGGGGATTTATGAATAGTTGTTTGAGCTACGTTCACGTGGGTGTGGAATTCTAATGGTCAAATTCCCCGTTGGAGTAACCCCAATTGGCTGTTCGATCAGTAATTTTTTGGCTCATTAAAAAAAGTCACTTTAAGGGTGTGGGGGATTCACAGAAAGGGAAAAAGTTTTCCTTGGGGCGGAAAACGAAACACACCCGGGGGGGGGGGGGCCACATGGGATCTGTTCTTTGGGGGATTTTTTACTCCTCAAAAAGTAAATGGAGGGGTTGCAGGGAACCCACATAACGTTTTCGCGGGTTTTAAAGCATCTGGACTACATTTTATTGCCAGGAAAAAGTTCAAAAGTGGGAAATTGGGAAAAACTTGGATGTTTTAAAGGGCCCTCTGGCTAACCTTCCCCCGGCTTTTTTGTTCTGGAATAAAGGTTTTTCAGTGGGCCTTTGGGCTGTCAAAACATGAACAGGGTACTGGTAAATAATGTCTCGGGAAATGCTTTTAAAGACCTTCTATTGCTAAAAGCTTTTTGCTCCCTTTTTTGTATAATTATGTTTAGCCCTTTGTAAGGACTGGGTTTGCAAAAAGCAACTGCGTTGTACCCTTTCCATCAGTCCCTTTGGCTAGTACGGCCCATGCCAATTAATAGGTCGTTGTAGATAGAAGGGCTTAGCAAAATCTGGGAAATTTTAAAAATTTGGGAACGATGTTAGCTTTTTTTTTTGGTTTGGGAAAGCTCTTTTTTGATGGAAAAGGGCCCAAAAGAAAAGGGGGGTCTTTTTTAAAAAAATTCAGTTAGTGGGCGCTATTTAAGAAAAATTTGCAATTCAAAATCTGTAAAAAACCTGCTAGAAACCCCAAAGGATCTTACAGCATCAGCAGTTTTTTTTTGGGGGGTTTGGGAAAAATTTTGTACTGCCGTTACTTTCCTTTTATCAGTGTTAACCCCCTTGGGGTGGGGGCTTTTGGGCCCAAAAAAAAATTTTAAATTTTTGATCTGAAAAATTGGGCATTTTGAAGTTTGATCTTTAAAAATTTGGGTTTTCAAACTTGCCCCAAATATATACAAATCTTTTCAGGTGTGTTTCCACATTCCCTTTGGGGCATGCGGGGTTTTCGGTTTGTCTAAGTACCCCACAAGTTTCTTTTTTCCTATAAAACCTCTAAAGATGTTGGTCATGAGTTAGAGGGTGTGTAGGGGAAAGGGGTCGTTTTTCCCCAAAAACCATTCTTTGGAAATGATAATGACTGTGGGGTGGAGAAAGCGGGTTTAAATTTGGGTGTCCTCGTGAAAAGGGACTTGCCAAAACCCTTGTAACCCAAGGGCCAGGGTCGGGGGAAGACTTTGTTTTCTCCGATATTGCTTTAAAAGGGTACCCCAGTACAGGAAGTGGGAAACGATCTGGAATAGATTTTTGCATTTAACTTCCTAAAAAACAATCACCGGGGCCGTGGTTTCCCTTTTTTAGGACTAGGTTTAAGGGGGGCATTCCGGGTGAAATTTCTATGTGCAAAAAACTACATTTATTGGGGATCTGTTGATCCCCCCGGCCCTTCCCCCACAGCAATTGGGAAAAGGGGGATTTTGTACAAAAGGGTTTTTGTTTGGTTTTAGTTTCCCGGTTCAAGTGGAATACGATGGGACAATTTAAATTGGTTTTACCCCCCCCTTTCCCTGGTAGGGGGAATGGGGGTTTTCGGGCGTTTTTTTCAACAAAGTCCCAAAAAAAGCTTGAATTCGTCGGGGAAAAATCAGTGGGAGGTTTTAAAAAGGGGGCTTTCTCCTTAACTGGTGGAATGGATTGGGTCCAGTGGAAATGGATGAGGTCTCCACTGTTGAAATTGCACTGACCCACTGGTCAGGTGGGGCCCCGTTTATCCTGTTTTGAAAAAAAGGTAAGGATAGTGAACTAGGTCAACGAGGTTGGTATTTGTCTGAGACGAACATGTGACCCGAAGTGTTTGCAAGGAGGGAAAAGGATCTTTTTTGTTTTTTACAACGTGTAAGGAAAGGTTTTAACAAATAAAAACCCCTTTACCTTGCAGGGAAACCTGTCAATAGGACGTTTTCACCATTGGGGGCATTAGGAAAAAAAACAGCCCCTCTAGTGAGAGCATTAGCTGAAACAGAGACGTCTTTTCTGCAGATGGCATGCGACATCAACAAGAGATGGCATTACTAGTTTCAAGTAATCGTTTTCCAACAAGGCATCCCCTGTGGAGAAACTACTACTCGAACTAGCAGACATTGCAGGGATAGGCTGTGCACTCAAGGCAGTCTGAGTGTCCCCGGACACTTGAGGCAATGGAACACTATCCTGCAAGTCTGAAGGTGTAGGTGGGACACAGATGGGAGTGACAGAGTTACCAGTGCCTGACCGCTTGGGTATGCTACTGGAGAATGCATTGGCTTGCAAGGACTTAATCCGTACATCATACTCTGCAGCAGTATGGCAGATTTCTGATCCAAGCTGGTAACCCCAGAATGGAATGATCAAGTCGTCAATTTGGGCATGCCATCGGTACGGGTCGAGCACAATGCGTAAGTCTCGCATGGAAGCAAATCCCAGTAGAAGGTCACCAGGGAAAGTAATCTGGTCGACAAGAAAAGCAGCAGTAAAGTCTCTGCCTTGGATAGTAAAGGTGAGCGAAGTCTGACCTTGGACTCGCAGAAGGGAACCAGCTACTCCACTAAGGGAGGTTGCAGTAGTTGGTTCAACGAGGAGGACACGGCGTAACTGCTTCGCTTTAAACAAGCTAGACCTAATGATATTAACTTGCGCACCAGAGTCCATGAACACATGAATGGGCGTATTATGGACAGAAGCTTGTACTAAAGGACCAATCGTTTCATTTGGAGTTATATGCAAACAGAAAGGTGGGTTGTCATCGGAGAAGGCATTTTCTACTTCATCCCCAAATTCCTCTACATCAGAGAGTCAGAGACGTGTGAAGCAGCATCAACAGCAGGGTTGTCATTCTCAAGGCTGGCTAAGGCTTCTTAGGAATTTTGGACTGGGATGGTGTACTCGTTATCACCTACCACTGTCACGACTGGACGAGTAGACTTGGGTGCTCGCATTCCCCTGAATTGGAAGAATGAGCCTGGTTCTGGTTAGTTTGTGAACCACAACGTCTGTTTCCTCTCCTGGCTCTGCGGTTGGAACGGCCACGGAAAGATCTAGAGTACTGCAGGTTGTAGAGAGCATTGCACTCAGATGTGTCATGTCCATGAGTTCTATGATAAGTACAGTAGGGAAGATCTGACTGGTACTCATCATCAGTACTACGCTTCTTAGGGTGACTATCATGACAGTTAATAGCAATATGGCCACGGTAACCACAATTGTAGCAAATTCTTTGACTGTGGGTACTGTACATACTACGGGTGCTACGGGAATGATGGCTCTTAACACTTGCTTTGGATGATGGACGCGAGTGATTAAGGTTGGGAGTTTTGGTAGTAGCACAAACTAGAGGAGGTACAGGAGTAGACAAAGTGGTTGGTGTAGACTTTCGATAAGGGAAGGTTCCTCGGGACACAAATTTTGTACATGGATGAGAGCTGCGAGCGGTCCCATAGTAGCATCTAGCAGACTTGAATTGTACACATACATAGATGTCAGTAGCATTAGTTGTTTAATAACTCCGAATGTGGCTAATTTGGCAAACCCATCAAGGGCTGGTTTATCGTTATCTTTAAGGTACTTGGAATTTTGACCTACTTTAACGAATGAGGACATTAGGTTATTAAGACGAAGAGCAAACTCATCTAATGACTCTTCTGGTCTCGGAGCTGTGCAAACTAATTCTTTGAGAACGACAAACGGATCGGTTTCTCGCACCGGTTCGAGATAGTTGTGAATTAACTGTTCATAATCTTGCCACCTGGTCAGATCTTGAAAATCCTTCATATGAATTAAGTTAAATACATGTGAGGCTGCTGGAGAATGGGCTAGACTCTCCTTTCCGATACTGATTAAACAACTCTCAGATGGAAGACCATCAACTGAAGCATCAGCTCTGGCTCGAACAGTGGTAAACCAACCGTCAAGGTTGTCTGGGTTACCATTGAACAATGGCATAGCATCATACGGATCACGACTAAAATTATGCAGGCTAGAAGTCTGAGTGTATCTATTGTTTGATAGGGAGTTACTCAAATTTTGGGCTGACGCATTAATGGTTGTAGTAGCAGCATGTGCTGAGGCATCGCTTGAGAAGACTTGAGACTTATTTGCAAAATGTAAAACAAGAATTTAGAGAAACAAAAGAAAACGTAACTGAGAAACACACAACGCAGTGAACTTAAATGGGGGAAAAAAATGCTTAACGATTCTGCATAAGTAATTAAAAATTGACAGGTCACACAGTAAGCAAAGAACTCACAGTCACAGAGAAAATGCTTATCTGAACAAACAACACTTTGAAAATCAAGAGAACTTGTACTTTACTCAAATCTGATTTGCTCAATTTTACTTTAAATTGAATGAATGGCATAGTGAGTTGTCTTTACTTTCAATGCAATAGGGAAACACACAATAAAATAATAAAATTGACTCAATAAAGCTTGTGCAAAAATACAACAAACTGGGACACAATTCACTGGAATAAAATAAAATGACACAGAAAGAATAAAATATTATGCACAGAACAGAGCATATGAAACTGCACTGAAATAAACTGTAGCAATATTGCAAATAATTGCTAATCAAAAAGTACTGCGCAACACTGCACAAAATCTCTGCAAGAAAATTGTTAAAGACAACACAATCTTTGCACAAGAATTATTGCAAAATGAGTCAATGTGCAATAATAAAAATTATTACACACACAAGAAAAGAAACATATCAAGGAATGAACACTTTAACTCTATATCAAGGAATGAACACTTTAACTCTTAACTGCAGCTTAAGTTTCCTCAATAGCCTCTGGTGTGGAACTCTATCGAAAGCCTTACTGAAGTCCATATACACAATATCATATTCAATACCATGATCTACCTCCTCAAACACCTTAGTGAAAAAAGTTAGTAAATTCGTAAGACAGGAACGCCCCTTTGTAAAACCGTGTTGAGATTCATTAATCAATCTGTGCCTATCAAGATGGCTGCGAATTGCTTCGGCAATTATTGATTCCATAAATTTTCCCACTATGGAGGTAAGTCTTATTAGTCTATAGTTCGAAGCCAAGGACCTGTCACCTGCCTTGTAAATAGGTATTACATTTGTCATTTTCCACTTATCAGGCACTATGCCAGTTTGTAGTGATATGTTAAAAATATCAGCCAAAGGTATGCTACGTTCCTCTTTACATTCCTTTAACACCCTTGCAAACAGTTCATCAGGGCCTGGGGATTTGTTAGGTTTTAGTTTCTCTATTTGTCTGAGGACCATGTCACTAGTTACTGCAATCGTACATAGTTTATTATCCTGTTCTACATAATCTATTATTTCAGGAATATCGCTAGTATTTTCCTGGGTGAAAACTGAGAGGAAGTAGGTATTGAGAATTTCACACATCCTTATCACTGTCAGTGATCTGACCAAAGTTATTCTTAAGTGGGCCAATCTTGTCCCTAATCTTACTTCTGTATACCTGAAAGAACCTTTTTGGGTTAGTCTTCGAATCCCTTGCGACCTTAGCCTCATAATCCCTTTTTGCTCTTCTTATTCCTTTCTTTATTTCTCTCTTTAATTGAATATATTGATTTCTTAACTGCCCATCCCCTCTTTTGATACGCCTATACATGCCTCTCTTTTGACCAATGAGATGTTTTAAACTATTGTTCATCCATTTGGGATCATTTTTGTTAGATCTAATTTCCCTATTCCGAACAAAAGTTGTCTGGGCAGCTAGAACTATGCTCTGAAAAACGTCATATTGGCAACCAAGATCACTTACCTGACCCATAGTCAGAACATCCCAATTTAGCTCACCCAGGTATTTTTTCAGTCCCATGAACCAGCATTCGCTGCCTGACCACGGTAGAGTGCGGTTGTGCTCTGCACCCCTCTGCTGTTTCAGGCGAGCTACACCAGTTCGTCAACAGTCATTGAGTAGTGAGGACGTGTGCTGCTCATTTTCCAACATGGCGCTGCATAGCAACAGGCGCATCAACACTGTTTGCGTTGAGTTGACCCGTGGGGCTGTCACGGGAGCCACGATGGATTTGTTACTACCGGCGATTATCCGTGATACCTACGGTATCGCAAATGAAGAGATATGTGGTGTAGCACTTAATGGGACGACAGGATTTTCGTTAAAATGACGTCAGCAAATGTCTACGAAGCAGTGGTGGATAAGTATCAAGAGACCATTATAGCCGTCAATTCAGCTGTATCAGTACGTCTTCATGATGTATCAAGATACTACACATGGGTTAAAAATCAAGAATGTGCCTTTTGAAGCGACTGATTTTGTTATAAAAGATGAACTACGTAATTATGGTACGGTTCATATGGCCTCTGCAGGTCGGTGGGCCGCTGGACCTTATGCTGGAAGTTTGGAGGGAACATATTCAGTCAAAATGACCTTACGCACCCCATACCGTCCTATATTATGCTGCAAGCATTTCGAACTCAAGTATATGTGACATATGCGGGGCAACGTCGTACGTGTCGGCTGTGTGGGTCGTATGACCACATAGCGGCACAGTGTGGTAAGCGTCGTGGGAATCTCCAAATATCGCAACAAAGCAACAACCGGAAGAAGTGTCGATGAAGTTGAAGGGAACGAAACAGTCTTAATGCTCACACCCTTCTCGACAACGGACATCTGGAGTGAAGAGTAGAAAAAGCGCAGGAGAATGCTTTGAGGAGGGTGCAAAACAAAACATGC
Source organism: Cherax quadricarinatus (assembly GCF_026875155.1). Taxonomy (NCBI): domain Eukaryota; kingdom Metazoa; phylum Arthropoda; class Malacostraca; order Decapoda; family Parastacidae; genus Cherax; species Cherax quadricarinatus. Next base: position 29,001,773 of record NC_069445.1, on the reverse strand, counting down.
GAGAAGAATCACCGTCACTGACATAAATAAAGAAAAAAAAACAAAAAAAAACAAAAATATTGGAAAGAGACTCTGCCCCACTATGGTAGAAGAGGATGTAGCGGCGTCTTTAGTGAAGGCACAGATTGTTTTGTAGACGAGTCGATCGTCAACCATGTGGAGGATCCAGGTGCAATTTTGGGATCGGTTGAACATCACATGGTGAGGCGACGGATGGAAGCATTGAGTCTAGTGTGTCCGCATGTAATGACGTAACTGTAGCAGAAGTGAGTGCCAATCACGATAGTACTTAAAGAAAATCCCAATGCAGGTGGGAGGGAAGGACGCGGGAAAGCAAACCTGCGACCCCCATACCCCATCAGACTCAGACGACTGCTTACTCCCATGCCCAAAGGCCAGGAAAAAAGTTTGGGCTGATGTACAAGGACAGGGAACAGGGGAATCCACTAAACAAGGGTTTATCAAGGTGGTTTCCCAAAAAAGGGGGGAGGATAGGTGTGAAAAATGTATAAGTGAAAAGTCTATACCTAGAACGAAAGGAAAACCCCATTAATTGACTTTAAGGTTTTGACAATAAATATTAACGGTTTGAGATCTGAGCGGAAGCGAAAGTGGTTTAATGAATTTTTGGTGCGTCTAGATGTGGATGTGGTATTTATCCAAGAACACAATTACAGAATTGGATATGAGTTAGAAATGGATGGTTATGATGTGTATATGGAATATGCGACGAGGTTAAAAGGAGGCGTCGCCATTCTGGTAAAGGAAAATAGCCCGTTTGTAGTACGCCATAGTGAAAGGGGGGAGGGGAGAGTGATTAGGGTGGATGGTTTATGGGGTAGAGCACACATAAGTTTTGTATGTGTAATATGGGCCGGCCGAGGGAAGATGTACGACTTAAAACTCATTTTGTACAAGATGTATTAGTATATTATCTACGTAGTTTACCAAATGTAGCGATAATAGGGGGCGACTGGAATTGTGTAATACGACGAAAAGATGTGGAGCCTCGAGGAGCAGGTTGTTGCTTGGGATTCCTGGGAGATTTATTGACGAGTGTGGGTTTAATGGATGTGTGTGGGGGGGGTGGCATGGTGGAGCATACTTTTATTAGACGAGATTATGCGGCGAGATTGGATAGAATGTACGTGTCTAGTGCGGTTACAGTGCGGAGAGTGAATGTGATAAATGTGGTTTTTTTCGGATCATAGAGGAGTTGAAAATGGATGTAGATATTGAGGGTGTGCCTAGAAGGGGTCCATCTTTTTGGAAATTAAATGTAAAGTTATTGAAGGGGGAGGAAAGTCTTTTGTCTTTTGGGCATATGTGGGAACGCCTTGTGGTTGAAGCACCTAGAGATGTGGATTTGGTTAATTGGTGGAAACGATAGCCAAAAAGCGAATTAAGGAATATTATATTAGTCAAGGAGTGAGATATAGTCAGTTACAATACGGTTTCCAACGATATTTAGAGGGGCAGTTGCGCGACTGCTATGTACAAGCGAATGCTAATTATCCTGTTATAGAAATTGAAAGAATTAAGGAGCAACTACGAAATTTTACAAAACGAAAGGTTTGATGGGGAAAGGCTTAAGGGTGGAATCGAAGAGGTTTTGTGGGGAGATCGCCGTCGGCGTGTGTGTTGAGGAATCAACACAGACGTCGCAAAGCAATGGAGTTTTAAAGGGGTTGAATGTTCAGGTAGGTATGCAGGGGTATAGAGTGAATCAGGAGTTGACGACGACGGAGGGTATGAGTGGGTATATAGATGCATGGGTTAAATTGAAAACGCAAAGTGTTGGAATAAGTGAAATTGCATTGCAGTCAATCGGTAGGTTTGTGCAGTGTGAGCTGGAGGAGCATGATCGTTTGATGTTGGGAGGGCCGATAACGGAGTGTGAGACTTGGGAGGCTTTATCTGGGGCGCAATTGGGTAAGGCGCCAGGAATTGATGGGTGCCCAGCGACTTTTATCTTCAAAATTGGAACGTTTTAAAGGGGTTTTTGGTACGTTTATTCAATATAATGAAGCGGGATGGGGTTTTAGGGGAACAACAAAGGTTGGCTGTGGTCGTCCTAGTTCCTAAAGGCGAGCCATTAACGGTTAAAGATTATCGTGCAATCTCGTTATTATGTGGGGACTATAAAATTTTTGGGAAAGGGTCTTTGGGTAACAGAATAAAAAAAGTCCCCGGGGAGAGTGATTG
>NC_069445.1:28983132-28999068 GCF_026875155.1 Cherax quadricarinatus | reverse complement strand
TTTAAAGAAAGATGCTCCCTTCGTTTGGACCTTCCGTCAAAAAAGGCATTCCAAACTCTAAAAAGAAAAGCTAACATCTGCTCCCAATTTTGAAATTCCCGAATTTTGCTAAGGCCCTTCTATCTAAACAACTGACCTAGTTCAATAGGCATAGGTGCCGTACTAGTTTCAGAAGACTGATGGCAAGTACAACACAGTTGCATTTGCTAGCCGAGTTCTTATGAAGGCGAACATAATTATACAGTAAGGGGCAAGAAGCTTTAGCAATAGAAATGGTCTTTAAAGCACTTCCGGGGAAAATTATTTCCCAGTACCCTGTTCATGTCTTGACAGACCATGCACCACTGATAACCTTTATTCCAGAACAAACAGCCTACTGGAAGGTTAGCCAGAGAACCTTTTGACTACCAAGAGTTCAATCCCACTTTTGAACATTTACCTGGCAAGTCAAATGTAGCCCGCAGATGCTTTACCCGCGACACGTTAGTGTAGTTACTGCAGATCCTCCTTTTACTGTGAGGATGTCAAAAATGCCCAAAGAACAGATCCCATGTGGTCTGGTGTGATTCGATTCCTGCTCCAGGAAGATCTTATTCTTACTGTGAAGCCACCAGCACCCATTAGTGACTTTGTAATGAGCCAAGAATTACTGTATCGAACAGCCAAGTTGGGTACTCCAAGCAGGAGAGTGTACCAGTTAGTAATTCCACAGTCACTAGTGAACGTAGCTCTACAAGCAGTTCATGATGCACCAGGTGTTGCACACCCTGGTATGGATCGTTCTGTGAAACAAGCCAGAATGAAAAAACTTTTGGCCACGTATGGCAACTGACATTTCCGAGTATGTTAAGAAATGTAGTGTCTGTATGCAACATAAAGGAAATGTCAATGGTCCTAATCCAATCCAAGTGTACCCAACCAATAGTTGCCCTTGACTTGTTAACCAATTTTAAATGTTCTCTCCAAGGCAACAAACATCTGTGTGTTATGGTAGACCATTTCACCAGATATTGTGAGTTAGTTCCTATTGCAGATAAGACTGCAGAGACAGTAGCTAGAGTGTTTAAAGAACACATTATCTGCAGGCACACCACCCCTAAGTCCTTAGTAACAGATAATGGAGGTGAATTCTGTAATGAGATTCTTGAAAATTTGTGTACTTTATACAAGATATCTAAATCCACCATTGTTCCTCATCATCCTGCCAGCAATGGGTTAGCCAAACGAACCAATAAGAAAGTACTTGATGTCCTGAGAGCCACTATCAACCTCAATAGTGAAACTTGGGATGAAGTCATACCAGATGTTCAATGTGCCATAAATTCTGCTTACAATGCTTCCATAGGTGATACTCCACATAATGCATTGTATGGTGTAGACAAGCGTTTACCATATGAGTTGTTATATTCCACTCTGAAACCTAATTACAACCCTGATGATTTCATAGCAACTCGTACCAGCATGGCTCAGAGTGTTTTTAGAAGAATCCGTGAAACACTTCATAAATCAACAGCAGAATTTACTAGAGTAACTAATAGCCATGCTAAGCCATCAAAAGTCAAAGTAGGTTCGAGAGTAATGCTGACAAATTTCAACAAAACATCCGCAATGCCTAAGCTCGATCAAAAGTTTGTCGGACCTTATCGAGTTGTAATAAGTATAAGGTTAGAGAAATTAGTACTGGTAAGTACAAAGAATCGCATTTAGATCATATGAAATTAGTATGCGATGTTGATGATATTGCTACCCAGACTAATGTGACAGATGCTGAAAATCCTCTTGACTCTGTACCCTCTACCTCAGATACTCAATCAGATAATCAACCTGAATGTCGTTACTCCTTGCGTACTCAGCAAGTAATGAGAAACCCACAAGTATCTTTTGTAGATGCTCGTTCAAATCTCCCTCAGCCAAGGCATGTGTTAGCCATTGCAGAGGAATTCGATCCTCCCAGAGATGATAACCATTCTGCATATGTAAACCTCACCCTCACAGAATTGGGTTTAAATGTACATTGTCTGTATAACTAGATGTCCGAGATGAAGTAAATTGTCAACCGTTTGTTATTAACTGATTAGTTTTTCAGAAAAAATTTTTATTCGTATTCACGTTCCCTCTGTATTCTGAGAATTTGACAGTAATGATCTGAGTGCGCACCAGATGCCTTTGCTGTTAATTTCACCTTGTATATATTTATTCCTCCTCAGAATCCATAGAGTGCATGAATACAGATCGATCGATCAATTCCATCCATATTATACAATGATTTGTTCTTATAGTTTGTAATGCATTACGTTAAAAGTGATTACGTTAAAACCCATTACGTAAAACTCATTTTGTTAACATCCATTATGATACCATCCATTAATTCTAAGTTATATATGAATTTGTTATTGTATAGAATCAGCCGAGAACCACCTGCCTGTTCAACCTATAGATAGCAGTGTATGTCGAAACGACATATGCAACATGACCGAGCTGTCAGCATAGTTGCTGATCCCTGTGTTGTATAGCATATCAGTATCATCCATGTGCTTTAGACAGGAGATCCCTAGGCCTGTGACTGTGTGACATCACGGGATGCGCATGTGTACGTTCGTACCTCTGCCACCTGCTCAGTCGGTGTTAGACATAGGCTAGGACAGGCTGAGGCTGGGCTCCATCTCCCATCATCACAGTCGGACAATATATCGTTACCATCCAACAAGTGTGTCTACCTTCAACCCTCGATATCTCCATTTAAGAACCCCTACGATACTGGGGGACAAGATTGAGGACCCCAATGGAAATAAGTTAGACAGTCCTCGATGACGCACTGACTTTTTTGGGTTATCCTGGGTAGCTAACCCTCCGGGGTTAAAAATCCGAGCGAAATCTTATCTTATCTTATTTTCTTGTTGTGTAAAGCATCTACACTGTACATTGTCCATAGAAGATAAAGTGGTTTTGACGCCATTGTTGGTTGCTAGGAGCTCCTGAGTCATGCTGTCAACACTAATATCAACACTACAGCTTATTTACCTATCACAATTGATCTAATATGACATAATAAACAATATAAATAACATAAAAACATGGTAAATACTCAGTATGAATACTATTTGGCATAATACCGAGCGGTCATACAGAGGTATAAAGTTACCGCTATAGAATATGGGATAAAAGTACCATCCTCCTATCCCTGTCTTGGGGGTTTATATTAGAGAAAACGTAGTGTAGTACAGGACTAACTATGATATACATGTTTTCGTTGATTATCTCGGAAGTAGGTTACTCATTTATATCTTAACATACCCCTCAAGGGAGGTTCCTTGACACTGGTGAGGGGCTCCTGATCTTGGGAATTGGATCTGTGCTCCAGTTCCCTGAATTAAGCCTGAATACCTTTCATTCCCTCCCCCACAGGCACTGTATAATCCTACGGGTTTAGCGCTTCCCCATTATAATAATAATAATAATAATAATAATATCTTAACATAGCGGCATTAATGATGATAGGAATGCAATGAATTTCACAGACAACATAAAAGAACCCCAATGGAAATAAGTTACTTTGACTTTTTTTTGGATTATCCTAGGTTCTCTACGTAACCGTATTTGTTGTTTTCTGGGTTGTCTTATTGAAACTTGGGTAATGTATGATGTAAAGATGGTTCTTAATGTACACCAAAAATAAAAGAAATCAGACAATAATTAACGGAGTTCACTTCTCAGCCATTAGCCGCCCCTTAGCGGTATATTTTCGTATGGTTTTTGTGGTTGTATTCTCGCTTTTTTTGTCTAATTTGATAGAATAGAACAGATATTACAGAAATAGATATGATTTTGATTGGTTTCACAACTAAAAGTACCTTGAAATTGAGCTCAAGGTAATGGAAATGTACAATATATGTCTGGCTGGCCAGACTAATACGCAGTCACGAGTGGGTTGACATTACTTACACAATTATTACAGTAGTCTGCATAACAGCAAATCTATTTTTTGTGTGAATAAAAATTCAAAATGGAAAGTAAGATTAATATAAGAGGGGTCTGGAGACGTGACTAATGAACAGAGAAAATGTTATCTTAGTGCCAGGAATGTCTGCATTGCTTACTCTGGATCCTATTTTGAAATTGGCATCTTTTGAAATTTGGGTGAAATTGGCCAAATTGCCAATTTCTGACCACTTTTTTGGGTAGGTGAAATAGGTTAATGGGCAGTTTCTTGTACTCAGTCGACAGAATAGAAGTAAGTTTATTCAGGTATACACAAATACAGTTACACAGTTTATCATACATAGCAGCATATGTCTCAAGAATCTGGGATAACCCAAAAAATGTCAAAGTGACTTAGTTCCATTGGGGTCCTTAAAGACCATCGTATAGTCGATGGGTTTTAACACATACTAAACCAGCTAGCCATTTTGTATAACAAACCAGAAACAAGAATAGATCTTGCAAGACCCTTTGCAAGATCTGTTCTTACAAGATTTGCACTGAGGCGAAGGTTCAGTGCAAAGCTTGTATAATAATATCTTTATTTTACTACAAGTACATGTACAGGGTATACAGTCCTAGCTGATAACAATGACATACTATATAGAAAGTCCCTTGTTATGCTCCACATTTTGGGTAAATTAGGTCAGTGTCCCAGGATGCGACCCACACCAGTCGACTAACGCCCAGGTACCCATTTTACTGATGGGGAACATAGACAATAGGTGGAAAGAAACATGTCCAATGTTTCTACTCTGGCTGGGAATCGAACCCAGGCCCTCGCCGTGTGAAGCGAGAGCGTTAACCACCAGGCCACCAGAGCCTGGTGGATTTAACAGCACTACAGAAGATACTAGCCAAAATAAGCTATGAGTTTTGGTAGTCTGGAACAATAGAATGAACCAGAAATGGGGCATAAACTTGGGTGCAATCGCCAATGCGTAAATATTCACCGTTGGGTGAAGTGTATTTACCTAATACTCTGTGATCCGGCAAAGTCATTAATCCGGCATCTACAGGTCCCGATGATGCCGGATGAGTAGATGGCAGACCTGTACCAGATAGTCAAATAACCTAATGTCGTGATAAAAGGCAAGCTGGTTAGATTCTGGACAGAAAAGGTTAGGTAAGGTTTTTGTCAGGAGGGGAAACAGGGACAAGTGTTTCCTAATGTAGGTCTTTCATATGATGACTGCAGCTGGGCTTTTGGTTATCTGACGAGGCCCTTCCACTGGCTTACCTCTCCAACTCTTTAAAAATAGGTTATGGATTATAACCCATTAGCATTCTTTTTTTCTTGTATGAAGGTAAAGCGTGTTAGACCCTACCTCTCAGCAGGAGTACTTCAGCAGCATTGTCCAATGTGCTGTTGTAGGTGCTTGGTTTCTCCTCAGCTCTGGGCTGCCTCCATCTCTTTTGTGTATAGCCAGTTTTGACAGATGTAACAGGTGTTTCCTATACCTCGGTTACACACGTGTTCCCCGTCCTCACTACACAACACCTGACAACACAATACTAATTGGCTTCATACACTAAACAGACTGGTTGGATCTGAGAGGTGTAATAAATTAGGTCCGGGAAATGTTAAATTTTTTTCATGGTAAAGCAAAACAAACTGTTTTATTTTGAGGAAAATCTAATTGAAAAAAACTTTTTAATTGTTGAGCTGATAACCTAAATGTTCAGGTCGAAAACCCTGAAAGTTATAATTACGTAAATTTAAAAAGGTTAGAGTTTTCGGATAGTTAAAAACTGAGCTTTAATTATAATTCTGTCTTTAAACTACATCTGACACCAAATAAATGCATATTTATAAGGATTAAAAAATCATAAAAAAAAATCCATAGACAAGCAATCACTTCTTACAGACACGGCGTTAGGAAATTATGGCTGTAGATCTGGCAGTCACTAAAGTCAAACAAGAACTGCCTGACAATAAAGGGAAAGGCTAACAGAGAAAGTAGTTTTTCTTCATCCATATGTTTTCTTTGCCATTATGTATAGTTTTACAAGTTAAATCATTAGTATAAAGATAAAGACAGAGGGAAAAGAGCCATCATCATCACAGGTAATTGCAAGAGAGTGTAAGAGTGGTCTAGACCCGCTTAATTGAGTGACCTGCAGCAGGATGGTCAGGCCGTCTCTCACGCTATTGGTTGGTTGAAAATGGATAATTAAATTCGCAGTGGGGCCCCCGAACTGCTATTATTCTGAATAGCCCAGTTTGCTGGTCGCGAAGGTATGCCACTGGGTTGTGATGAACGTTGAATAAATTGTATCATACTTGGCACTCCTGGTAAACCCTTTTGGAGGACTAATTCCTAGGCTTTTGTATAATCCATATGCATTTGTGGCCCCCCCACCATTTGATGGATATGGATTACACAATAAACTAGCCGCTTACTCTTGGGAGGCAAACAATAAAAAAATCAACCCTCAATCACACAGGAAATTTTGAGAATGATTATCTTTTTCCGTGCCAGCATGACTCGATGTGACGGGAATGTCTCACTCTTTAAAATGCGTGTCTTTATCTCTGCTGGACCGTGTTAGTACGAGTGATTCTGGTGATGTACTGAGCCGCCAGTTCCTGATGTGTTGATGATCTTAATGAGAGTGCCGCCCATGGACCCACTTCAACTGGCACTTCACCTCACACCCATGGATCAGCAGCTGTAACAATCGTTCTTGAGTCTTCATTGTGATCTCTAGATGACCTGTTATTTTGAAGACGACATTATATATATATTATATATATATATCATATTATATATATATAATATATATATATATATATATATATATATCTATATATATATGTCGTGCCGAATAGTTAAAACTGGTCAATTCTGCAAGAACTCATTTAAAATGAAGTCCTTTCTAAAATTTTCTCTTATACTTTAAAGATATCTTTTTTCATTAATGTTTGATGCAAAAAATTTTTAATTTTGCACAAAAGGAAATTAGAAAACTTACCAAAACCTTATTATAAACAGAAAAAATTTATTTTAGCTCTAACCCCAAACTAAGATATTTTAGATTTGGTTTACAATAATGTAATCCTAAAACGAACACAGTGATATATATTTTTTTCGTTAGGTTCAGATGATTTTGGCGAATTTTTGCATGCACAAATTGTCACTTAGTCCTATATGGCAAGAATGGCGTTGCTTATTTAAGCAAGATGCAAGTTCTGCCTTTTCGGCACGACATATATATATATATATATATATATATATTATACAAAGGAATTTCGCAAACGAGCAGGCGAAATTTACAAACACTGATCCCTGGCCGAAGGAGACTCGAACCTACGAACCTTGGAACAAGGTACGCAGAGAGTGCTTTACTAATCTACCCACCACTGGCACAATACCTTGGCGTGCAGCTTACGCTACACGTTTCATCCAAGGGCAGCCAAGCTTCAGGGAGAAGGCTTACCGCTTTTCATCTCATCTCCTGCATGCATCAAGTCTTACTAGAGATATTAACAATGCAAGGAATCGCAAGATTATTATTATAATCAAGGGGGAAGCGCTTAACCGGAGGATTATACAGCACCTGGGGGGGATGTGGAAGGGCCATTCAGGTTTAATTCGGGGGACACTGGAGCAGATCCAATTCCCTAAATCAGAACTCCTCCACCAACATCAAGGAACCTTCCCTGTGGGGGGAATTTCGCAAAACCAGCGATACAAGATGCAAAAACAACCACGGGGGGAGTTGAAATACAGTTAGGATTTTCGTGTTGCAATCAACACATCATCAGGAGCTTGTGAAACAGCAGAAAACAGGAGGGGGTTCTAGCAAATATGTTCCCAGATGATCCTTGAAAGCGTTTATTTTAACGAGCCCCGTTCTTTACATAAACTTGTAGATGTCCCCTATATAAAGGACCGTTTTCTTTCATACTTTAAAGGGACACGTGGACCTTGGGTGCCTGGTCATTCCCGTGCTCTCCTTTCTCCCACACATTCTCTACTCAGTAAAGGCGTCCTCTGCAATTGTTATTTGCGAGAACCACCTTTTCCTGCAAATTTTTAAACGCTCCTGATAATGTGTTGATTGCAACACCAAAGGCTCGAGCTATTATTCTACTCCCCCCGTTGATGTTTTGTACATTATATGTTGTATGTATGGTATATATATATATATATATTATATATATAGATAAATATATAATATATATATATATATATATATATATTTTTATATACATATATATAATATATGTATAATATATATAATTATACAATATATATAAATTACATACTCTTTTTGTTTTCAACAAGTCGGCCGTTCTCCCACCGAGGCAGGGTGACCCAAAAAAAAGAAAAGAAAATCCCCAAAAAGAAATTACTTTCATCATCATTCAACACTTTCACACACTCACTCATTATCACTGTTTTTGCAGAGGTGCTCAGAATACAACAGTTTAGAAGCATTACGTATAAAAGATACACAAACATATCCCTCCCCCCCCCCCCCCCCTCCAAACTGCCAATTCTGGGCCACTAATAGAGCGAAACCTCCAACGTCAAAGACCTGGGAGTGATTATGTCGGAGGATCTCAACCTTCAAGGACATAAATTGTAATTTCAATCGCATCATGCCTAGAAAAAATGACAGGATGGATAATGAGAACCTTCAAAACTAGGGAGGCCAAGCCATGATGACACTCTTCAGGTCACTTGTTCTACCTAGGCTGGAAATATTGCTGCACTCGAAACAGCACCTTTCAAGGGCAGTGGCTGAAATTGCCGACTAGAAAATGTACAGAGGAGAACTTTCACGGCGAGCATAACGGAGATAAAAACTCAATTACTGGGAGCGCTTGAGGTTTCTAAACCTGTATTCCCTGGAACGCAGGAGGGAGAGAGAGATACATGATTAATAACACCTGGGAAAATCCTAGAGGGAGATCTAGTACGAACAAGCACACGAAAATCACTACTACGAAAGCTAAAGACTTGGCAGACGATGCACCATCCCCCCAAAAATTGAAAAAGCAGGGGGTGTCATAGCACGTTAAGAGACCCCATACAATAAGTGTCAGGGGCCCGAGACTGTTCAACTGCCTCCCGCACACATAAGGGGGATTACAGACAGACCCTGGCAGTCTTCAAGCTGGCACTGGACAAGCACCCTAAGTCAGTTCCTGATCAGCGGGTGTGGCTCGATACGGTGGTTTTTGCGTGCAGCCAGCAGCAACAGCCTGGTTGTCAGGCGACTGATCACCAGGAGGCCTGGTCAACAGACCGGGCCCGGGTGCGTTGACCCCGAAACTCTCTCCAGGTAAACTCAGGTAATATATATATTATATATATATATATATAATATCTATATATATATATATATATATATCTAATATATATATATATATATAATATATATATATTATTTAATAAAAGTATATTTCTTAATAAATATATCTATTATATATATATATATATTTATTTTATATATTATATATTAGATATATATATTTATATATATATATAGAGATTCTATATATATGTGTGAGTGTGTGTGTGTGTGTGTGTGTGGGGTGTGTGTGTGTTTGTGTGTTTTGATCTGTATTGGTTCTGTGAGATTCTTGCTTGAATCATCAAAAACTATACCTCTGGCTTTCATATCTACGACCTTCAAGGAGCCGTTAAGGGATGGTCATATATTTAAAAAACAGCTTATGTCGGGTACTGTGTTCCCTGATGAACAAACTACCAAGAATGAATCGAGGGCCTCACCGTCTTCAGCAGGTTCAGCACACCAACAGCTCAGACTGACTTTAGCCCGGCCATGTCATCAACAGCTACGAATTCTCTTGCTGAATGTCTCTTCTGGCATCCTCCCGAGCCAAGTGTTTATGAGACCAGCCAGTGGAGGAGGATGGTCGAGAAGGCTTCCCGGTATTCTTGTGGAATCAGGTGTAGAGGAAGGACCACTCTCAATGCCAATCCTGTGGTGGGGAAATACCCATCAGATCATTTCAAGGCTTACTACCTCCAATTAATTAAGGGAGTGAGGCACCATTTTGTTTCATTGCATTAAGATTCGTAATATATAGTCACAGTGTTGACTTTTTTGGGTTATCCTAGGTGTGATTTACAAATATGCTATGTATGATCCATGTGTTAGAAACTGGGTTAAAACAGAAAAAAAAAACAGAGGGAGATTCTTTGTTCGATAAGTTGAATCATCACCAAGGACTGGACCACACACAAGACTGGGACACACAACCAAAGACTGGACTCCACCAAGACTGGACACACACCAAGACTGGACTACAGACCAAAGACTGGAACACACCAAGACTTAACACACACCCAAGACTGGGACTCACACCAAAGACCTTGACCACACCAAGATGGGACACACACCAAGGACTGGACTCACACTCCAAGACTGGACTCACACCAAGAACTGGACACACACCAAGACTGGGACACACACCAGACTGGACTCACACCAAGACTGGACACACACCAAGACTGGACTCACACCAAGACTGGACACTCACCAAGGACTGGACACACACAAGGTCTGGACACACACCAAGACTGGACTCACTCCAAGATGGGGACCACACACCAAGATGGACACCACAGACTGGACACACACCAAGACTGGACTCACACCAAGACTGGACTCACCACCAAAGACTGGACACACACCAAGACTGGACACACACCAGACTGGACTCACACCAAGACTAGGCACACACCAAGACTGGACGCCACCCAAGATGGACTCACTCACCAAGACTGGACTCACACCAAGACTGGACACCACACCAAGACTGGACTCACCACCCAGACTGGACTCACACCAAGACGGACTCACACCAAACTGGACACACACAAGACTGGACACAACCAAGACTGGACTAACACAAGGACTTGGACTCCCCACCAAGACTGGGACACACACCAAGATGGACACACACAAGACTGGACCTCACACCAAGAATGGGACTTCACACCAAGACTTCTGGACTCACACCAAGGATGGACACCCAACAAGACTGGGACACACACAAGATGGACTCACACAAGAGGGACTCCACCAAGGACAAGACAACACAAGACTGGACACACACCAGATGGACTCACACAAGACTGGACTCACAACCAAGGATAGACCAACACCAAGACTGGACACACACCAAGATGGACTCACACCAAGACTAGACACACACAAGACTGGTCTCACACCAAGACTAGACACACCCAAGACTGGACTCACCACAAGACTGGACTCACACAAGGACTGGATCACACCAAGACTGGACTCACACCAAGACTGGACTCACACCAAGATGGAACAACCAAGATGGACTAACACCAAGGATGGACTCAACCCCAATACTGGATCACAACAAGGGACTGGACTCACACCAAGAATGGATCACACCAAGACTGGACAACACTCCCAAGACTGGACTCACACCAGACTGGACTCACACCAAGAACTAGACTCACACCAAGACTGACTCACACCACAAGACTGGACACACACCAAGACTGGACTCACACCAAGACTGGACTCACACCAAGACTGGACTACACCAAGGACTTGGACTCATACACAGACTGGACTCACACCAGACTGGACACACACCAAGATAGTCACCACACCAAGACTGGACTCACACCAAGACTAGAACACAACCAAGACTGGACTCACACCAGACGGCTCACACCAAGACTGGACACACACCAAGACGGGACTACAGTCCACAAGAACTGGACTCACCCCCAAGAATGGACACACAGCCAATGGCTCCATGTTAGACAAATTAAGATTCGTAAGGATATAATAAAAACTTTGGTAAGGTAGTGGTGAGTAGGAGTTTTGGAATAAGTGGAACAAAACACATTTTTAAGACTTTTTAAGTAGCTTTCAGAATAGGATGGTGAGGATATGCGTGGGTGTGGGTTGTGTGAATTGAACCTAGGGGGAAATAGGATGACCAGTAGGCTACGTATCCTTCACTGTTCTTTTGTTCTCATGAAGTACTTTCATTATTCACACACTAAGCTTGCTGAAGAGGGTCTCACTGGGTGAAATATATAATATTACTTAATTATTATTTTACTGTTGTTTATGTCTGTTAGAGTTAAATATTAAGCGCATCCTACATATTAATTGGCTGAGGTTGGTCAGAGGACCCAGGCTGCTGGGCGAGCTGAGGGGCATGACTTCTGAAGGTACTTGAGCAAGGGCAACCACATCAAAGTTGTGACTGGGTTTTAAGCAGATGGAGGGCGCTGTCAGCATCTTGGGCATCACAAGATCAGGTAGTCCACAGCCAAGCTCTCTGAAAGCCAGGTAATAAACACCACACTATTAGTCTTTTTTATATTTAAAAAGTAGTTATCCTTGAAATAATTATCTAATATATGTTGTCTTTTCTTTTTCTTCCTGAAATAACTGAGGGAAAACTCTTCTGTTCGGTCTCAAACTTTTCAGTGTTGGTCTATTTAACTAGAGGTCGATTGTTTAGGCTGTGTAGGTTTACAGTTTAATGCATGCAATAGTTAATTTGTTCTCGTACGATCAATAATACCAACAATACCACAGTTCTGATGGGACATTCTTCTTTGCAAAATATTACAGGTCTAAAGCCAGCAACAAAACATCAAAATACCTTTCATCAGTGGGACTGACTTGCAGAGGCAAAGGCAAATGTTCGCGGCTTTCACTGAGACCCACAAAAGGAATCACTTGGACAATTGAAATTGGATCCCAGGTTACAAACCTATACAGCTGTGACAGAGTGAACAGGCAAAAGGGGCGGGGGGTTGGCCTGTACATTGCAGAGTCACTTGTTTGCACAGACACTGCTTTAATGCCTCAATTGATTGTAAGTGGAAGTTTTCGAGTAAAGGATCGGAACAAAACCTAGTCATTGTTGGTTGTTACAAGCCTCCGGATGCAACATCAGCCAATTCCAGGAACAGCTGTTAAAAATTGCCAATGTCTGGAAACTCCTTCCAGCTCCTGCCACAACATCTTACTCCTGGGGGATTTCAACTTAAGGCACTAAAATGGAGGAATATAAGGCAAATAATATTGTTGCAGTAATAAAAGGAGGCAGCTCTGATGACTCACACTCACACGAGCTTTTAAACTTGCACAAAATTCATTTAATCAGCAAATAATAGAGCCTACTAGACTGGAGAATTACACTAGACCGCATCTTCACTAACAATGATGATCTGATTAAGAAATGTCACCATATCAAAAACAATATACTCAGATCACAACATAATTGAGGTTCAGACCTGTATGCGCAGAGCCCAGACCGGTTACATAATTGACGACTAGTCACGAGGGGAGATACACAAATTCAACTTCCAATACAAAAACATAAAGTGGGACCAAGTAAACCAGCCTAACCGATATAAGAGGGAAGATATACTAAGCAAACAGTGCCCCAACTTATGCCTAGAAAGATTAATTTCGGTGGCATCGTGAAGCACAAGGCTTATTCCTCTAAGAAAAAGGAGGAAGTAGATTGTAAATAGAAGAGGACAGGACTCCCCCTTTACTGGCGACGGAGAAAAGAATAACAGAGCGGCCCTAAAAGAGGTCAGTATATCTGAAATGCGTAGGGAGGACACTGGTCAGATAAATAGCAAGCATCGAACTTAGCTTAAAGGAATTTATAGGAGTCAGGAATCGCGGGAAGAACTAAAAGCCATAAATGAAATCGAAAGAAACCCAAAGTATTCTTTCTATGCCAAATCAAAGGTCGAGAACACGTCCCAGTATTGGGCCCTACTTAAACAAGATGGGTCCTACACAGATGACGCAAGGAATTGAAGTGAGCTACTCAAGTCCCAATATGACTCAGTTTTTAGCAAGCCGCTAACCGACTGAGAGTCGAAGATCAAAATTGAATTTTTATGAGATGTGGAGCCCCAAAATTGATTAACACAAGCCTATCCGATGTTATCTGACGCCCAAATGACTTCGAAACAGGCGATAAATGACATGCCATGCACTATGCTCAGGGCCAGATCTGGACTCCGGATTCATCAAGAACTGCAAGAAGGCCCCTATCACGAGCCTTTTCCATCTATGGAGCAGGGAGCATGGATACGGGGGGTTTCGTCCACAGTTACTAAAAACAACAGGACATCGCCCCACTCCTCAAATGGGGGTAGTAAAGCAACAGCAAAGAATACAGACCAATAAGCACTAACATCCCAGTATCATAAAAATCGTTGAAAGGGTCCTAAGAAGCAGATCACAACCCATCTAGAAACCCATCTGTTACACAACCCAGGGCAACATGGGTTTTAGAACAGGTCGCTCGCTCCTGTACTGTCTTAAACTATTGGATCCACTACGACAAGGTCCTAATGCACTCAGCAGCAAAAAGAATGCCAGATGTAATATATACAGACTTTGCAAAAAGCCTTCGACAAGTGTGACCATGGCGTAAATAGCGCACAAATGCGTGCTAAAGGAATAAACAGGAAAAGTCGGTCGATGGATCTATATTTCCTCACTCACAGGAAACACAGTGAGTAGTCGTCATCTGAGTAAAGTCCGAGGCAGCTACGGTGAAAAGCTCTTTTCCACAAGGCCAAGTACTCGCTCCCATCTTGTTCATCATCCTCATATCCGACTAGACAAGGATGTCAAGCCACAGCACCGTGTCTTCCTTTGCAGATGACACCCGATCTGCATGACAGTGTCTTACATTGCAGGGACCAAGCAAGGCTCCAGGCGGACACATCAACCAAATCTTTCAGTGGGCTGCGCAAAACAATATGAAGTTCAACGATCAGACAATTTAATTACGCAGATATGGTAAACATGAGGAAATTATATCTTCATCAGAGTACCAAAACAAATTCTGGCCACAAAATAGAGCGAAAACACAACACGTCAAGACCTGGGAGTGATCATGGTGTCGGAGGGATCTTCACCTTCAAGGACCAATAACATTGTTATCTCAATCGCATCTGTAGAAAAATGACAGGATGGATAATGGTAACCTTCAAAATATAGGGAGGCCAAAGCCCATGATGACACTCTTAGGTCACTTGTTTATCTAGGTGGGAATATGCTGCACACAACAGCACCTTTCAAGCAGGTGAAATTGCTGACCTCGAAAATGTACAGAGAACCTTCTCGGGGCAGTCATAACGGAGATTAAAACACCTCAATTAACCTTGGAGCGCTTGAGGTTCTAAACTTGTATTCCTGGAACGCAGGCGGGAGACGATACATGATTATATAACCTGGAAAATCCTAGGAGGGATCAGTACGAACTTGCACACGATAAATCACTCACTACAAAAGCAAAAGACTTGCAGACGATGCACCACCCCCCCAATGAAAAGGGGGTGCACAGCCGTTAAGAACCCATACAATAAGTTCAGGGGCCCGGAGTTCAGTTTCCTCCCCGCATCTTTAAAGGGGGTTACCAAAAAGACCCCTGGCGTCTTCAGTGGCATGGGAAACACCTAAAATCGGTTTTCCCGACCGCCGGGGGGTGGCTCATCGTTGGTTTTCGTGCAGCCCGCAGTAACAGCCCGGGTTATCAGGCCTGATCCACCAGGAGGCCGGTCCAGACCGGGCCGGGGGGGCGTTGACCCCCCGGAACTCTCTCCGGTAAAATCCCAAATCCAGGTAAAACGCCTCTTCTGATCACCTTCAAAATTTGCGTACCTTTAAATCAGGGAGGGGTTGGGATGAAACCCCTGACAGGTGAGCTAAAACTCAAGACTAGTGCGTAAACCACTCTCCTAGCTGGCTCTAAAAGAGCCACTGTGAGAGTGGTTTACTACTAGGCCACAGAGGTTTAAACACAAGCCTAATAGATCAAAAAGGTATTCAAACTAAAAACCCGGGGGATGTTTTAATGTAACTCCCATCGCGAAAATGCCTGAATTTAATATTCTCATTAGAGAAAAGTTTAAAATTAAAAATAAATCATCT
>NC_069445.1:28954623-28982632 GCF_026875155.1 Cherax quadricarinatus | reverse complement strand
ATTTTTTTGCCCTTCCTTCCTAATAATAATTAATATTGTTTAATATATGAGTACATGCTGGCCCAAGGTTTGTTGTGTTTTTCAGTGTAATTTTATAACCTCTAGACAGCAGTGTGAGCAGTCTTTAGCAGCCACGAACATTTTTAAGTTACGACATCAAAGTCGTAACACTGACGAACCTTACCCACCAGTGGAAATAAGTCACTCTGTCTGACTTTTTTCGGTTATCCCTGGTTCTCTACACATATGCTGCTATGTATGATAATTCTACGTAACTGTATTTGTGTATACCTGAATAAACTTATTTAACTAACCTAATACCTCGACAACATAGCCATGCTGGCCGCACCACATATCTAAAATGCTGTTATATAACCGACCGAGCAGGTCAAAGACTAAGGAATGTTAACAGGCGTGTGGACAGCTTGAAATTTTCGCTTCTTTATTGTCCCATTCCGTTCATTCATTTTTCTTCATAAGCGCACATGATATTTTTGGCCTATAAAAATTTCATTAAGATCAGTCAACAAACATAAGAAAGAAGGAACACTGCAACAGGCCTACTGACCCATGCGGAGCAGGTCCATGTCCCCCCAAACCGGATAAGCCCAATGACCCCCCCCCGGATTAGCCCAATGACCCACCCAGTCTGGTCACCTCCACTCAAGGATGGAGCACTGCACCAGACCCAGCAGCACAAGCTAGTCAGGTCCAACTCACACCCACCCACACCCACTCATGTATTTATCTAACCTATTTTTAAAACTACACAACGTTTTAGCCTCAATAACTGTACTCGGGAGTTTGTTCCACTCATCCACAACTCTATTACCAAACCAGTGCTTTCCTATATCCTTCCTAAATCTGAATTTTTCCAACTTGAAACCATTGCTGCGAGTCCTGTCTTGGCTGGAAATTTTCAGCACGCTATTTACATCCCCTTTATTTATTCCTAATTCTACGCCTTTCGAGAGAGTGCAGATTCAGGGCCCTCAGTCTATCCTCATAGGGAAGATTTCTGTTTACATGGGATCATCTTTGTCATCCTCCTCTGTACGTTTTCCCAGAGCATTTATATCCATTCTGTAATACGGTGACAAGAACTGAGCAGCATAGTTTAAATGAGGCCTAACCAAGGATATATAGAGTTGAAGAACAACCTGAGGACTTCTATTATTTACACTTCTAGATATGAAGCCAAAAATTCTGTTAGCTTTATTGCGAACACTAATGCACGTTGTTTTGGGTTTTTTAGATTACTGCTAACCAGAACTCCTAAATCCTTTCGCAATCAGTAGTATTAAGACTACATTATTTAGTTTATATGTGGCATGGTTTTAAATTAACTGTCCCCATTTAGAACTTTGCATTTGTCAATAATAAACTGCATTTGCCACTTCTCCAGCCATTGCATCAGTCTATTCAAATCACCTGGAGTGCTCTAGTGTCCTCATTAGAATGAATTCAAAGTTTATTCTCTATAAAGATTTACAATGTTGAATTTACAGAATTTGGTTGTTGTGTGGTTTACATGTAGATAAATAATGATTTTCAGAGTGTACCACTAGAAAAGCCCAGCATGGCTAGGCATTTCGGGCAGACTTAGTTTTAATTCTTTATTTTAAAATATTACAAATTATGAGGTAAGTTGGGGATTATGGCTAAGTGACTAAATACTAGTTTGTGAGCTTAGCAATGTGAATGCTTTTTTTTTTTTGGCACAGTACATAGTTTCAGGATTGGAGTATCACAGGATTCATTATTTTAAGATTGAGATTAATAAAATTTCTGTTTATGGTCAAATGGGTGAGTGAGTGTAAGTGTGAACCACCGGGTGGTTTTCGTGTAGTTATTTGAGGGGGTGTATCAGGGAGATAAGTGTTTTCTAAGGTATTTTGAAGGTGATGAAGTGTCTGCAGTTCTGAGTTAGGTAGGGGCCCGATTTTGGGGCCCTTTGACATCTTGAATTTTTAAAAAAGGTTTAATCGGACATGGGGAATGTGTGAGATGTTTTTTGTCTGGTGTTATTTTTTGTGGGGTTCGGTCACAACTTCAAGAAGCGTTTGGTCAAGGGTTATATTGGAGTTTAAGGTCTGTGATTAGATTGCACGTAGTAAGTGGGGATGTACTGAACAGGGAGTAAGTTTAGATTAAAAGGTGGGGGGTGTGTTCCGGGAGGGGGTTTTAGTGATTATTCTTACTGCCTTTTGTTGGGTTATTATTGGCTTTAGGTGTGTTGCGCGTTGATCCCAAGCAAAAATGCATAGGTGAGGTAGGAAAAAATAAGTGAGTTATAGTTGAAAAGGGGATTTTGTGGAGTAGTATCGTATTTGGAGAGGACCCAAAACCCCGTTTTGGATATTTTTTGGGTTTTAGTGTTGGATATGGGTGTGAAATTCAGGGTTTGTCAGGTTAGCCTAGGAATTTACCCTTTTGTCTGGAAATTAGATTGTTGTCGATCTTAATGTTATTTGTGCTCTCCTGTCTGTCCCAAAAATTAATATAGTAGGTTTTGTCAGGGGTAAGTGTAAGTTTTTGGCTGTCATCCAAGTCGATTTTTTGATCACTCCTCTTTAAACATGGTGTTGGGGGGTGGCAAGTTTGGGTGAGAGTCATAAGTTTTTGTCGTCAGCAAAGAGAATGGGTTTCAGGTGTTGGGATCGTTTGGAAGACCCTTGGTATATGGAAAGGCGGGGCCAAGGACACTTCCTGCGGAACTAGTACAAGTGGCCGTGTTGTTTGGTGTGTATTTAAATGGGACAACTTACCTATTAGAAAGGTGATTTAAAATATTTTCACTAAAGCAAGGGGTGCTAATCAAAAATAATTGGTTAGATAATAGATTGAATACCCCCCCAATTGGTTTGGTTGCAGTTGTGAATTGCGTGTATCCGGTAGAGGGTAGATATCTTTTGTGTCCTGTTTAAAGAGGTTCAGTAAGAATAATCCCGGAAAAGGGTGTCTTTAGTGATTAAAGGGAGTCCCAGGGGTCATCATAGTTTTTTGCTTAAGGACCGGTGTTGTAGTTAAGTATGATAGACTTTTAGCATTGTTTAGGTATGCGGGCTGTGATGCTGGTTAAAAAAGGCAGTTATTTTCCCAAATGGGTTTTGATTGGGTGTGATTATAGAGGTTTGATCGGGGGAAACGTGATCAATCATCTTTGGGTTTTAAAATTATGGTTATTTTATCCGAGTTGTGTGTTGAGTATGTATGATATCTGTAGTGGAGGAGTTTTGGACAAGTATTTTGCTAGGTTTTTTTGGTCATGTAGGGTATAGTCACTACTACACATAAGAAGTTGATGTTGTCTAGTGTTGTGGGGAATGAATAAGTACAATGGTATAAACTAGTAATAAAAAAAACAAAAATTTAAAAAATAAAACAAGACTCTATTTGTAATTGCACTAAGATCTAATAATGATTTTGTGGATTATGTTTTGACTAGATGAGCAAAAGTCTATTTTTAATCTAATAATAAAAAAAATAAAAATTAAAAATAGACTGTTTTCCCACTTTTAATTGCATTTGGTCAAATATGTGAATTTTGGTATTGAATATGTATTGATTAGAAGAGCTATGGTACAATGAATTTAATCTAATAAAAAAAAATACAAATAAAAATGACCAGTTTTCCATAGAAATTTCACTATGGTTGTATAGAATTTGGTATGGCTTTTTTGAGCTAAAAAGAGCTATAGTACAACGGGGTTTAGTATAATAAATAAAAATAAAAATTAAAAAATGCACCAGTCTCTCACTAGTAATTGCACTATGGTCTAGTATAGTGTTTTTGGGTATTGACTATGATTGAGCTGAAGATAGAGTAAAACTGTGTTTAAAATCTAAAATATAATAAAGGAACAAACTCTCAATTGTAATTTGCACAAAGGGTTTATATAAGTTGTTTAAAAGAATTAGGTTAATTAGATTTAAATTGTGGATAAAATTCAAAAATTTAAGGTAGCAAAAAATAAAAAAAATGATAAAAATAAAAATGGCAATGACTTTGGGTTTAATATGCTGTAAGATGGTGAGGATAATATAAAAAATTGTAGTTGAAAATACTATTTTAAAAAAAATGGGAAAAAAAATGGTCAATAAAAGAGTTTCAAAAGTTTGCAATATAGTTTAAAGTAAAATTGGGGAATAATGGGATTTTTTGAATAAAATTGGGAAAATTTAGTATTTTTTAAAGTGGGTGAATTTTGAAGACAAGTTATGGGTTTGTTTATTTTAAAAAAGATGAAAAAAAGTGATGTGATAAGTTGTAAAAAAAGGGGATAGATTCTGTAGTAAAACACAATTAAACTATGAGGTAGAAAGGTCGTTGAATACCAAAAAAAAGACAATTAAAAGTAGTTGGGGTATTGAAATTTTTGGGGGGGGGAAAATTTGCAATATAAACTAACGGTGGCTTGGGTATTTTCTGCACTTTACTTGATTTGTTAGTCCCCGCCTCACTTAGGAATGTTTTTAAGGGATTCTGTAGAGTGAGTATTCTCCCCGGGAGTTTTCCAACTGTATTTTTCCCTCCTCACAAAGCATGGTGGGTTTTTTGGGGGATAGCGTTTTCTTTGCGATAAAGAAGGGTTTTTTTTGTTTGGTAAGGGACTCATTTACATAAACATCTTTTTTATAGAAATAGTGTTTTTTGTAGGGTTTTTTTGTGGAGTTTGGAATTTTAACAGCACTGTTTTTTTTTCCTGTTTGGTAGCCCATCAGTTTGCAATCCTTTAGGTATCATATTATGTTAAGGCGAAAGGGGGTCTTTATAAGCTGTAGGGGGGTCTCCTCAGGTCTCTTGGTGACGTGGTGGGAGGTTTGCGTTAAAATACAACAGCGTCAGATAGCTCTGTTGGTCATTTGGCTTGGAAGTTGTTATACATTGGCAATTGTTGGGCCACTCTTGATCTTTCCTCAGTAAAGTTGGTAGTAAGTAGGGTTTACTTGGTTTTTTTTGGGGTTGATGGTGTCTAGGGACCCGGGGGTGGATGTTGCTTTTTTTTCTAGGTGTTAGTTTATTTTTCTGGCAGTGATCTGTTGAGGTAATCTGCATTGTACCCTTTTGTTCCCGCATTTCCTGATTAGTTTGGTGATCGTTTGGTTTTGAATCATAAGGAGTTTTGCATTTCTGGGGCGGGATTTTCTTAAAACAAAAATGGGAAAGGGGTTTTTTGGACTGTAGCGGCGGCCTGTTTGTTGTTGTCGTCAGTGTTGTGGTGGTGCGGTGGTTGTGAGGGTTGGTCGGCTGGCATACCACAAGTTTTCCTGTTTATTTTTGCCTACCTTTGATGTTGGGTCCCTTTGCTGGTTACTGGATCTTTTTTTATGTTTGACCTTGTCCCTTGGCTGTGGCTTCGGGTAATATAGGCGATGGGGGATGGGGGAAAAGTTGTGGAGTAATACTTTTGTGGAGGGGGGTTGGAGTTGTAGTCGAGTCCTATTATTGGTAAATTTTTGAACTTTTGGGGATTTCTGCAGTTCTTTATAATTCTGGGTATCCACATGTTTGTGTTATGGGGCTTGATTAGGTATCACTGGGTGGGGAACCCCAGGTGAAGTAAAAAAGGACAAGGTTCCCGTTTCCCCTGCCGCTGCCCTGCCGTTTATTTAAATTCAATCAAACTAAGCCTAACCCCCCTCCTCAAGGGGGGTTTGGCGTCATTAATCCCCGGTTTAAGGGTCCTAAGAAATCAGTTTTTTTTTTGGTTGGCATATTATGTTTACCCCCCAAGGGGGTTCCCTTTACGCTGGTGAGGGGGTCCCCCTTTTTGGGGAAATTTCGCTCCCTTTACCCGAAATTGGGTCTAAATCCTTCCATTGCCCCCCAGGGGTTCTATAATCTGGGGTTAGCGCTCCCCCCTGATTCTAAATAAAAATGCAAAAACCCCAAAGTATTTCTTCTCCTATGCCAAATCAAAATCGAGAACAACGTCCAGTATTGGGCCCCTACTTAAACAAGATGGGTCCTACACAGATGACAACAAGGAAATGAGTGAGCTACTCAAGTCCCAATATGACTCAGTTTTTAGCAAGCCGCTAACCAGACTGAGAGTCGAAGATCAAAATGAATTTTTTATGAGAGAGCCACAAAATTTGATTAACACAAGCCTATCCGATGTTATCCTGACGCCAAATGACTTCGAACAGGCGATAAATGACATGCCATGCACTCTGCCCCAGGGCCAGACTCATGGAACTCTGTGTTCATCAAGAACTGCAAGAAGCCCCTATCACGAGCCTTTTCCATCCTATGGAGAGGGAGCATGGACACGGGGGTCGTCCCACAGTTACTAAAAACAACAGACATAGCCCCACTCCACAAAGGGGGCAGTAAAGCAACAGCAAAGAACTACAGACCAATAGCACTAACATCCCATATCATAAAATCTTTGAAAGGGTCCTAAGAAGCAAGATCACCACGCATCTAGAAACCCATCAGTTACACAACCCAGGGCAACATGGGTTTAGAACAGGTCGCTCCTGTCTGTCTCAACTATTGGACCACTACGACAAGGTCCTAAATGCACTAGAAGACAAAAAGAATGCAGATGTAATATATACAGACTTTGCAAAAGCCTTCGACAAGTGTGACCATGGCGTAATAGCGCACAAAATGCGTGCTAAAGGAATAACAGGAAAAGTCGGTCGATGGATCTATAATTTCCTCACTAACAGAACACAGAGAGTAGTCGTCAACAGAGTAAAGTCCGAGGCAGCTACGGTGAAAAGCTCTGTTCCACAAGGCACAGTACTCGCTCCCATCTTGTTCCTCATCCTTATATCCGACATAGACAAGGATGTCAGCCACAGCACCGTGTCTTCCTTTGCAGATGACACCCGAATCTGCATGACAGTGTCTTCCATTGCAGACACTGCAAAGCTCCAGGCAGACATCAACCAAATCTTTCAGTGGGCTGCAGAAAACAATATGAAGTTCAACGATGAGAAATTTCAATTACTCAGATATGGTAAACATGAGGAAATTAAATCTTCATCAGAGTACAAAACAAATTCTGGCCACAAAATAGAGCGAAACACCAACGTCAAAGACCTGGGAGTGATCATGTCGGAGGATCTCACCTTCAAGGACCATAACATTGTATCAATCGCATCTGCTAGAAAAATGACAGGATGGATAATGAGAACCTTCAAAACTAGGGAGGCCAAGCCCATGATGACACTCTTCAGGTCACTTGTTCTATCTAGGCTGGAATATTGCTGCACACTAACAGCACCTTTCAAGGCAGGTGAAATTGCCGACCTAGAAAATGTACCGAGAACTTTCACGGCGCGCATAACGGAGATAAAGCACCTCAATTATTGGGAGCGCTTGAGGTTCCTAAACCTGTATTCCCTGGAACGCAGGAGGGAGAGATACATGATTATATACACCTGGAAAATCCTAGAGGGACTAGTACCGAACTTGCACACGAAAATCACCCACTACGAAAGCAAAAGACTTGGCAGACGATGCACCATCCCCCCAATGAAAAGCAGGTGTGTCTCTAGCACGTTAAGAGACCATACAATAAGTGTCAGGGGCCCGAGACTGTTCAACTGCCTCCCAGCACACATAAGGGGGATTACCAACAGACCCCTGGCAGTCTTCAAGCTGGCACTGGACAAGCACCTAAAGTCAGTTCCGGATCAGCCGGGCTGTGGCTCGTATGTTGGTTTGCGTGCAGCCAGCAGCAACAGCCTGGTTGATCAGGCTCTGATCCACCAGGAGGCCTGGTCTCAGACCGGGCCGCGGGGGCGTTGACCCCCGGAACTCTCTCCAGGTAAACTCCAGGTATGTTATTTATTGTATGTCTAATATCATTCTAGAAGACATGTGACAGATAAATTAAGAAAAATGCTAATAATCGTGTAAATATACATTTTATAGTGCTGTTATGGACGTCTTTTACGTCAAGGCGACTCCATCACTGCCTTGTCTGCCATAGCTCCTCCCAGTTTTTAACGATGCCAAATTTTTATTTTACTATATTAGGAGAAAAAATAAACAAATAAAAAAATACTGAAAATTCACCCCAGTAAGTGTCAGGGGCCCAAGACTGTTCAAGTGCCTCCCAGAATACATAAGGGGGATTACCAATAGACCTCTGGCTGTCTTCAAGAAGGAGCTGGACAGGCACCTAAACTCAGTACCCGATCAGTCGGGTGTGGTTCGTACGTCAGTTTACGTGTGCAACCAGCAGTAACAGCCTGGTTGATCAGACCCTGATCTACCACGAGGCCTGGTCTCAGACCAGGGGGGGACGTTGACCCCCGAAACCCTCTCCAGGTATGCACCGGGATATACTAACTGTAGCGTCGTCACAAGAAATGTTGTAGTGACTATAATTCCCAAAATGCTGCCAGATTGTTGAAACATTTTTCTGTAAGCTTAACTCATTTTCGAATTTTTTCGATTTTTTTTCTTACCTGCCCACTGCACGTATCTGCATCCCCCATGATTAACCTTTATAGATACAGCGAAGCAAATGTATGCAAATTCGAGAATATGGTAAATTGAATTATCATTATTAGCCCATTTAAAGTAAGACAATCTGCGCTGTTGACTGGACTACACAAGTGAGCATTTGTGCTTCCTCAACTTGATTACATTCATATCCTCACATCTTGCTTCAGAGCTAGATGTGAGGATATGATAAAATATAAAGACATCATAATACATGTATACTCTATAGAGCGGAGAGAAAAGATGTACGTATATTGCATATTCTATGAATAGACTACAGGTCTGTCATCACTAATCCAGCAATCAGTTATCTGGATCCATCAGTAATGCGGCATTAATTTCAACTACCATATTTTCAAACTTCCGGGTCACCACACCAACCTGCCACTACTGTTTGGTGGCGCTACTTGATGCATAAGTTATTTCAATTTGTTTTTCTCCATTTATTGTTATAACCTGCTCACTTTTAGCCCTAACGATGGTTCCAACGAATAAAAGAAATGCTTGGCCCGGTGGCCTGGTGGCTAACGCTCCCGCTTCACACACGGAGGGCCCGGGTTCGATTCCCGGCGGGTGGAAACGTTTTGACATGTTTCCTTACACCTGTTGTCCTGTTCACCTAGCAGCAAATAGGTACCTGGGTGTTAGTCAACTGGTGTGGGTCACATCCTGGTGTCATCATAGTTGCTGATCCCTGTGTTGTATAGCATATCAGTATCATCCATGTGCTTTAGACAGGAGATCCCTAGGCCTGTGACTGTTTGTGTGACGTCACGGGATGCGCATGTGTACGTTCGTACCTCTGCCACCTGCTCAGTCGGTGTTAGACATAGGCTAGGACAGGCTGAGGCTGGGTTCCATCTCCCATCATCACAGTCAGACAATATATCGTTACCATCCAACAAGTGTGTCTACCTTCAACCCTCGATATCTCCATTTAAGAACCCCTATGATAAATGGTGACAGCGGGGTGGGCGTAAAATTGATGATTATGCCGATGTACGGAGATTTCTTTCGACCAGCAAGACAGCCATTTCATGTCTCCAGTAGGCCAACCTAGCCAAGCCTGCTACCTCAAGTCGGCTACTCTCTCAAGTTCCTACCAGCTACTACATTATTCATGGGTCAGTCTCTTTGTATTAGTGTTTATCTGCTTATTTGCATCATTCCCGAGGGATTGACCTGAGTTTGCAAAATAAGCCAGCTTCCAGTCTGTGGTGGGGGAGTCAGAACAACCGAGTCCAGTCTAGCCTAGTCTACTCCATACAGTTCTTTTGTCTGCCAAGCCAGCTTCAACCCCTGCTGTGCTCATCGTGAGAAGTTATCAAGCTATTCTGTGTGAAGGGTTAAGATAAGACAGCTAGCAACTAACCCAGGTGTCTTACCCCAGTACTCAAGCAAGCCACGTGAGTAGTCTTCATCGCTTGTGATTCAAGCTCCAAGCAATTCTGAGTGCTCTTTTTCATCCCTGTGGTGTTGTGGTATTTCGTGGGTGTATTTTAAGCCACCCGGCTTAGAATATCTTTGCGCCAGTGTGGGTGTCCGCAGTGAGGCTTAACGCCATTCAACCCATAGGCCCACAACCATGTGTGTGTCTCACCAAGCGGTCTCGGTCTTAGCCCTGCTAACCCCACTAACTCACCACACGGTCTCAGATGCCTTAGCCCTGTTTACCCACAAACCCAACCACTCTCACAGTGTTTTGGTACTCACCCAACCTCAACCAGTGTTTCGTACACTACGAGGGGTTATAACACCATATTTTAAGGACCACATAGGGGCTCAAGAGCTAGAGTGTGTTTTGCGCCAACCGTTGAAAGCCTCCTGTGTGAGTCTGTCGTCGATTTAAGCTCAATTCTATGATCACGTGTGCAGAGGACAGCAGCAAGACAACATAAACAATCCTCCAACCTTCCACCATCAACCTCATTCTTCACCAAGTCGTTACAGCGATAATATTTTTTCATAGAGACATTTTCGAGTGTTGAGACATTTCTTTTGTGTTCCAGTGATTTTCTTAGTGACATTCAGTGACTCTCAATCAGACTCAGTGTTTGTTTGCAATAATCTTTTTATCTCCTTAATTCAGTGTTAATTTTCGTGCATTATCTTATGTCTGTTGTGTTGTGTGTCTTTTTATACACTTGAAGTACTTAGTGTTTTTCCTTTGTTGTGTGTGCAACATATGAGCAGTATAGAACTTGTGTTTCCACTTCACAATCACCTAGTGTTCTCAGTATTCCAGTGAATTAATTCAGTAATTTATTTAGTTGTATTCTGCATCACAACTCAGTGTTGTCCCCGGTATATATAATTTTTTTCATCCTAGCATTTGTGTATTCTTTTTTTTGTTCCCTGTGTGTTGAACATTTTTTTTTTTTTGTGTTCATATTCTTTCATTTAGCCAGTGTCTAATTTGTCTTATTTCCACAGACAATAGTGCCATTATTTTGTGCAAGCAAGAAATCATTTTTACAAAAGTTTTCACACATCAAGTTTCATTGCAAGAAAATTCTAGTATTGTGTTTATGTTGATGTGTTGTGTTCTGTATCACTGTAAGTGTTCAAACTTTTTTGTTCTGTGTTTTAGCACCTATTATTTTCCATGTTTCATTGAACAAATTCACTCTTGTAATAAAGTTGGTAGAATTACCGACAATATGTAAAGTAAAAGGACACAAGTGCAACTAATGTGACATATATTGTGGCAACGTTTCGCTCTCCAGGAGCTTTATCAAGCCATTATGGCTTGATAAAGCTCCTGGAGAGCGAAACGTTGCCACAATAAATGTCACATTAGTTGCACTTGTGTCCTTTTACTTTACAAATTCACTCTTAGTGCAATTTTTAAGTTCTTTTTTTAGAGTAAATTGTTCTTTTGCTTGTTAAGTGTTGCTTAAGCTGCAGTTAAGAGTTAAAGTGTTCATTCCTTGATATATTTCTTTTCTTGTGTGTGTAATAATTTTTATTATTGCTCATTGACTCATTTTGCAATAATTCTTGTGCAAAGATTGTGTTGTCTTTAAAATTTTTCTTGCAGAGATTTTGTGCAGTGTTGTGCAGTACTTTTTTATTAGCAATTGTTAATTGCAATATTGCTACAGTTTATTTCAGTGCAGTTTCATATGCTCTGTTCTGTGCATAATATTTTATTCTTTCTGTGTCATTTTATTTTATTCCAGTGAATTGTGTCCCAGTTTGTTGTATTTTTGCACAAGCTTTATTGAGTCAATTTTATCATTTTATTGTGTGTTTCCCTATTGCATTGAAAGTAAAGACAACTCACTGTGCCATTCATTCAATTTAAAAGTAAAATTGAGCAAATCAGATTTGAGTAAAGTACAAGTTCTCTTGATTTTCAAAGTGTTGTTTGTTAAGATAAGCATTTTCTCTGTGACTGTGAGTTCTTTTCTTACTGTGTGACCTGTCAATTTTTAATTACTTATGCAGAATCGTTAAGCATTTTTTTTTTCCATTTAAGTTCACTGTGTTGTGTGTTTCTCGGTTACGTTTTCTTTTGTTTCTCTAAATTCTTGTTTTACATTTTGCAAATATGTCTCAAGTCTTCTCAAGGGATGCCTCAGCACATGCTGCTAGTACAACCATTAATGCATCAGCCCAAAATTTGAGTAACTCCTTATCAAACAATAGATACACTCAGACTTCTAGCCTGCATAATTTTAGTCATGATCCGTATGATGCTATGCCATTGTTCAATGGTAACCCAGACAACCTTGATGGTTGGTTTACCACTGTTCGAGCCAGAGCTGATGCTTCAGTTGATGGTCTTCCATCTGAGAGTTGTTTAATCAGTATCAGAAAGGAGAGTCTAGCCCATTCTCCAGCAGCCTCACATGTATTTAACTTAATTCGTATGAAGGATTTTCAAGATCTGACCAGGTGGCAAGATTATGAACAGTTAATTCACAACTATCTCGAACCGGTGCTAGAAACCGATCCGTTTGTCGTTCTCAAAGAATTAGTTTGCACAGCTCCGAGACCAGAAGAGTCATTAGATGAGTTTGCTCTTCATCTTAATAACCTAATGTCCTCATTCGTTAAAGCAGGTCAAAATTCCAAGTACCTTAAAGATAACGATAAACCAGCCCTTGATGGGTTTGCCAAATTAGCCGCATTCGGAGTTATTAAACAACTAATGCTACCGACATCTATGTATGTGTACAATTCAAGTCTGCTAGATGCTACTATGGGACCTCTCGCAGCTCTCATCCATGTACAAAATTTGTGTCCCGAGGAACCTTCCCTTATCGAAAGTCTACACCAACCACTTTGTCTACTCCTGTACCTCCTCTAGTTTGTGCTACTACCAAAACTCCCAACCTTAATCACTCGCGTCCATCATCCAAAGCAAGTGTTAAGAGCCATCATTCCCGTAGCACCCGTAGTATGTACAGTACCCACAGTCAAAGAATTTGCTACAATTGTGGTTACCGTGGCCATATTGCTATTAACTGTCATGACAGTCACCCTAAGAAGCGTAGTACTGATGATGAGTACCAGTCAGATCTTCCCTACTGTACTTATCATAGAACTCATGGACATGACACATCTGAGTGCAATGCTCTCTACAACCTGCAGTACTCTAGATCTTTCTGTGGCCGTTCCACCCGCAGAGCCAGGAGAGGAAAACAGACGTTCTGGTTCACAAACTAGCCAGCACCAGCCCATCTTCCAATTCGGGGCATCGAGCCCCAAGTCTACTCGTCCAGTCAGGACAGTAGTAATGAAAACGAATACACCATCCCAGTCCAAAATTACCTAAGAAGCCTTAGCCAGCCTTGAGAATGAACAACCCTGCCATGTTGATGCTGCTTCACACGTCCTCGGACTCCTCTGATGAGAGGAAATTTTTGGGGATGAAGTAGAAAAATGCCTTCTCCGATGACAACCCACCTTTCCTGTTTGCCTATAACTCCCCAAACAAACGGATTGGTCCTTTATAACAAGCTTCCTGTCCGATAATAGCGCGCCATTCCATGTGTTCATGGACCTGGTGTGCCAGTTAATATCATTAGGTCAAGCTTGTTAAAGCGAAGCAGTTACACGTTGTCCTCCTCTTGAACCAACTACGTATACCTTCCATATTGGATAGCTGGTTCCCTTCTGCTAGTCCCAAGTCAGACTTGATCGCTCTCCTTTAACTATCCAAGCAGAGACTTTACTTGCTGCTTTTCTTGTTGTCGACCAGATTACTTACTTTTTCACCTGTGACCTTCTACTGGGATTTGCTATCCATGCGAGACTTACACCATTGTGCTCAGACCGTACCGATGGCATGCCCAAATTGACGACTTGATCATTCCATTCTGGGTTACCAGCTTGGATCAGAATCTGCCATACTGCGCAGAATATGATGTAGCGGAATAAGTCCCTGCAAGCCAATTGCAGTCTCCAGTAGCGTACCCAAGCGTCAGGCACTGGAACTCTGCACTCCATCTGTGTTCCACTACACCTTCAACTTGCAGATAGTGGGTTCCATTGCCGTCAGTGTCCGGGGACACTTCTCAGACTGCCTTGAGAGCACAGCCTATTCACCTGCAATGTCCTGCTAGTTCGAGTATAGTTTTCTCACAGGGATGGCCTTGTTGGAAAACGATTACTTGAAACTAGTAAGCCATCTCTTTTGATGTCGCTTGCCGTCTGCAGAAATACTCTCCTGTTGCAGCTATGCTCCCTCACTAAGTGTCTGTTGTTGTTCCTAATGTTCCAGATGGTGATAAGTCCTTGTTGACAGTGATTCCCTCTGCAAGGTCCAAGGTTTATTATTTGAACTTCCTTACACGTTGTAAGAGACAGTAAATCCATTTACTCCCTTTGCTAGACACTTCGGTCCACAGTGTTCGTCTCAAGAGCTAAATACCAACCTCGTTGACCTAGTTCACTATCCCTTACCCTGTTCAGTACAGGATGACATGCCCACCTGAACCAGTGGGGCAGTGCTATTTCAACAATGGAACCTCATGCCACTCCACTGCGGATCAATCCATTTCCACCATTGAGAGAAAGACTTCGCTCCCACGACTTCCCAACGAAGTCAAGCGTTTGTTGACATTTGTTTGAACAAACGATCGTAACGCCATTGCCCTAACAAGGTGAGAAGATGGATATAACGAACTTATTTCCATCGTATCCACTTAACCTGGGACTAACCTATCTATAAACCAGTACAAATGCCCCATTCCCATTTGCTGTCGCAAAGAACTGATCAATCAGATGCTCACTGATGTGTTTATTGCACATAGCAATTCACCCTGTGAATGCGTCCCCTTGATCCTAGTGCCTAAGAAGGACGGCACTTGGCGCAGGTGATTGACTTTAGGAAGTTAAATGCGAAATCTATTTCAAGACGCTTCCCACTTCCTGTACTAGAGTGATCTTTTACCAATATTGGAGATAACATAGTCTTCTCCGACCCTGACTTGTTACAAGGGTTTTTGCAGTCCCCGTCACGAGAGGACAGTCAAGAGGGTTAACTGCATACTCCCACTCCCACAGGTTCATTATCATTCCTATGATGGCTTTTGGATATACGAAATCCTCACCTATCACTTCTCTAGACCTCATGACCACATCTTTAGAGGTCTTAAGTAAGCACTTGTGGTTACTTAGACGACGTAATCGTCATTCCGAAGATGTGGATACACACCTGAAAAGACTATGGATATATTTACTTGCAAGCTTTGACGAAGCACAATTTAAAGATCACCAAACTGTCCTAAAAGTCAATTTTTCAGATCAGAAATAAGTTTCTATCTGGGTCACATAGTCACCTAGAGGGTTACGACTGACAGAGTAAAAATAACGGCAGTACTAAATTTTCTCAACCCCCCAAAACTGCTGATGCTGTAAATCCTTTGTGGTTCTAGCAGTTTCTACAGATATTTCATTGCAATTTTTTCTCAACACAGCTCCGCTAAATGAATTCTTAAGAAATGATGCTCCCCTTCGTTTGGACCTATCCGTCAAGAAATGCATTCCAAACTCTAAAAAAAAGCTAACATCTGCTCCAATTTTGAAATTGCCAATTTTGCTAAGCCTTCCTATCTGACAACTGACGCTAGATCAATAGCATAGGTGTCCGTACTAGCTCAGAAGAACTGATGGCAAGTAACAGACACAGTTTGCATTATGCTAGCCGAGTTCTTATGAATTCTGAACAAAATTATACAGTAATGGAGCAAGAAGCTTTAAGCAATATATGGTCTTTAAAGCACTTCCGAGACATTATTTACCAGTACCGGCTGTTCATGTCTTACAGACCATGCACCACTGATACCTTTATTCCAGAACAAACATCCTCTGGAAGGTTAGCCAGATGAACCTTAGACTAGACCAAGAGTTCAATCCCACTTTTGAACATTTACCTGCAAGTACATGTAGTCGCAGATGCTTTATCGCCACGTTATGTAGTTACTGCAGATCCTCCATATACATGTTGAGGATGTCAAAAATGCCCAAAAACAGATCCCATGTGGCTGGTGTGATTCGATTCCTGCTCCCATGAAGATCTATAACTTACTGTGAAGCCACCTCACCCATTAGTACTTTTGTAATGAGCCAAGAAATTACTGTAAGATCGAACAGCCAAGTTGGTACTCCAAGCAGGAGAGTGTACCAGTTTATAATTCCACAGTCATATGAACGTAGCTCTACAGTAGTTCATGAAGCACCAGTGTTGCACACCCTGTCTGGATCGTGTCTGTTAAACAAGCCAGAATGAATACTTTTGGCCACGTATGGCAACTGACATTCCGAGTATGTTAAGAATGTAGTTCTGTATTGCAACATAAAAGAAATGAGTCAATGTCCTAAGTCCAATCCAAGTGTACCCAATCAATAGTTTGCCCTTGACTTGTTAACCAATTTTAAATGTTCTCTTCCAAGCAACAAACATCTGTGTGTTAATGGTATACCATATCAACCAGATATTGTGTGATTAGTTCCTATTGCAGATAAACCTGCAGGACAGTAAGCTAGAGTGTTAAAGAACACATTATCTGCAGGCACACCACCCCTAAGTCCTTATAACGAGATAATGGAGTGAATTTCGGTAATGAGATTCTGAAAATTTGAGTACTTTATACCAGATATCGTAAATCCAACCATTGTTCCCTCATCATCCTGCCAGCAATGGTTAGCCAAACGACCCATAAGAAAGTACTTGATGTCCAAAGAGCCACTATCAACCTCAATATGACACTTGGAAAGTCATACCAGATTGTTAATGTGCCATAAAATCTGCTTATCATTGCTTCCATAGGTGATCACCCCACATAATGACATTGTATGGAGTAGACAAGCGTTTACCATAGAGTTGTTATATTCCCACTCTGAAACCATTACAACCCGATGGATTTCATTATCAACTCGTCCAGCATGGCTCAGAAGTGGTTTTTAGAAGACTCCGTGAATACACTTCATAAATCAAACAGCAGAATTTACTGCTAGATAACTAATAGCCATCATCAGTGCCATCAAAAGTCAAAGGTAGGTCGAGAGTAATGCTGCCAATTTCAACAAACATCCGCAATGCCTAAGCCGATCAAAAATTTGTCGGACCTTATCGAGTTGTAATAATATAAGGTTAGAGAAATTAGTTACTGGTAAGTACAAAGAATCGCATTTAGAACATATGAAATAGTATGCGATTAGTGATGATATTGCTATCCCAGACTAAATTTACAGATGCTGAAAATCCTCTTGCCTGTACCCCCTCTACCTCAATACTCAATCAATAATCAACCTGAATGTCCGTTACTCCTTGCGTAACTCAGCAAGAGTAATAGAACCCCACAAGTATATTTTGTAGATGCCGTGTTCAAATTCTCCCTCACCAGGCATGTGTTAGCCCATTGCAGAGAATTCGATCCTCCCAGAAGATGATAACCATTTCTGCATATGAAACCTCACCCTCACTAGAATTGGGTTAAGATGTACATTGTCCATTGTAAACTATTTTATGACCTGAGATGAAGTAAATTGTCAACCGTTTGTTATAACAGAAGAGTATTATAGAAAAAATTTTTATTCGTATTCACGTTTCCACTCTGTATTCTGAAATTGACAGTAATGATCTAGTGCGCACCAGATGCCTTTTGCTGTTAATTTCACCTTGTATATATT
This sequence comes from Cherax quadricarinatus, assembly GCF_026875155.1. Lineage (NCBI taxonomy): Eukaryota > Metazoa > Arthropoda > Malacostraca > Decapoda > Parastacidae > Cherax > Cherax quadricarinatus. The sequence continues at coordinate 28,965,018 of NC_069445.1, read as the reverse complement.
TGATTCCTCCTCAAATCCATAAGTGCATGAATACAGATCGATCGATCAATTCCATCCATATTAAAACAATGATTTGTTCTTATAGTTTATGTAATGCATTACGTTAAAGTGAATTACTTTAAAACCCATTACGTAAAACTCATTTTGTTAACATCCATTATGATACCATCCATTTAAATTCTAAGTTAATATATGAATTTGTATTGTATAGAATCAGCCAGAACCACCTGTCCTGTTCAACCAATAATAGCAGTGGTTTAATGTTCGAAACGACATATGCAACATGACCGAGCTTCAGCATAGTTGCTGAATCCCTGTGTTGTTAGTCATAATCAGTATCATCCATGTGCTTTAGACAGGAACCCTAGGCCTGTGACTGTGTGACATCACGGGATGCGCATGTGTAACGTTCGTACCTCTGCCACCTGCTCGTCGGTTTTTAGACATAGACACCACGCTAGACAGGCTAGGCTGGGCTCCATCTCCCATCAACACAGTCGACAATATATCGTTACCATCCAACAAGTGTGTCTACCTTCAAACCACTCGATAATCCCATTTTAAAGACCCGTACGAAAACTGGGGGACAAGATTAGGACCCCAATGGAAATAAGTTAGACAGTCCTCGATGACGCACTAACTTTTTTGGGTTATCCTGGTAGCTAACCTCCGGGTTAAAAATCCGAATCGATATCTTATCTTATCTTATTGTCTTGTATGTGTAAAGCTCTACACTGTAACATTGGTCCATAGAAGATAAATGTGGTTTTGACGCCATTGTTGGTTGCTAGGAGCTCCTGAGTCATGCAGACAACACAAATACAACACTACAGCTTTATTTACCTATCACATTGATCTAATATGACATAATAAACAATATAAATAACATAAAAACAGGTAAATACTCAGATAATGAATACTATTTGGCATAATACCGAGCGTCCATACAGAGGTAAAAAGTTACCGCTAAGAATATGGATAAACGTACCATCCTCCTATCCCTGTTCATGGGTTTTATATTAGAGAAAAAAACGTAGTGTAGTACAGGACTAACAATGAATACAAGTTTTTCGTTGATTATCTCGAAGTAGGTTACTCTTTATATCTTAACATACCCCCAAGGGTTCCATGACACTGGTGAGGGCTCCTGATCTTGGGAATTTTTATCTTGTGCTCCAGTTCCCTGAATTAAGCCTGAAATACCTTTCATTCCCTCCCCCTCAGGCACTGTTAATCCTACGGGTTTTTAGCGCCTCCCCATTATAATAATAATAATAATAATAATAAATCTTAACATAAGCGCATTAATGATGATAGGGAATGCAATGAATTTATCACAGAACCAACATAAAAGAACCCCAATGGAAATAAGGTTACTTTGACTTTTTTTTTTGGATTTTCCCAGGTTTTCTACGTAACCGTATTTGTTGTTTTTGGTTGTCTTTTTGAAACTTGGGGAAGTATGATGTTTGAGGTTTTAAAGTAACCAAAATAAAAGAAATAGAAATAATTAACGGAGGGTTTACTTTCTCAATTAGCCGCCCCTTAGCGGTATATTTTCGTTGGTTTTTTGTGTTGTATTCGCTTTTTTGTCTTTTTTTGAAAATAGAACGAATTACAGAAAAGATATGTTTTGATTGGGTTTTACAACTAAAAAAACCTTGAATTGAGTCGGTAATGGAAAGTAAATATATGTTGGTGGCCAGACTTACGCAGTCACGAGTGGGGTTGACATTATTACCATTATTACAGTAGTCTGATAACGCAAATCTTTTTTTTTGTGAATAAAAATTAAAATGGAAAGTAAGTTTAATATAAGAGGGGTCTGGAGACGTGAAAATGAACAGAGAAAATTTTATCTTAGTGCCAGGAATGTTGCATTGCTTATTGGACCCTTTTTTAAATTTGGGCATCTTTTGAAATTTGGGTGAAATTTGGGCCTTTTTTCCAAATTTTCTGCCCACTTTTTTGGGTGGGGTGAAAAAGGGTTTAAATGGGCTTTTTTCTTGTATCAGTGACAAAATAAAAAGTAAGTTTATTCAGGTATACCAAAAACATTTTACACATTTTATTAATAGAGCTATGTTAAGAATCTGGGATAAAAAAAAAAATGTCAAAGTGATTAGTTCCAGGGGGGGTCCTTAAAGCCCTTTGTATAGTGGGGGTTTTTAACACATACTAAACCGCTACCCATTTTGTTTAACAACAGAAAAAGAATGATCTTGCAAGACCCTTTGCAAAAATTGTTCTTCAAAATTTGCACTGAGGGAGGTTCGTGCAAAGTTGAAAATTTTTTTCTTTATTTTACTACAAGTACTGTACGGGTATACAGTCCTGTGATAACAATGACTACTATATAAAAAGTCCCTTGTTAGCCCAATTTTGGGAAATTAGGTCGTGTCCAGGATGCACCCACACCAGCGACTAACGCCCAGGTACCCATTTTATGGGGGGAACATGACAATAGGGGGAAAGAAACAGCCAAATGTTCTACTTGGGGGGAATCAAACCGGGCCCCTCGCCGGTGAAGCGAGAGCGTTAACCCCCCCCGGCCCCCGGGGCCGGTGGTTTTCAACAGCATACAAAAAGGAATACTAGCAAAATGTAATTTTGGGGTAGTCTGGAACAATAGAAAAACCAAAAATGGGGCATAAACTGGGTGAAATCCCCAATGCGTAAATAAAAGTTGGGTTAAGGTATTCTAACCTAACACTTGTGACCCGGCAAAGTCATTAAAATCCGGACCCTACAGGCCCCGATGATGGGTTGGTGAGGCAGACCTGTACCAGATAGTCAAAACCCTAAGGGTGTGATAAAGCAACTCGTAGATTGGACAGAAAGGTTGGGTAAGGTTTTTAGGAAACGGGGAAAGTGTTTCTAATGTAGGTTTTTCAATGATGATGGTGGAGCTTTGGTTATCGCCCGAGGCTTCCCTGGTTACCTCTCCACCCTTTAAAATTGGGCTTATGTTAAAACCCATTAGATCTTTTTTTTTGATAAAGGGTTTTAAGGGGGTGTTAAAATCCTCAGCAGGGTATTCAGGCATTGTCAAGTGCTGTTGTAGGTGCTTGGTTCTTCCTCCAGCTTTTGGGGCTGCTCCATCCCCCTTTTGTGTATAGCCAGTTTTTTAAAAGATGAAAACGGGTGTTTCCTTACCCTTTTTACACACTGTTCCACTTTCCTCACTCCCACACACACCTGACAACCAATACTAAATTGGTTCATACCTAAAAGATGGGGGATTGAGGGGGTGTAATAAATTAGGCGGGAATGTTAATTTTTTTTTGTTAAAAAAAAACAAACTGTATTTTGGGAAATTAATTTGAAAAATTTATTGTTGAGTGATAACCCAAAAGTTAGGTCGAAAACCCGAAAATTTAATTACGTAAATTTTTAAAAATTAGAAGTTTTTGGATAGTAAAATGAGTATAATTATAATTCGTTTAAATACATCTCCCAAAAAAAATGCATATTTAAAAGGTAAAAATCTTAAAAAAAATCCCTGACAAGCAATCACTTTACAGACACGGGTAGAAATTCATGGCCTGTTGCTTGGCGTCATAAAGTCAAACGAATGCTGACAATAAAGGGAAAGGCTACCAGGAAAGTAGTTTTCTTCATCCATATGTTTCTTTGCCCTTATGTTTTTATTTTCAAATTAAATCGTGTAAAAGATAAGACAAGGGGAAAAAAAGGGCCAAACATCATCCAGGTAATGCAAGAGAGAGTAAAAAGGGGGTTGACCCGCTTTTTAATTGAGTGCCCTGACCCGGTTTGGGCAGGCCGACTCTCCGCTATTGGTTGGTTTTAATGGATAATTAAATTTGCAGTGGGGCCCCAGAATGCTATATTCTGAATAGAGTTTTTTGGTCGGAAGGTATGCCCCTGGGTGTGATGAAAAAGTTGAATAAATGTTCATACTTGGGACTCCTGTAAACCCTTTTGGAGACTAATTCCTAGGCCCCTTTTTATATCCATATGCATTTTTGGGCCCCCCCCCCCATTGATGGATATGGGTACACAATAAACTAGCCCCTTGGGAGGCAAAAAAAAAAAAATAACCCCAATAAACAGGAAAATTTTTTTGGGAAAGATTTCTTTTTGCCAGCCATGCCCCCCCCCCCCCCTCCCCGGTTCCCAAAAAATTTTTTTAAAAAAACTTTTTTTTTCAGGCCCCCCCCCCCCCCCCTTTTTTTTTTTTTTTTTTTTCCCTTTTTGGTCCCCCCCAAAAAAAACGGTGTTTTTTTTTTCCCCCCCCCCCCCCCCCCCCCCCCCCCCCCCCCCCCCCACCCCCCAAAAACCCCCTCCCCCCCGGGTTTTTTCCTCCCCCCCCCCCCCAAAAAAAAAACCCCCCCCCTCCCCGGTTAAAAAAAAAAAACCCTTTTTCCCCCCCTTTCCCCCTCCCTTTTTTTTAAAATTTTTTCTCCCCCCCCCCCCCTTCCCCCCCCTTTTTTTTTGTTCCCCCCCCCTTTGGGCCCTCCCCCTTTTGCCCCCCCCCACCATGTGAGGATATGGGTACACAATAAACTACCCGCTTGGGAGGCAAAAAAAAAAAAAAATAACCACAATAACAGGAAATTTTTTGAGAATGATTTCTTTTCCGTCAGCATGACTCGATGTGAGGGAAGTCTCACCTTTTTTTTTTTAAAATCGGGGTTTTTACTCCTGCCTGGCGGGGGAGTCTGGTGATTCTGGTGTTGGATGAGCCCCCAGTTCCATGTTTGTGTTGACTGTTTAAATGGAGTGCCCCACGGGGACCACATCACTGGCACTTCACCTCACAAATGGACTCGCTGAACAATAGTTCTTGATATTATTGGACCCTTTAGATGACTTTTATGTTTGAAGACGCATATAAATATATATTTATATATTTAATATTTTTTATTTATATATTATATATTTTTTTATTTTTAAATTATTTTAAAAATATATGTTCCCCGAAATTTTTAAAACTGGTCAATTAGCAGAATCATTTAAAATTTTAAGTCCTTTCTAAAATTTTCTCAAACGTTTAAAAAGTTTTAATTTTTTTTTAAATTTTGATGCAAAAATTTTTAATTTTGCACCAAAGGAAATTAAAAAAACTTACCAAAACCTTTTTAAAAAACAAAAAATTTTTATTTTAGCCAAACCCCAAACTAAAATTATTTTAGATTTTTTTAAAATAATTTAATACTAAACGAACACAGAAAATATATTTTTTTCGTTAGTTCAGAATGATTTTGGCGTTTATTGATACAAAATTTTTTCACTTGTCCTATATGGCAAGAGGCGTTGCTTTTTAAGCCAAGTTGCAAGTTCTGCTATTCGGCACGAAATAATATATATATTATATTTATATAACAAGGAATTCGCAGAGGGGCGAAATTTAAAACTGATCCCGGGCCCAAAGGGAGACTCAAACCCTACGAACCTTGGAACAAGGCGCAGTCTTACTAACTACCACACGGACAATACCTTTGGGCGTCAGCTTACGTAACTTTCACCCAAAAGGCACCCAGCTTAGGGGAAAAGGGCTTCGTTTTCATCTCATCTCCTGATGCATCTTCTTACTAGAGATTTAAAAATGCAAGGAATTCGCAAGATTATTTTTTATAATCAAGGGGGAAGCGTAAACCCCGGAGGATTATACAGCCCTGGGGGGGATGTAAGGCATTCGGGTTTAAATTTTGGGGAACTGGAGACAGACAATTCCCAAAATAAAGAACCCCTCACCAACATCAAGGAACCTTCCCGAGGGGGGAATTCGAAAACCCAAAGGTAAAAATTTGCAAACAACCAGGGGGGGGAGTAAAATAACAGTTAGGATTTTGTGTTGCAATCAACACTCATCGGACTTGAAAACTGAGAAAACGGGGGGGGTTTCTAGCAAATAATTTTCCCAGTTCCCCTTGAAATGCGTTTATTTTAACAGCCCCGTTTCCTTTTCAAAACTTGAGAAGTCCCCTTTTTAAAAGGGGCCCGTTTTCTCTATATTTAAAAGGGAAAAGTGGACCTTGGATGCCGGGCATTTCCGGCTCCCTTTTCCCTACACTTTTCTCTCACTCCAGTAAAAGGCGGCCCGGGCAATGTTATTTGGAGAACCATCCTCTTTCTGCATTTTACAAGTCCTGAAAATGTGGTTTGAAACCAAAAGGGCCTGAGCTTTATTATCCCCCCCGTTGATGTTTTGTATATATATGTAGTAGATGTATATTTTTAATTTTTATAAAATATATATTTTATAAAATATTTAATATATATATATATATATATATTTATATATATATTATATATATTAATATTTATTATAATATATTATTTTTAACTACTTTTTTTTTTCAAAAGGTGGGCCCGTCTCCACCGAGGGCGGGTGACCCAAAAAAAAGAAAGAAAACCCCCCAAAAGAAAATACTTTCATATAATTCACCTTTCACCACATACCATTATCACTTTTTTTGCGAGGTGCTCAAATACAAAGTTTAGAAGATATACGTTAAGAACACAACATATCCCCCCAAACTCCCCAATTCTGGCCACAAAATAGAGCAAACACCAACGTCAAAAACCTGGGATGATTATGTGGAGGTCTCACTTCAAGGACCCCTAACATTGTATCAATCGCATCTGCAAAAAAAGAAGGATGGTAATGGAACCTTTCAAAACTAGGGGGGCCAAGCCCCCGTGCATTTCAGGTCCTTGTTTTTCTAGGTGGAAAATTGCTGCACTCTAAAAGACCTTTAAGGCAGGTGAAAATTTCCGACCCAGAAAAAAGACAGAGAACTTTCACGGGGCCTAACGGAGATAAAAAAACCCCAATTACTGGGAGCGTTGAGGTTTCTAAAATTATTCCCTGGAACGCAGGGGGGAGAAAAATGTTATATACACCTGGGAAAATCCTAGAGGGATAGTACCGAAATTGCAACGAAAATCACTCATTCGAAGCAAAAGATTTGGAGACGATGCCATTCCCCCAAGAAAAGCGGGGGGTTACTAGCACTTAAAGCCCAAAAAGGTCAGGGCCCCAGACGTTCAAACGCCCCCCGAAAACATAAGGGGGTTTACAACAACCCCGGCGTCTTCAGGGCCTGGCAAGCCTAAAGTCAGTTCCTGATCACCGGGCTGTGGCTCGTACGTTGGTTTTCGTGAGCCAGCGCAAAAAAGCCTGGTTGTCAGGCGTGATCCACAGGAGGCCTGGTCCCCAGCCGGGCCGCGGGGGGGTTGAACCCCGAAAATCTCTCCAGGTAAAACCCGGTAATTTTTATTTTAATATAATTATAAATATATATATATATATTATATATTATTTTATTTTTAAAATTATATATAATTTTTATTTAATTTAAAAATATTTTTTTAAATAATTATATATTATTTATTTTTTTATATATTTTTATATATATATATTTAAAATATATATATATATATTTTTATTTTTAATATTTTTGTGAGTGTGTGTGGTGTGTGTGTGTGTGTGTGTGTGTTTTGTGTGTTTTGTCTGTATTGGTCTGTGATATTTTGCTTAATCTCAAAAATTACTTGCTTTTTATTCTACACACCTTTAAAGGGGCCCTTAAGGATGGTCTTATTTAACAGTCTAGTCGGGTATTTTTCCCCTGATGAACAAATCCAAGAATGAATCGAGGGCCTCCCGCCTTTAGCATCGCAACACCAACGCAGATGACTATACCGGCCCTGTCATCAACACCGAATTTATCTTGCTGAAAGTTTTCTGGCACTCCTCAGAGCCAAGTGTTTACTGAGGGCCCGCCAGTGGAGGGGGATGGTCGAGAAGGCTTCCCGGGATTTTTGTGGAATCAGGTGTTGGGAAGCACTCTCAATGCCCAAATTTTGGTGGGAAATACCATCAATCATTTCATGGATTACTACTACAATAATTAGGAGTGAGGTCCCTTTGTTTCATTGCATTAACATTAGTAAAAAATAAACACTGTGTCTGACTTTTTTTGGGGTTTTCCTGTGTTTACTAATGCTATGTATGTCCCCTGGTTAAAAAGGGTCTAAAACAGAAAAAAAAAAAAGAAGGAGTCTTTGTTAGTTTTGATCACCCAAGACGGACACAAACCCCCAAAAATGGAAACACCCAAAACTGGCTCCCCCCAAACTGGGAACCCCCACCAAGACTGGGTACACCAAGCTGACACACACCCAAGACTTAAAAAACACCAGTGGACTCCCCCCAAAACTGGACCCACACCCAAAATGGACACCACAAGACTGGGCTCAACCAAAACTGGACTCACACCAAAAAAAAGGAACACACCCCGATGGACACACACAAGACTGGACCAACCAAAATGGACACACCAAGACTGGATCACACCCAAAACGGACACACACCAGATGGACACACACCAAAAGGACCACACCGATGGACTCCCCAAAAGGACACACACCCGACTGGACAACCCAAGACTGGCCCACACCCAAGACTGGACTCACACAAGACTGGACTCACACCAAGCTGGACACCACCCAAAACTGGACACACACCAAGAATGGACCAACCAAAGACAGAAAAACACCAAACTGGAATCACACCCAAAAACTGGACTCACACCAAGACTGGCCCACCAAAAGGGGCACCACCAAGATGGGCTCCACCAAAATGGGCCACCCAAGATGGACCCCACCAAGATGGACACACACCAAAACTGGGGCACACACCAAGACTGGATCACACCCAAAACTGGACCACACCCAAAACTGGACACACCCAAAACTGACACCAAACCAAGACTGGGGCTCCACCAAGACTGGACCAACCCCGACGGACTCACACCCAAAACTGGGCAAAAACAAAAGATGGCACACACCAAGACGGACTCAACCAAGACTGGACTCACACCAAGACTGGACACACACCAAGACTGGACACACACCAAGACTGGACTCACACCAAGACTGGACTCACACCAAGACTAGACACACACCAGACTGGACACACACCAAGACTGGACTCACACCAAGACTAGACCACACACCAAGACTGGACTCACACCAAGACTAGACACACACCAAGACTGGACTCACACCAAGACTGGACTCACACCAAGACTGGACTCACACCAAGACTGGACTCACACCAAGACTGGACTCACACCAAGACTGGACACACACCAAGACTGGACTCACACCAAGACTGGACTCACACCAAGACTGGACTCACACCAAGACTGGACTCACACCAAGACTGGACTCACACCAAGACTGGACACACACCAAGACTGGACTCACACCAAGACTGGACTCACACAAGACTGGACTCACACCAAGACTGGACTCACACCAAGACTGGACACACACCAAGAACTGGACTCACACCAAGACTGGACTCACACCAAGACTGGACTCACACCAAGACTGGACTCACACCAAGACTGGACTCACACCAAGACTGGACACACACCAAGACTAGACACACACCAAGACTGGACTCACACCAAGACTAGACACACACCAAGACTGGACTCACACCAAGACTGGACTCACACCAAGACTGGACACACACCAAGACTGGACTCACACCAAGACTGGACTCACACCAAGACTGGACTCACAGCAATGGATCCAAGTTAGACAAATTAAGATTTAGAAAGGATATATAAAAACATTGGTAAGGTAGTAGAGTTTTGAATAAGTGGAACAAACATTTTTAAGACTTTTTAAGTAGCTTTCAGAATAGGATGGTGAGGTATATGAGTGGGTGTGGGTGTGTGAATTGAACCTAGATAGGATGACCAGTAGGCCTACAGTATTCCTCACTGTTCTTATGTTCTCATGAAGTACTTTCATTATTCATTCACACTAAAGCTTGCTGAAGAGGGTCTCATGGGTGAATATATAAATTCACTTCAATTATTATTTTACTGTTGTTTATGTTGTTAGAGTTAAATATTAAGCGCATCCTACTTATTAATTTGGCTGAGGTTGGTACAGAGGACCCAGGCTGCCTGGGCAGCTGAGGGCATGACTTCTGAAGGTACTTGAGCAAGGGCATCCCACATCAATCGCTTGTGACTGGGTTAAGCAGATGGAGGGCAGCTGTCAGCATCTTGGGCATCACAAGATACAGGTAGTCCACGCCAGCTCTCTGAAAGCCCAGGAAATAAACACCACACTATTAGTCTTTTATATTTAAAAATTAGTTATCCTTTGAAAATAATTATCTAAATTGTTGTCTTTTCTTTTCTTCCAGAAATAACTTGAGAAAACCTCTTCTGTTCGGCTTCAACTTTCAGTGTTGGTCTATCTTAACTAGAGAGTCCGATTGTTATTAGGCTGTGTAAAGGTTACAGTTAATGCATGCAATAGTACAGTTGTTCTCGTACGTCAATAATACCAACAATACCACCAGTCTGATGACATTCTTCTTTGAATAGGTTAAAACCG
>NC_069445.1:28912655-28954123 GCF_026875155.1 Cherax quadricarinatus | reverse complement strand
ACCCTCCCCACCCTTGAAGCGGGTTGTAGAGTGTGAGCTTACGTCTTCTCCAACCATCCTTCTTTGGCACCCGAAGAGGACCTCGTACATTGTGCCCAAAGATCACTCAAACGGACTATACCCTGTAGACTCTTGCACCAGTCTCTCGTACTGAGAATAGCAACAACGGTAGAGATTCATCCCAATCTGTCGGAAAGTGCATGCAAAAACTTCTCATCATTGTTTTTAATGTTTGGTGGAATCTTTCCAAGGCGCCTTGGACTGAGGGTGATAGGCAGTGGATAGTTGTGAATTAATCCCTAACTAGTTAATACTTCCCTAAATGCTTTGGCAGTGAAGTTAGTACCTTGATCACTTTGTATAGTTTTTAGGAATGCCAAAAACAAGAAATGAATTTTGTATAAAGCTTTGAGAATAGCTTTAGTATTGATACTACGCATGGGATCGCTTCAGGATATCTGGTTACTTTATCCATAATTGTAAATAAATACTGATTTCCAGACTTTGACTTAGGTAGTGGACCTACACAATCTATAATTAAATCTGCAAAAGGTTCTCCATCAGCAGGTATGGGTTGGAGAGGTGCAGGTTTAAGGAATGTCCAGGTTTCCAACTTGCTGACATTCTCGGCAACACCTAATATGATTCTTCACATCTTTCTTTAATTTTGGCCAATAAAATTCTTTTGTGATTCTATACAAGGTTTTTGTAATTCCTAAGTGACCTCCTATGACGTATTATGAGCTATATTTAATATCGAGGTCTATACTTGGTTGGAACCACTAACCTGTCGTATAATTGCCGCCCTCTATCTCCTTACCAGTCTCAGTGCAACCAAATAATCATTTTTAACTTCATACTTGACTGGATGACCCAAGAGGATTTACCCATGGCTGCCTGAAAAGCGAATTTTAAAGAAGGGTCCTTTCGTTGTTCCTCCGGAAGGACAGTCCCTCGGCATGGAAACAGAGACATCTGGCAATCCTGCAACCTGGGAATAGGAAGGCTTGATCGGGGTCTGTTCACATGATTTACGAGACTCCGGCCGGTGTGTCTCATAAAACAAACGTGGCTATTCCGAGATCGGAGTCGTCCAAGGATAGGTCAACATTCTCCCCAGACAACCCTTGGGATGTTGCCCGAGTTATGGCCAAACACTGGAGAAGCATTAATCATTATAGGTTCAGGACACGAAGTAACAGTAGTAATGTTATTACCCAGTAATAACATGGCATTTTCATGGGAAATCCTTTTGAGATACCTACAGTCAAGTACCCAGTGTAATATTTGCACTGTACATAAATTTTATGCAAGGAACTGAATATATAGCTCCTCCATAGCTTCCAATAAAACTGAGGAATTCAAGAGTATTCTCTGAAAGGGGTAATATTCCTTCTCTGACAAATGAGCAATATGCTCCAGTATCTCTAAAGGTATTTACTTTAGTTGGTTCTGAGTTTTCCTGAAGGGAAATAAGACTTTCGCAATAATAAGGGGCCATACCTTTTTCTACTTCTCTAGGGGACATGTTACTAGGGATATTAGAGATTTTCCCGATGGGTTGAGGTTTTTGGGGGCAGTTGGAACTGATGTGACTACTTTTACACCTGAAGCAGACGACAGGCTTGCCCTTTACTCCTGATGACGTTGCAAGTGGTGTCGTTCTGGCTGGTGCCTCTGGATATTGTTGTCGAGATGCTCCATAAGTAGTTTGCCTCTCCGCAGGGGGACCATATGTTGAGAAGCGTGGCTCACCAGGTGACTTGTTGGATGTCGTAGACTGCTCTCCCTCCGGCTGGCACTTCATTCTCCAATGTTGTCGATCTCTGCTCACGCCAGACTGTTGAAAAGGAGACGGGACCGCTCGGACAAGAGCGGTTCGTTCGAAGGTATCAGCCAACCTGGCCGCCTCCAATGCAGTGGTTAAGTCACGATCCTGCAGAAAGACACGAACTCTGGGTCCCACAGACTCCAGCAGGTTATCAATCAGAATAAGCTGCACCAGCTCCTCAAAGTTAGAGAACACCACTCGCTTTATACCAGCTGGTAAAAGCTTTGGTTTGCTGTCTCACAAAGTCCACCAGGGATTGACCAAGCTGCCGCCTGTCAATTTGAAGGTCTTACGATATTTAGCTGGGATACATGTTATGCTCCAACACTGTGGTCTTCACTACTTGATAATCAGAGAAATTCAGCGTCAGTTTAATTACGACGTAAATTCCTGTGCCTTACCCAATAATGCTGTATGAACCAACGCTGCCCAGTGCTGTTCCGGCCACCTTCAAGGCTCGAGCCTGAGTGTTCGAAGCTTTCGAAAAATTGCTCCTGGTTCGGCCTCATTGAAGCGGATACAAGCTTGTAACTGCCTTTGTAAACTGAAATACGTATTTACGAGAATGCGAAAACTGCCTACCTTTCCTGCTTCCTATCAAATTCTTCCCTTGCGAATGCTCACCTGTCCCTAGTTTGCTCAAGGATTGATTTTTTGCCAGCTCAATGCCACGACGCTGATTCACCCTAGAGACAACCCATCGCACTAACTGACCATTTTGCTGATCCGACGGTATAACTTCATGCTCTCCTGCGAGAAACATAGTAGTTTTTGCCCAATGCTCCCGTAGAGGGAGGAGTTTGATGTGCCAATCTCATACTTCCATAATTTATGTCAGCAATGAATGAACGCAGTTTGCGCAGCTTGTAAGAGTGCGTTTATAGGGTTGCCAATGTAAACGTAGTCAATTTGGGCCACAACGCAGTAGGGACTATTTTGGTAGATTTTCAAAGTATATGCTATGCCGACCCAGGCTCTGACTCTCTAGGTGGCATAAGTTATTCGCATATGCACATACAATACCCCGCAAAACGTAACACGTTAATTTGCTGAACCACGCATAGGCTTGGCACAGTAACGATTGCAGAATACCATACAAATGTCAAAGCCGACCTTGCAAACAGCAATGAATGACCGTAGCGAAGCGAGCACACTGAACAACTTGTTGCGAGCTTGTTGAACGATCACACCATAGCAAGGCGTGATCAATAATGCAAGCTGACATAAACGCAAAATTTGTAATAAGCAAGTCGAGACAGGCAAGCTCCACAATGTTCCATAGTACAACATAGCTACGTTCAACTCACCCTAAACGCAAAAACTACGTTCTTCACACCTTTAAGTCCAGCTCCATGTACAGCCTACCCATAGTTACAACCTAGGATTTCAAAAGCCTGTTATCCAGGTGTAGAAGGAGCAAATTTAAACACAGTAAACAAAAGTTTAGACTAAAAATTATCCTATCACCAATACAGACAGCATATGTACACTATTTACAGTGAATAAAAGAGAGTCACACCCCGGTATGCAAGGCAGAAATAGGAAGTCCCACAAGATAGCAGACCGAGCTTCAACCAGCTCTAGAATTGTAATGACAAGGGCATACCATGGATACGGTAATCCACTAACCTTCTGCTATTTGCCAAACCCCCCTTCTTATTGCTATGAAACCTGGTCACTAAGTAGAACGATGGGGCCCCATCATCAACTCTTAGCAACCTTTTTCGCATGTTGTGGGAGATAGCCTGTAAATGAGGGAGTGTCCATTTGCGCCGAATAAAAAGTTATGAACTCTTTAGGTCATGCCACAATCCCCAATCACAAAATGCTAGGTGAGGTATGGATAAATAATGTGAGTTGTATATTGTGAGAAGGGCATTTATGCGGCACGTGTAATCGTATCATTGGAGAGGATCCCAACCGTTTTTTGGATACTTTTTGGGTTATATGCTGGATATGGGTGCTGAAATATTTCAGGGTTGGTTGTCCCAAGAGGTATAAGAGCCTAGGAAATTTTCCCCATTATCTGTAATTAGAGAGTTGTCAATCTTAAAGATAATTGTGCATCTCCTGCCTCTGAGCAACCACACCTAAAATAGTAAGGTTTTGTCGTGTTAAGCTTAGTTTATTTGGCTGTCATCAAGTCGATATTTTTAAAAATCAGCTTCCCTCATTCGACAATGGTGTTTAGTGCAGGCAAGAAATAGGTGTGAGGAGATGTACATAAGTCGTGTCATCAGCAAAGAGAAAGGGTTTCAGGTGTAGGGATACGATTGGAATGTCCATTGATGTATATTAGGGAAGGAGCAGGGGACCAAGGCCACTTCTCCTGCGGAATCTCCATTATCTAAGTGGCCGTGTGCTGATGCATTGTTTCTTAATGGTACGTGGACAGATACCTATTAGTGTAATGTACGATATGAAATAAGCAAGCGCATGGCCACATTAATACCGTAATGATCAAGTTTGTGGATTATGATGTCGTGGACAACTGTGTCAAAAGCTTTTCCTAGTCAATAAAAAAATCCTAGTGGATATTCCTTAGTTCCAAGCATGTGGAAAGCAGATCTAGCATTATTAAAGATTTCAACATAAGTGCTTTTTATTTATCCCCTTGAATCCAAATTGGCAGGGCTTGAGTATGTTTAGAGCCGTTATAAATGAATACAAGTCTCCTGTGTCACAGCGTTTCTTCTCAAAGCTTTTGGATAGGATACAATGACTGGTAATGTAATATAATGTGCCTATAGTTGTTTTAAGTCTGTAGGGTCACACGCTTAGTATTGGTTAATCCCTATTTGCCATCTTTGAGTAAGTTTTCGGGAAGTGTGCTAGTCTCTAGTGAACTTGTTCAAAGTAAGAAAATGTGCATGTGAAGGACCTTGTCCGCTCGCTTGTACATAAAGTGGTTGGTCCCAGAGACAGATTCCACCCGAAAAATTTTAGCAAGTGAGCATTATAATCTCAAAGACTTCGGTGGGCACAGATGGTGCAAATAAAGCCTGTGAAAAAGGGAAGATTCCCATCTAAGGGTATATACCGTCCCGCAATGGGCATGAGGTATGTGGACTTAATACAGGCGGATAGATAGATCCTATGTTTGAGAAGAAGTCATTTATCCTTGTTATACTTTTGTCAGTGGATGTAGTGGTGTATTCATTAGTTTAGTTAGGAAATATTCTTGGTTATTCCAGTTTTGTTGGGTCCCAAGAAATCCTGAGAGAGTTTTTTTTCCCAGGTCCCTTTTTTTATATCTCGCTCTTGTGTCTGCGAATCTACTGAGTATATAGTTATTATGCTTACTTTATTACTTTGGAGAGAGCTGATGAATAGTGTTTAAGGAGTATCTTTGTGAAATAAGCCTGTCTAAATTGCTTTTCATATGGTTTCTTATCAAAGGATTTCCGAAGGTACTTGGGTGTTGACCATGGGCAACCAAGCGTTTGTTTTGTGATCTTATATGTTTTTTAGTGACAATGAATGTTGGTATAGTCAAGTAATTTGTTAAGAAAAATGTCCTGTTCCCGTCAATCAAACCATTGGCGACTGGAAAATCAGTAGGCCACTCAACAGTCTCTAGGTCATCTGTAGAATTCCTTACGTAGGCACATCGTCATGGAGACTAAAGATACTTTTTTTGTATTCAAGTGGGGTTACAATGTTTGTCAGGAGGAAGGTCGGGATGTGGTCCAGTAGTGCTAACCTGATGCTTATCCCTGATTAAGGGGGGGGCTAGTTATATTGGTCCATATGTGGCATATAATGTTGCACATTGTCTCAGTGAGCCCTGGTTGGTTTAGTTATTGTTGGTATGAGAAGAGTGGTTTGTACAATGTTGATTGGAAAAACAGTTTACAGGCTGATCATCAGAAAGCCAATGTTGATGTTGACGTCTGCCTAGCTAAGAGAAGGTGTGCATATTCATTTGTTCTGTTAGAAATTATGACTTATAATATTCACACTGAAATTTTGTGATGTTAGTGTGAGGTACCGGGAAATGTGCACCGATGTTATAGGCGTCTTATATATCTATATATATATAATAATATATATATATAATATATATATATATATATATATAAATATATATATCATATTATAAATATATATATATAATGTGTGCCGAATATGTAAAACTGTGACAATTAGCAAAACTCAATATTAAAATTAAGTCCTTTCCTCTAAAATTTCTTCTCTTATTAATAAACTTTAAAAGATTATATTTTTTTTCATAAATTTTGATGTAAAAAGATTATAATTTTAGCACTCAAAATGAACTTAGACAAACATACCAACCCTATTATAACAAGAACAATTTATTTTAGCCATAACCCCAACAAATATAATTTAGATTAGTTTACAGTAATTATAAAACTAAACAACACAGTGGAGAGAAATATTTTTCTTTTCGATAGTGTTTCAGAATGATTGGCGCAATTATTGCATACCAGAACAAAAATTCACTTGTCCTATATGGCAAGATGAGCGTTGACAATTTAAGCCAAGATCGACCGCACAGATCCTGCCTGTTCGGCAGCGACAAATATAAATAAATCATATAAATATATATAAAGATATATATTATATATATAGATACAACAATGAATCCTGGCATAAGGAGACTGAACCTACGAACCTTGTTAACAAGGTACGCAGTGCTATACAAACTAACCACACTGGACCCAATACCCCTTGAGTCCAAGCTTCGCGCTAAACCTTTAATACCAATTCCGCCAGCTTTCAGGAGAAAGGCTTCAGCATTTCATCTCATCTACCCCTCATGCATCCAGCCTTACTAGAGATATTAAAACAATTCCATGAATGCCGCAAGAGCATCGAAATAAACACAAAAACACTGATCTCTGGCTGAAGGAGACTCGAACCCACGTAACCTTGGAACAATGGTACGCATTTCTATACCAAACTCACCACACTGGACCAATACCTTGGAGACCAGCATGCGCAAGTAGTTAATCCAAGGCAGCCAGGCTTTCAAGGGAGGAGATAGGCTTACGAGCTATTCACTCACATCCCAACATGCATCCGCCTTACAAGAGATATTAACAATGCAATGAATACGCAAGAGCAGGCGAAATATACACAAACTAACAACTGATCTCTGGCTAAGGAGACTCGACCCTACGAACCTTGGAACAAGTTACGCATTGCTATAACCAAACTCACCACACTGGGACAAATACCTTGGTAGTCCAGCTTGCAGCTTAACTTTTAAGAAACCAAGGCATCCCGCTTTCAGGGAGAATGGCTTACACAGCTATAAACATCGTCAGCCCCAGGCAATTGGCATCCAGCCTTACTAGAGATTTAACAATGCAGAGGAATTCTCAAGAGGCAGGCGAAAATATACACCAAACACATGATCTCTGGCTGAAGGAGACCGAACCTCCGAACCTTGGAACATGGTACGCAGTGCTAACCCATACCAACCACCACACTAGGACCAATACCTATGATTACGCAGCTTGTGCGCAAGACTTTAATCCTTTCATCCAGAATCAGTGTTTGTGTTTATTTCGCCTGCTCGTTTGCGAATCCATGCATTGTTAAAATCTCTATGTAATGCTTGATGCAAGCAGGGGAAGAGATGAAAAGCTGTAAGAGCCTTCTCCCTGAAAGCTGGCTTGCCGTTTGTATGTAGTCACACTGGGCTTGTAGACACTGGGGAGGTCCTAATTTAAAAACCCATTATAATGGTCACACCTTGTGGCCTTTGGCAACGTCCTGTAGGCCACGCCCCACGTCTGAGGTCTATTGCTGAACAGCGTCAAGACTCGGGCTTCAGTCGCAACAGGCGTGGTACCTTACACATCATTGGGTAGGGGGTACTTAGACTACGTATAAAGCCCAGGGAAGAGCGGCAAGGAGGATTGTTTGTAGACAGTACCGTCGAGCGGCGAGCTCAGACAGCCGGTGTGTAGTGGACCACGCAATGGAATACTGGCGGGTCAGCTGGTCTTTAATAAAGATGGCAAGACTTTACATTTTGCAGCAGGCTTGGTGAACCAAGCATTGTCAGGATACGGTGAGGACTATCCATCCTTCACAAGTCCGTAACAAAAATGAGAACTGCTTGGCGAACTGCCGCCCAGGCATCTGGTAGAGCGCAGGAAAAATAGCTCACTACTATACAGGCAAGAGAGCCACTTAAACTAAGGAAGGTAACCTAGTAATGGTATATAAAGAAGAAGTAACCCCACACACAGATAAGGTCCCACGGTCCAAGGTAGGAAATGTCCTTACTGGCATCTTAGAGAAATGGACACCAGTACAAATGTGAATGTTTAAAGTGTTGTATGAGGGACCAAGTGAGAGGATTGTTCAGTTGTAAATAAACTAAAGCCATTCTGGTCTGCGGTGATAAAAGTATTGGCCAAATGATAATTAGGTGGATTAAAGGACTGAGCGAAAGACGAGGTATATGAGGCAGATAGGTTACATCAGCTGGTAGAGGAAAAAGTTGGTATGAATACAATGGTCGAAAGAAAGATATAGACGAAAAATTGTAAGGGAATTATTGCTGAGGGAGGGAGAGTATGAGCAGTCACTTGGTACCATGAGGGAAGGAGCTCTGACCACTCTCACGCCACGCCTCAGTGGTCGGCTCAATACATTCTAGTAGGACCATGCCCACCACAATAAGCCCCAGTCACGCTTTAGAACAATACTGCCGTCTTACTAATATCCCTGAGCTGTGGGAGGAGATGCCAGGAACTGCCAAGGAGACTCCCAGGAATCGTATTTGAGGCCAGGATGATGGAGACGCCGAATTGCCAATAAGTCAGATAATGGGTCCAGCAAAAGGGAAAAGGGCTATTATTAGACCTGGGAGACCTTGAGGAAAAGCGGTAGCCAGCTCTCCGTGGCCACCACCATGCCAAAGAGCTGGAAAGTTGACGGGTGAGGCTGGACGGAATGAAGGGTGGCCTTGGTGCCCTGTGGAGTAAAAGTCCGTGGTGAAGATAAACGTGCCCCTGCTTGCTGCGGTGTGTGAAGTCAGAAGCGGTGCTTTCAACAAACGAGAGGGACCCCCGCATGGAGCTATCCAAAACCGCCAATGAATGTCCACTACAATGAACATGGCCACAATTTAGATGGCTAGGTGTCGGCCGAACTCTGTCTAACCCCTCTTCAAGTAGAAGCAGTAGACAGATCTGGAGTGAGAATGACAAGAAACTGCGAATGGGCCCCTATTTCCTCCTCCGTCGACCCCTTCATATTTCCTGCTGGCCTCAAGGATATGTAGAGAGTCTTCTTCTTCACAGCCTGGACCCAATAAGCATGGCCCCAAGTCAAGCCAACCGAGTCATATACTATACTACCCAGTGAAGCTAGTGAAATGAAGATTAGAGATTGTAATAGTCAATGGTTCATCTAATACATGCTGAGGGGATCCCTATGTTATGTCAGCTGGTTGGGGACAAAATGTGTATTTAAAAATATGTGAGCTAGCTCCATGCCGGAGGAGATCACAGTAAGAGATTAGGAAGTATTTACTTTAATCAGGTTGGCTAACTGAACACACCAATCTCTTCGCCGTCAGAAGAGGCTTCCTATTATGTGAGGGATGGGAGTAATTCTTTTAGTTCCTAGAAATGGGATAATGATTGGTGTCCTGGTTGGCGATTTTTCTGCCTTGTCATGATGGTCACAGTACGTGCAAGGAAAATGCTACATATTTGTGGACAGTGTAAGGGTTTTCATATGCAAGTACTTGAAGGAATAATACGCCTCGGAGCTGTTTTTCTAGCCAGATAACAAACCTTTACGAGGTTTGGCTCAATGGATATTAATAAGCGAGATGGTGGACTCATGAGCCTAGTTTATTTCAAGAAGAACAGGTACAGGGAAGGCACTGGAGCCCCCGATATTTAGATTTTAAGGAGACAGACGGATAAGGAGGATTACGCACCAGATACCATTTGATCAACCGTATCTTTCTTGTGCTAGAAATTTATTAAACATACTGATCTGTGAGAATTACATTTATATGCTATGTATTTAAATAGATTTAAGGGATTAGGATTAAATAATCTAATAAACTAGACAACTTGTACTAGTTTCTCAGATATTAAATGGTTGATGACAGGGATAGGATTTTAAGTTAGTCCAGCTGGGCTGTGTGAGGTTCTGGGAGAACCTAATTAAAACCAATTTTATGGTCACAGTTATAATTAACGACATTGCACATGGCAAGCGTCTGTATCCACTTCCCCACGTCTGAGGACTTTTTTTCTTGACGAATCCTACATGACCTAGGCTTCAGGACTTACTCCCGTGGTTGTGGAGGGTGCATTGGACCACCATAAAAGCCCTAGGAAGAGGCTGAGGAGAGAGATTCGAGCGGAGCAGCTGCGGGGTGCAGAGCTCCTGAGCAAGAGGACTTTTCGACGGAGCAGCTGCTGGGGATGTTCAGGCGTACGGGAGAAGTCTGCTGAAGGTCACTGGCGGAGACTGTTGGAGGCCTGGCAGAGTACTGGCTTGGCGGGCGCGCATTTACACGTGCTGTGCATGGGTCTTGGAACCTGCTGGCTTTAGTACCATAATGAACGTCCTCTGTGCTATAATTAGTGTAAGTATAAATTCAAATTCGTCCGTCAAGATGATTGTAATATCCACTGTCTCACTCTCACTGCTAAGTTGTACCATCCCATTATCTAAACCACAATAATTTTTCTCGCCTGTTCCCTAAATATATTATTGTAGCAAAAGACTTAATAATAAACGTGTTGATAAGAAATAGGAAATATATCACAGCCACCGTTATTTGTATTTTTTTTTTACTCCATTTAATTATGAGTTTAAGTATAAAGCATTATAGGTAGATTAATTCGTAGTGTGGCGTGTAGAGTAATTAGAGGTTAAGGTGTAGTCACCAGTGGACCTCACATTACCTACCTACCAACGTGGCCCTCATCCCTCCTAGCTGGCCGGGTAGGTCGCCTGTCCCCTACCTACAGACTTTCCCTCCTTCTTACCCCCATATACCCCTAATCATTTACTATTCAATCATGGACCCCCCTACAAGACACCCAACTCGACAGCCTCGCGCCACGTACCATGACTCTCTACTGTCTTCCGAACAATATTGTCACTGATCCAATGTAGTGCCTTCCCTGTTTATCCCTGCTATGGGTCCTCCAGTTTTTGCACCAATCCTTGTGTGGAACTGTGTCAAAGGCCTTCCTGCAGTCCTAGGAATGCAATCAACAACCCACCCCGACTCTTCTCGTGTCTTACTCTTGTGAGTGTGTGTGTGTTTGTGTGTGTGTGTGTGTGTGTGTGTGTGTGTGTGTGTGTGGTGGTTGTGTACTCACCTAATTGTGGTGCAGGGGTCCGATACCAGCTCCTTGCCCCGAGCATCTTCACTGAGTGCTAGACTAAGATTCTCTCTCTCACCGCCTGCATTCCATGAGCTTTATCATACCTCATCATGAAGCTATGTATTGGTTCATGTCCTCCACTTACCTAATTTTTCTAGTCTAATTCCACTTCCTGACAACTCTATGACTGAAGAAATACTTCCTTAACATCACCTTTGGATTCATCTGGTTCTCATTTCCCAACGTGACCCCCTTGTTTCTGTGACCCCTCTTTGGAACATCCAAGTCTTTGTCCAGCCTTAGTTATATTGCACGCAGTATTTTGTATATCGTTATCATTCTCCCCTAGAACCCTCCTGTCCCTCCAGTGTCGTCAAGTGCCGATTTCTCCATAACCTTTCTTTGTATGGACATTTCCCCTTAGCTCTGGGAACTATACCTTGTCGCTAAACTTTGCACTTTCTCTCTCACTAATTTCTTCTTGACGTGTTTGTTCAAGTGTGGGTTCCAAAAACATGTGCTGTATACTACTCCGAGTATGGGCCCAGATGACACGGTGTACAGTGGCTTGAACGATTCCCTTACTAATGTATCGGAACCGCAGTTCACAGGATTTTGGCCAGGATTCCCATATGCTGCAAGCAGTTTATCTGGTTGATGTGTGCTTCCGAGCGTGCTCAATGTTATACTCAACCCAAAGATTCTGTCTCCCTTGACTGATCGAGGTTATGTCAGTCTTTGGTCCACGCCCCCGAACCTTCATGAAAATGCATAAGGCGGGTTTAAATTCGAGAAGCCAGTTGCTGGACCAGGTGGTCCCAGCCTGCCCAGGTCACCTATTTTCACAAGTCCTAAACCATGATCTTCATCTGATTTAATACTCCTCATTAACTCACATCATCTGCGAACAGGGGACACCTCTGAAGTCTAACCCTTCCATCAAGTCATAACAACTTATTCCAGAAAATGCATTTGACCCAAAAAGACGACCCCTGTGGGACCACACACGTTCACAGGCGCCGCACGTGTGGTACCTCATCACGCACTATTGACTCGTAGTTGCCTCCCTGGTCAGGTATTCTTCTGATCCATATGCGATTGCCCTTCCTGTTATAGTGCACCTGATCCACCAGCTTCTGCACTAAATACCATAGTGAGGAACTGTGTCGAAGGCCTTCCTGCAATCCTATGAAAATTCAATACAACCCACCCCTCTTTCTCTATGTTCTTACTTCTGTTATTAGTCATAAAACTCCAGAGAGTGTTTGTTACACAGGAGACCAGCATACTGGAGCTGGTTGTCGTTTTATAATCTATGTTTCCGTTCCAGGAGATTTCCACCACTCTCCTTCTGATAATCTTCTCCATGACTTTGCATACATACTCTCAGTGACACTGGTTCTGTAGATTAGTGCCTCGTTTCTGTCTCCATTCTTAAAAATGGGGACTACAATTTGCCGTTTTTCATACCTCAAGGTAGTTGCCCCAGTTTCAAGGGATGTTTGAAAGATTGTGGATAGTGGCACACAGCAGCGTCCCTCTACTCCTTCTCTAAGGACCCACGGGAGATGTTTGCCGCGGTCCCCATCGCCTATGAGGTATCAAGGTTTCATTAGCGACTTCTGCACTTCCTCCTTAGTTGTAATGTAAGACATCTCAACATTTGTTGGTATCATCCCTGTTGGTGTTCCCTCTGTTCTGTCTCCTCCCAGATCCTTTCCTGTCGTCTTATCTACGTTAAATACTTACTTAAATCTCATGTTGAGCTCCTCGCATACCTCATGATCGGTTTCTTGTGAGTTTTCCCAACCTTCTTTCTTCAGCCTTATCACTTGTCTTTGACTATTGTCTTCCCTCCTGATGTGGCTGCAACAGCAGTTTCGGGTCAGATGTGACTTTCGATGCTATGCTATATAGTCGTACTGTTGCTGGGCCTATTCCCCCTCCTTACCTGTGCATACTCGTTTTCTTCTGGCTCTTCGTACTAAATCGTCCTTATTTTTCCTGGGTTCTTTGGCATTCATTACATTTTTCATTCTCGTACTGCACTTTATTTTTGCCTCCGCCTACACTTCGGGTAAACCAAGGGCTCGTATTTCTGGTCTTCCATTATTTCTGTTGCCCTTGGGAACAAACCTTTCATTCCTCTGCCTTCTTGCATTTGTTTGTTACGTAATTCCAGCAATTTCTTTTAATGACTTTCCTACCAATTGCTCTGTTCTCCACTGAACCCTCCTGCAGGAATTCCTCATAATCCACTGTAGTCCCCCCTTTTATAGATTGTCTTTCTTTTCCCCCTGAAATTCCTGTTACCCCTCTCCACTTGTAACTCTATCAATAATAAGTCGAAAACTAGAACCAGCGTAGAACACTACTCCAAGGGCCTCTCATAAGGAGTCGTCAATTGTCTTTACTCGGCCTCATTGAACACAAGGTCAAGTCTGTTGAGGTTCACTTCACCCTCACTCTCTGTTATGCCTTGACATGTTGATGGGCATGAGGTTTCCCAGTACCACAATCCATCCATCATCTTGGTCACCATGTTTCAGCCCCCAAGTGGCTGTCCAGATTTTCCCAATTTATCCCTGTGGTTGAAATCGCCCATAACCAGATAAAATTGCTCTGCTGCAATGTGAGATCTTTCTTCTTGCCACCTCAGCCAGTTGACCACCCAGCCATTTGCTTTGTGGTGTGAGTGTATGTGTGTGTGTATTTGTGTGTGTGAGTAATGTGTGTGTGTGTGTGTGTGTGGGTGGTGTATGTGAATGTGTATGTGTGTGTGTGTGTTGTGTGTGGTGTGTGTGTGTTTGTGTGAGTGTGTGTGTGTTGTGGAGTGTGTGTGTGTTGTGTTTGTGGTGTGTGTGGTGTAACTATATATAAAGGACTATTAGATAAGTAAACAATTACATGACTTCACCAGAGGAAGATCTCTCCAGCCTGGGTAGGCTCAAAAAGTGTCAGAGGATCATGGGTAAGAGAGGAGTGAAGCATCTAAACTCGTTTGTGAGGAAATCCCACCCAGACGCGAGAGGGAGCCAGCCAGCTGACGTTTCTTGCCATCACCATAAGAAATATGCAACTTATACACAACTATCGGGCTGCTCATACAAGGAAAAAAATAAATAACTGAAAAAGAAGCACTGGATACAACATACAGGAGGAACATCTGAACAGAAAAAATGACCTTTCGGCATGGTAATGTTGATGACTATCATTTAGGAAGAGCACAATATGTAAATGCCTCAAAATCCCAGAAATAACAGAGAAACAATGATAAATATCAAAATAAGAAAAGTTAATGCCAGTCAAGGACACAATTTCAAATCCTTGTGCTCTCTTTGTGTTAAGAATATGTTCCATTGTTGACGCTTCCATGTCCAGGCAGGATAGATAATTATCAGAGCTGAGAAAGTAACTGAGAACGTGTCCTGCTGCACAAATAATTGAGCAATTAGAACTACTGTGACTGCTTGAAAAGCATTAGGAATAGAAGAGATACGAGAAACATATAAATTGAAAGATATTTAAGGGCTTAGTCCACAGATCACATGCTACCGGTTGCCAGTATATGGGAAGAAGTGTACAACAGATCCAGTGAAAAGAGCAGGAGGCAGAGCCAAGAAAGTGCAGTAAGAGAACCTGTGGTCAACAATTTGTGGTTCAAGTTAGGAAAAAGGACACATTTTGCATACTAATGATCATTTTAATGCGGCATGTTTCTGCAATAAAATACCACATTAGCTGGACGTGTCCTAACATATTGAAGGTAATTCTATCAATACTATTACATCCTTGGTTCATGTCTACTCAACAATGTTTCCACAAGGTATCAGAAACACTGGGAGAACTAGTGGTAGAAGAGATATTAAAGAGAAATTTGAGTAACTGACCTCGCCAGTACCAGAATAACGAGGCTGCCATAAATAAGTGGGTCGCCGCAAACCAAAAGCAATTGCCTGGGGTTGAACAGGCATCAATAGAAAAGCCAGGCAGGTATGTCATGCTGTGAAGTTAAAAAATCTCAGAGTGGGACACAGATATACATGGTCACTAGATACATCGGGGTCACAGATATCTCAGGGTCAACAGGTACTACGCTTCTACATTCTACACCACAGAAACCACTTGACTGAACTTAATGAAATTCACATAAAGTAGAAATTTTTCCAATAAGCATAAGTATAAAAAAAAAAGCCAATAGGATGAAGAAAAAATTTATATAATTTTTACCTTTTTCAGTAGAAATCTATGATACAAAAAACCCATATCTCTCTTAAATGGCTGAAAAACCGGAAACTCAGGGCGCGCAAAAAAAAAAATGAACAATGTGTAAAAAGATATAATATATATCAGCTTCAATGACCAAAATCTCTTATGGTTGCAGAAACATGAATGAACAGATTGACAGACAAAAAATAATTATATGTGAAATTATGACAGAGAAATCCACAAGTCCACGAATATTGTAAGTAGGATACATACACCGAAATATTGGAAATCACATGAAATAAGGTAGCCAAAAATATCGCATTAAAGAAAAGCAACATTAACAATCGTACATAGTTAAAAATCAATATGAAAAATTCCATAAAACAAAGCGATCTAAAATATAAATAAGAACCCGATCAAAGATGCATTCTACTGTTAACACTGAGTGAAAACTAAAATCCCATAAGTGTATTAAATAAATAACAAATTAGTGCCCACACAGCCTAGTAACAAGGTGAACTTTGCTTTAATCAAAATATTTCAGCACTAAAAGTTTGAAACTGATCGGAAGAGGCATTCTCCAGTTACTAAATGTTAGCCAATAATCCCAGTTTTGTAAACTATATTAATAAATTGGCAAACTGACACGCAGAAAATTTAAGTCTTTTATAAACTGATAAGATACATTAAGTGTAAATGATTTAAACAATTCAGAAGAGATAGATGCGCTAATATAAACAATTGCTTAAATAAAAGAAATGTGTAGGTACACACTTCAGTTAGCATTTTATACCTTCTAAGTACCATACACTTGTGTTGGAAATTTGAGAGTGATCAAGCACTCGCATATATCCCAGTGAAAGTGCTGTGATTATATTCTTGTATGAGCTTGCCATATTGACGCTTCCAGTATATTGGCCAATAACATTTAACTTCTAAGCAATACACAGCAACGCTAATAGGTTTGAAACAATGATCAGAAGATGGCAGAGTAACCTGTCACTAGTGGTTTCGTCGCTTCACATCATAAAAAAGTATCCCCACATATTTTATAATAACTACAGCCCACTGTACCACCCTCACCCAGATCAAAAAGATCAGTACAGAGGGTGGGAATCAATATAATTTATTACTTTATATATCATTTGCCAAACTGGCGATGGGCCACAAAACAATTTATTAATACTGTGAACTTTCCTGCTAAAATGCACCAAGGGTAAAAATTTGAGATCGATCAGAAGAGGAAATCTTTAAGCAGTAGTCTGAAACTAACAATCAAGTGTTTGTGGAGTTAGGTTAGTGACTCACATTATTAGCCCCTGCACAGCCTGAACCCATAATGTATCTTTCTTTAATGTACATCAGCCATTAAAGACTGAAGCAGTTCAGAAGAAGCATTCTCAAATTATCGCACGAAAAAAGATACCCCCATAATTTGTTTAATAAAACTTTTAAATTTACATCTTACTCCAACAACACTCCGAACTTTCTAAGTAGGAAGCATCAGAAGCCGTTCAGAAGAGGATGTTCTCAAGTTATTCCATAGCAATTGCTGTGCTATTTGCAAGTGCAAAATTGGTAAACTGCCACCTAAACAGCTCAGTACAATCCGTATCTTCTATTAAGATACACCAAAACTGAAACATTAAAGTCAATCAGACGAGTTCACAGTTATCACACGAAGCGTTGGAGGTGCTTGAAGGATGAAGAAGAAACACTCCGACAACCAGTAATGGTATTCCATTGCATGGAATACCATTAATGGTAGACTTAATAAATAAGCCCTGCTTTATGTAGAAACGTTGTCTACAATCATATATGTCATGGGTGAAAAATAAGAACGTAATGCTAAAAGAATGTACTAGAATTCTTAACTTCACTCGCAAATCAAAACAATGATTGCTTAGACAGCTGACCTGTGTGGTGAGATAGAGACCAGCTTCCAGGTGGGTCCTTATGGCTTTCAGTAGCGGCAGCAGGAGTTCGGGGTCTGAAGGCTTGACTTCAACTAAAACAAGCCACTTGGCGAGGGTCTTATGTGGATCAGACACCCTGGAGAAGAACACCAACTGCTGAAGCAACACCTCACCCACCACCCCAACGCTGCCCTTGTAGTCACGAACAGTATCCTGCCAGGAAGCAAATATTGGCGTAAGTCAGCTTATGGAAGAAAATAAAGTTTAGATTCTTTCTTCATTGTGAAAAAAAATCCATAACTTTTTTTTCCTACAATGTGGATGAAATTGTAATTCTTTGTCAACGTCCTAATACATCAATGAAAGTTTATTAGTCATCAAGGCTCTGAAATTATCTATAGTTATCCATCTATATTGTATAACTTGGTACAACGACAATCTCTGTTCATTCTTGCTGGGATGTTCACCTCAGTCTTGATATTCTTAGTTGCACTTCTTGCAGTCAATGAAATTATACTAAATATGAAACATTGACTTCTACACATCAGTTATATATGAGTCATTTAAGCCTTAAGTTGTATAACTGTCGAGCCGAACAGGTAACACTGGTCAATCAGCAAGAACTCATTTAAAATTAAGTCCTTTCTAACATTTTCTCTTATACATTTAAAGATATTTTATTTATGTTAATGTAAAAATTAATAAGGAACTTTAGGAAACTTGCCTAACCTTATTAAAACAAGCGCAATTTAGCGTAATCCAACTAAATATATTTTAGATAAGTTTACAATAATTTAATAATAAACAAACACAATGAAATATATTTTTTTCACTAGGTTGAGAATAATTTTTGATAAACTATTGCATAAACAAATTTTCCCTCGCCTTATTCGGCAAGAAGAGCTTTGCTATTTAAGCCGAAATCGCAAGTTTATTTATGCCTAACAATAATATAACAATAGTTTCCTATGCACCCCAAAGCCTGAACGAGGCTCGTGTTGTTCAAGACTGTACCAAGTAATGTGGTGTTGTTCAAGACTGTAACAACTAATGTGGTGTTGTTCAAGACTGTAACAAGTAATGTGGTGTTCAAGACTGTAACATGTGATGCTGTTCAAGACTGTAACATGTGGTGTTGTTCAAGACTGATACAGAATTATAAAAATATTCAATTGGTACCCAATACAGTTTGGATAAATCATTACGTTAGTCATAATTTGCATATAGCCTACCACATCACATCTTATGAAATGGATAATCAACTAAGGTGACATCGCACTTACTAAAACTAGATTTGTAAATCATTTCTCATACGCGAATTGGAAGAGAATTTACGGTAAAAGATTCTACGATAGCTAACATTTTTTTTCAGTCCTGAAATAAGTGTACTTGCTTATGTTAACATATCGTCCACCTCTCACCAAGGAAGATGATGTAAAGAAGACTAATTTGTCTTAGCTGTCTTTCCAGAAGGGGATATACGAGTATGTTGTGGTCTAACGATGGACCGGAAGGGGATATATGAATATGTTGTGGTCTAACGATGGACCGGAAGGAGATATACAAGTATGTTGTGGTCTAACGATGGACCGGAATCTCTCCAGGTAAACTCCAGGTAAATAAAAGAGAGAAGCTTACGACGACGTTTCGGTCCGACTTGGACCATTGACAAAGTCACACTAACAGAGGTGGAGCAGGACAGCTATATATAGGCAGGAAGAGGTGGAGGTAGTAGTAGTAGTAGTAGTACAAGAAATGTATATAATACCGACAGGATGAAATGACACATGCACAACACCCGTCGGTATTATATACATTTCTTGTACTACTACTACTACTACTACTACTACTACTACTACCTCCACCTCTTCCTGGCTATATATAGCCGTCCTGCTCCACCTCTGTAGTGTGACTTTGTCAATGGTCCAAGTCGGACCGAAACGTCGTCGTAAGCTTCTCTCTTTTATGTGCGGGTTATTTGTGTATCGTTCCAGTCACGGTATTGTGCCTTTTTGTTATTGATATATGAATATGTTGTGGTCTAACGATGGACCGGAAGGGGATATACAAGTATGTTGTGGTCTAACGATGGACCGGAAAGGGATATACGAGTATGTTGTGGTCTAACGATGGACTGCTAAACGGAATCATTCTCACCACCTTCTAAGATTCACTAGATACTAAAAAAAGACTTTATTGATATTATTAATCCCAGAGGGATAATAACCCTGGTACCACAAAAGTCATGCAGTGTAGCTTACTGGTATTTAAGGGTCTTTGTGATGGCTCACATCCGCCAGGATGTGAGCCATCACACGTTATTAACTCTCAGGTAGATATCTGATGTTACATAAGGAAGCAAAGAGGTATAGCATAGACAAGGAGGAACAGTGAATGAAGGGAAGCACAGAGTAGCTTGGAAGGCACAGTGAAGAGAGCAATAACGAACACTTGCACGGTACTTCAAGACTGTGTCACGAACACTTGCACGGTACTTCAAGACTGTATCACGAACACTTGCACGGTACTTCAAGACTGTATCACGAACAGATGTTAATATTCTTTCTACTGAAGTACAACTTCCAGCATCACATTAACCTTAAGTAAACAAGAAACATTAAATGTGTTATGTTTTATCTGTTCACAACATTAATTCATGTGTGACTGAACATTAATAAACAGTCACATTCAAGTGTACTTTGTAATATTTGTGATTAAAACTTATTTTCAAAAATGCTTTACCTATTTTCACACTGAATTTCGTTATTCTTTCAGTATAATTAAATATGAGTGAAAAGGTAAATTATGTTACATTTTTACGTTTTAATCAGCTAGTTACTGTAAAGTAGGATTATTTTGGTAATAAAATGAATGATTTCTGAAAGACGCTTTGATTCTGATTCGTTCTTTCAGTTTATGAAGACAATACTGTACATATTGCTATAAATATGTTGCAAAGTGCGGTCCTCATCACACATCTGATCATCTAATGTTTTTAATGATGTTCTCAATTTTCTGGGAGAGAAGGTTAACGGAGGATTACTTCGTCTTCTTTTATTTGTTGATGCTTTTGATCTAATTCACCTTCGTGTGGACTCTGAACTCTCTTTCATTCCAAGGTAAATGCTATTATCAAACATTTGGTGTTGTTGTAGCCTCTCCTCTGTCTTCTGTTCTTCCTAGCCTTAATTTAGAATATTTCGAAACAGTCTTACTTCCTGCTATTGGAGTGGGTCGCTCTCTTTGGCTTCGCTATATAAATGACGTCTTTGGTCTTTGGCCACATGACTAGTCTCATTTATTCGTTTCCTTGATGCACTTAACAGTCTTGTTTCTTCTGTCAAGTTCAAAGCTGAATGGGAATCTAGCTCTTTGCCATCTTTCCTTATGTTCATGTCCACCGCTCTGCAACAGGTTTTTCTTTTTCCGTCTGCCACAAGCCTATGCACAGTGAAATACACATTCACTACTTTTCTGTTAAGGAAAGTATTTCTCTCTTCCTTCGTGGCCTCCGCATCTGTCATCCTCGGTTTCTTGTCTCTGACATTTTCCACTCTTCACAGCTCGTTCTTTCACCTTGGCTATCTTTCCGATTTCATAATCTCTACCTACTCTCGTGTTAAATGGCCTCTCTTCTTCCAGATACACTTCTTCTGTAACCTCTGTTGCTCTTTGCCTTCCCTACATTTCCATTCCTGAAAACCTTAACAACATCCTTCGTTCTCTAGCTATTAAACCTGCTTTTCGTCACATTAATACCATTCGCACTGATTTTGTTCATTCTTCTCCACCTGTCACTAATGTTTTCGGTGTCTACTCCATCTCCTGCTCTTCCTGTCCTCTCCAATACTTCGGTGAAAATGGCTCTGACAGAGTTAAAGAACACAAATGTGTTTACATTGGTGACACTAACAGTGCTCGTTTGTATCATGTCAGAGATCACAGTCATTTTATTAACCGGTCCTCTGCTAAAACTATCTAACCTTCAAGCCTTCAGAAACGCCGTCTTGTTGAAGCGGCTCTTATACACAACTTCCATAATATGAATCTTAGTTCTGGCCATGTTTCTGTAGATGCCTTCTCATCCCATTATGTTGTCAAGTGCTCTAAACTTCAGAACACCCGTGACTTGACCTGAACTTTGCCACCACCTCTTCTTCCACTTTATTGACATTATCTTTTTTTCTTTGCCTTTCCTCTCTTCTGCCTTGGTGGATTTTATCCCTTTTTTTTTTACCTGCGGGGTTTTTGTCCAGTGGGATTTTTACCCACATCGGGTGGGTCAGTGGCCCTCCTTCGGTGCTCCTTTATCTTGTTCTTTCACACTACCACTTTTACCACACTTACTAATTCTTTCATAACTACTACTTTCTCTACTATTACTTCTACCACTTCTTTTACCACTACTCCTTCATCATTACTACTATTACTACCAATGCTGTGCTATTACTACTGCTACTATTACTACTGCCACCATCACCACTGCTACTACTATTGCGCTCGTCCTCTTCCGCCTTACCCCTTCCCCCAGTCAATCTTTTGGCCTTCCCTGCCTCTTACTCTCTCAGTTGTGATTTGACAATGGTCCAAAACTTACTGACTGAAATGTCTTCCAAATGTTCCTTTCCCAAGTGCAAGTTTTTGGTCAATTCTTTAATGCAACCCATTTATGAAGGAACATTGGGCACCACTAACTAAAACACGAACCAGCAATGGGAGTTAGTGTAGAGAACAGCATCAGCAATTTCTACTTGGTGATCCTCTATTTTGTTTTAAATGGAAATATCAAGTTGTAGTAGGCCAGTGGATGCGCGTCTTACTCTATTTCTTGAACAGAGCAACAACCCACGGAACGGGTGGGGTTTGAATTCATGGAGAGTGAGTCCTTAAACTCCAGGCCAGTGCGTAAGTTTATTAAGGCACAGTTACACATCAGTACAATTATCATACATGTGCAATTTACCTGGGATATCTCCCAAAATAGTCACATTTTTATTGGGGTCCTTGTAACACATTAACTAAACCTTATAAGCTATGTAAACTACACGGCCAGCTGGCTACAATAAGAATCATGCCGTCGTGTTATTACGATTATGTGAGTCACAATAGATAGAACAACAACACCGAATTTAAGTAATGTCATTAGAAATCTTTTGGAGAAAGTGGGTGAAAGCATCGAGTGCAAAACGGGTGTTGTAATACACAGGTAATGTTTTGTGGAGGGAGATCTATGTTAGTGTACCAGGTTAAAGATCTGACGACATGAGACTAGAGAAAACGTGTGAAGGTTAGGTTAAGGCCTGACTATAAGAGTGTAAATAAAATGCACGAAGGAACAAGGGAATGAACACACACGAAGGTAATACAACAATACTTACAATGAACACCGCATATTTTTGTCGAAATATACACTACTCACTACTGATTTTTATTCTTGTATTTTGTTGCCACCACGTGAGTTGACTGGTGTCTCTCACCAGTGTTATTAAGATACTTTTTGAAAATTCTACCCCCTTAGACAATGGGGAGTGATTTGTTAACGCTGTAGGCTCGAACCAACGATCTTCAGCAAGATAGACAAAAGCTAATGCAAGTAAATTTATTTATGTACAGCTACACATAACAGTTACATAAATTATCATACATAGATTACCTCGGATAACTCAAAAAAGTCAGACAACGTGGCTTATTTCCATTAGAGTCGTATGGTCTGATAGTGATTTATGTACAGATATAAGTTAATTAGTAATACGTCATTTCACTTACCAGAGCTTGAACCTGCATATCAATGAGGCTACGAAGAGTAGAACTGTAAGTGTCATAACCAGTGGTGGTGAGTTCAGACTCAGGTGTGGGAAGTGTCAGGCAGATGTGCAACTTACACGACACACTTGATTTATTTGATGTCTTTTTAACTGTTACATTTCCACCTGCTCTATTGAACTTTTTCTTTTTCTGAGTCGAGATGTCATCTTTAACGTTGGTGAGACTCAGAGGCAGCCAGCCTTCCCTCTTCCACGTACCTATTAGAGTCTTCAAAATAAAAATTTGATGCTTAAACCAAAACATATAACAAGAGTTATTAAATTATGTCAAATATATTCCATATGAATCATGTGAACTGGTTGGACATTTTACTGACCTTCAAAGGGACGCTGACATGGGCGACAAGTTCAGCCTTGAGATGACCTTTACCAATACTTGAAAGGTAACTTTGTATTTCTGGAGGATTTTGATGACGTGAGTTCGTCTCCCCGTCAACACACTGCTCGTCAGTGTGTCCTTCACCGCTGGTCTTTGATTCCAATTGTTTCTTGGTATTTCCCTTATCTTTCAAGTTCCTAAATGCTCTTAAAGTTCTTGGAGTTGAAAACTTGGTTCTGAAAGACTTTCTCAAGTAAGAAGATAACACAGGTGTATCACTGAGAGCAGTACCGTTGGTGTGCGTCTCCAAGGCGTCGTGTGTGCTGTGAGTATCAGCCAGCGAGTCTTCATTATCCTCTCCCTCACGAGAACTCTCTATCTGAAAACTTGATATCGATGTGCTGTCGTTTGTTAAGTTCTGTCTCCTGAGGTCAGGAGAAGAGGTCTCACTAGAAGATTTCTTATCTTTTTTGCTCCCAATTCTTTTAAATATTTCTGTTGCTTTTTGTGATGATCTTCGTATGCCCAAGTTTATCTTCGAGAAAGATGTGATACTTATTGTGCTTCTCGACCTCTCACGGTCTAGATTATTATTCCCATTTTGTTTTGAAGTATCATAAGACAGTTTTTTCTCTAGTTTACTTTTTTCTGCAGTGGGTGACTCCTGAGCATGTGCGTGCGGATTACTTGTGTCTATGTCAGCCTCTTCGTTAAAGGGATTGGGCGACGTCGAGACACTGTCTGTCTCTGATCTCAAGGAGCATGTGTCAGCAGATTTGTGTTGGAGATTTTTTGAATCTGGAGATTTATTATGGTTAAATTTCTTGAAACTAGAACGCACGGATGCCCTAAGGTTAGAAGCGCTTATTCTCAGACTGCCTTTACGTATGTTGCCTTTTTCCTGCACTTTGTTGGTGCTAGGTGATAGATCAAGATTTTGGACGCTTGCTGATCTATCTCTATGCGTACTTGTTCTCATGTGGTCAAGGCAGAGCTCTGAACTGACAGAAATACTGTCTGACATATCAGTAGTATCACTTGCATTTCTTCCTGAGTCCACGTCGTTCCCATTGGAAAGTCCATTCTCACTGTTGTCATCAGGAGCCACGTTACTGCAGCTTTCATTGTGACGCGCCACGCCATTAGTAATTACCGTTTTCTTTTCTTTTACTTCCACAATTTTTGGACTTGTCTTCTTTGTGATTTTGTGGGAGTCGTTAAGGCTTCGTGAGCGATCTCGTTGGTTCCTGTCCTCCCAGAGTGAGACATTGATGATCGGTGTTTCATCAGAGTGATCCACCTCATCTCTCTCCTCTGAGCTCTCTAGAGCTGCCCCGGCACCAGCGTCTGATGACGGACTCGTCTGGTTCGTCTCTGTGGTACTGGCAGCCTCCTCACTGCTTCTGTACATCACCGTAAAAGAAGATCTATTTGGATTACAATGATATTATTGTGTAATGAACATGAATCAACACAACACTAAAGCCCACATGGAAAGAAAATGAAACACACTGTGACATGGAAGTTGTATATGTTATCCTCATAACACCTTGATCTGCTGAAGAGGGCCTCAGATAAGTAGCACACTCATTGATGAGTAACGCATTCACTGATAAAGAACACATTCACAGTTCACTGATGAGTGAGAGGAAATCAGACTTAGATTAAAGGAGCTATCAAGGCAAGTAACTTAGCATAGGTTTAATTAAGTGCTCTTGATTTAAAGAACCAGATCTACCTTCCCTTTCCCTAAAATCTAAGAGCTTAACATTCCCAACAAGTTGAATGACCCCTACGAGTTTAGCGCTACCCCTATGAAATAAATAAGCAGACCAAGGTCAGGGTGGTTGGAGGATCACTTGGTATACCGCGGTGTAACTCAGTGGCTACACAGTGGTCCGCGGTCCCCACTTTGAAAACCACTGGTCAAGTATTACTTGGCCGTCCATGGTTCCTCATTTAATATCCTAGCTTAGGTAACGTCCGTCTAGCCGTGATATTTTCATTCTGATAATAAGAGCCCTGATGTGAGACCAGGTAGCAGGAGCAATGATCCTTTGAATCATAAACACGTATACCACACGTTGATGATTACGATATACGTGCAACAGCTGGGTATCTTTATTGTTGAAATATTTTACCTACACGGAAGGCTTCTTCAGTCACATAAAGAGGCAGTAGGTGTAGTAGTGAAATGACGATGTAATCAGTCCATCAACCTTGGAGAAATAGTATTTGAGGTGGTCAGTCCCTCAGCCTGGAGAAAGAGTTCAGCTTCATGGTCTGGAACGATATGGAGCTGAATCATGAAGATGGAGTCTTAAATACCGTCGTAGGTCAGGTGGAAGATCTCGAAACCGTCGCAGGTGACGGGATTCCCTCTGGAATCCAACCCTTCTCACTCTTAACTAGTAGTTATGCGATGAAATGTGCAAGATGCCCTCTGTATCGAGATACCGCTGTACTGCCTCTGTATTTGACTGAAGAAGCCTGCTGTGTAGACGAAACGTTTCATCAATAAAGATACCCAACTGTTGCACATGTGTCTTAATCTTCAACTTGTCGGTATTTTATACCATTTTCCACATAACAGCCAGACACTGTAGCACAACGGTATCTTGGTAAACAGGACATGGAGATATATGGTATAAAATACCTACACATTGAAAAAATAAAAACGTATAATGTGATTTTTTATTGACAATGTTTCGCCCACACAGTGGATTTTATCAAGTCACAAACAATTGTTTGCGACTTGATAAGGATCACTGTGTGGGCGAAACATTGTCAACAGAGGACATCTTCCACATTCATTGCATAACTACAAGTTATGAGTAAGAAGGGTTGCATTCCAGATGGACCTGTCTTCTTACTTCTGTAAGCGAATCCCGTCCCCTACAGTGTCTTTGTGATCTTCCACTGACCTGCGACAGTATTTAAGACTCCATCTTCATGCTTCAGCTTCATATCGTTCCAGACCATGAAGCTGAACTCTTCTCCAGGCTGAGGGACTGACCACCTCAAATACTATTTCTCCAAGGTTGATGGACTAATTACATCTTTATTTCACTACTACACCTGCTGCCTCTGTATTTGACTGAAGAAGTCTACTGTGTAGGTAAAACGTTTCGACAACAAAGATACCTAACTGTTGCACATGTATCTTAATCATCAACCTGTCGGTATTTTATATAACTTTTAGCATATCGTATAATAAACACGTCAGGAGCAGACATTACCTTTCTCCATGTTACTAAACTGAACTCCGAGAAGAACTTACCTGGAACAGTTTACAACATTCTCCATGTTACTAAACTGAGCTCCGAGAGGAACTTACCTGGAACAGTTGACAACATTCTCCATGTTACTAAACTGAGCTCCGAGAGGAACTTACCTGGAACAAGTGGCAACATTCTCCATGTTACTAAACTGAGCTCCGAGAGAAACTTACCTGGAACAAGTGGCAACATTCTCCATGTTACTAAACTGAGCTCCGAGAGGAACTTACCTGGAACAAGTGGCAACATTCTCCATGTTACTAAACTGAGCTCTGAGAGAAACTTACCTGGAACAAGTGGCAACATTCGCTTTGTCCTTCCTGTATCTGATGCTGGTATTAATAAGGCGGCCCAGGATGTCAATAACTGCAGTATTCTGAGCGTCCTCCACCGGTGAACTTCTTCCAGCTTTCCTGTAAAACACCTGTGTTCCTCTGACCGTTCTTGATGTAAGAACGCTTATACGTTACTAGAAGAAGATAGGTGTGAAAAGGCAGTATGCAGAACAAGTTTATAGTTGAGCTTCATCAAGTCATACGTTGGTGAAGCTCTATCCTACGCGACATTAATCCCAAAACTTGTTAAGTTTATTTAGGTACAGCTCTCATTTATCATAATAACATATGTGTACATACTCAAATGTGCTGGCAATACGCCTCTACATACACTAGAAATGGAATAATATACAAGACAAAAAGCCAAGATTTTTGGATAATATGCGAGAACAAAAGCGAAAAATCGGTGATTACGAGACGGTCCTTCGATGTTGGGAGTGCTGGGAAGACAGCAGGAAAAAGAGGACTAACAGACTGACAGGCTTGGAAAATGTATTAAATGACATTTATATACTGTGTGTGTACTCACTTATTTGTACTCACCTGTTTGTGGTTGCAGGGGTCGATTCATAGCACCTGGTCCCGCCTCTTCACTGGTGGCTACTAGGTCCTTTCTCTCCCTGCTCCATGAGCTTTATTAAACCTCGTCTTAAAACTATGTATGGTTCCTTCCTCTGTGTGTGTATGTACTCATCTATTTGTACTCACCTATTTGTGGTTGCAGGGGTCGAGTCTTAGCTCCTGGCCCCGCCTCTTCACCGGTTGATAATGGGTCCTCTCTCTCTCCCTGCTCCATAAGCTTTATCAAACCTCGTCTTAAAACTATGTATGGTTCCTGCCTCCACTACGTCACTTTCTAGGCTATTCCTGAAGAAATACTTCCTAACATCCCTTTGACTCATCTGAGTCTTCAACTTCCAATTGTGACCTCTTGTTTCTGTGTCCCATCCCTGGCACATCCTGTCTTTGTCCACCTTGTCTATTCCTCCAGTGTCGTGTGTGTGTGTGTGTGTGTAATGTGTGTGTGTGTGTGTGTGTGTGTGTGTGTGTGTGTGTGTGTGGTGTGGTTGTGTGTGTGTATGTGTGTGTACTCACTTAATTGTGGCGCAGGAGTCGGACTCACTCCTGGCCCCGCCTCTTCACTGATCGCTACTAAAGGTCCTCTCCCTCTCTGCTTCCTGAGCTTTGTCATACATCATCTTAAAACTAGTATGGTTCCTGCCTCCACTACTTCACTTGCTAAGGGTATTCCACTTCCTGACGACTCTATGACTGAAAAAAATACTTCCTAACGTCCCCTGTGACTCTCTGATCTTCAGCTTCCAGTTGTGACCCCTTGTTTCTGTGTCTCCTCTCTTTGGGAACATCCTATCTCTGTCCACCTTGTCTATTCCCCGCAGTATCTTGTATGTCGTTATCAGTCTCCCTGACCCTTCTGTCCTCCAGTGTCGTCAGTTCCGAAATTTTTTCCCCCAACCTTTCCACGTACGACATTCCCCTGACTCTGGAC
Source organism: Cherax quadricarinatus (assembly GCF_026875155.1). Lineage (NCBI taxonomy): Eukaryota > Metazoa > Arthropoda > Malacostraca > Decapoda > Parastacidae > Cherax > Cherax quadricarinatus. Next base: position 28,925,559 of record NC_069445.1, on the reverse strand, counting down.
TAGCCTTTTTTGCAAACCTTTGTACTTTCTCTAACTTCTTGACGTGCTTGACCCGGTGTGGGTTCCAGACTGGTGCTAAACTCCAGTATGGCCTAACTACACAGGTACAGTGTCTGAACGTTTCCTAATTAAGGTATCGAACGTATTCTAAGGTTTTGCCAGGCGCCGTATGCTGCAGCAGTTATTTGGTTGATGTTCTCCGGTGGGCTCGGTGTATGTCATCCCAAGGTCTTTCCCCCTGAGTGAAGTCTGTAGTCTTTGCCCAAACCTAGTATACTCTGTCTGTGTCTTTTTTTGCCCTCCCCAAATCTTCATGATTTGCATTTGGCGGGTTTGAAATTCAGAAGCCAGTTTGACACATGTCCAGCCTGTCCAGGTCTCTTTGCAATTTCCTCACCTCACCCAAATTTTAAAATTCTTCATCACACATCATCTGCAAATAGGGACACTTCAGAGCCCTTTTTCCCTTCCATCATGTCGTTCGCATATATCAAAATAGCACTGGTCCTAGAACTGACCCCTGTGGGACCCCACTCGTCACAGGCGCCCACTGTGAACCTCTTCACGTGCCATGACTCTTGTTGCCTCCCTGTCAGGTATTCCCCGATCCATTGCAGTGCCCTCCCTGTTTTATGCGCCTGATCCTCCAGCTTCTGAACTAATCTCTTGTGGGGAACTGTGTCAAAGGCCTTCCTGCAGTCTAGGAAAAAGCAATCAACCCGCCCCTCCTCTCATGTCTTACTTCTGTTACTTTTTCATAAAACTCCAGAAGGTTTGGGGACACAGGATTTGCCTTCCGTGAACCCATGCTGGTTTTTTATTTATAATCTTGTTCCGTTCCAGTGTCCACCACTCTCCTCTTGATAATCTTCTCCATGGCCTTTGCACACAAACATGTCGAGACACAGGCCTGTAGTTCAGTGCCTCATTTCTGTTTCCTTTCTTAAATATGGGGACTAGATTTGCTGTCTTCCATTTCTCAGTAGTTGCCAGGGTTTCAAGGGATGTGATGAAGAATAGTGGTAGGGGGGCACGCCACCGCATCTCTGCTCTGCCTCTAAGGACCCACGGGAGATGTTGTCCCATCCCATCGGACGGTACTCACCTATTGACTCACCTAGTTAGGTTGCAGGGTCGAGAGTCCAAGCTCCTGAGCCCGCCTCATCACTGGTCCGCTACTAGGCACTCACCACCGAACCATGAGCTTTATTGTACCTCTGCTTAAAGCATGTAAGATCGGCCTCCACTACATCGATTACCCAAAACTATTCCACTTCCTGACTACTCTGTGGCTGAAGAAATACTTCCTATACATCCCTTTGATTCATCTGTGTTCAGCTTCCAACTGTTGTCCCTGTGTTGCTGTGTCCAGTCTCTGGAACTCCTGTCTTGTCCCACCTTTGTCAATTCCTCTCATTATTTTGTAAGTCGTTATCACAAGTCTTCCCCCCTATCTCACCTGTCCTCCAGTGTCGTCAGGGGTTGATTCCCTTAAACCTCTCCTCGTAGGACATACCCTCTTAGTATGGGACCAGCCTTGTTGCAATCCGTTGCACTTTCTTCTCCAGTTTCTTTATTGCTTGGCTATGTGTGGGTTCCAAATGGTGCCGCAAACTTCCCAATATGGGCCAAACGTTACACACGGTGTAACAGGGTCCTGAACGATTTCCATATTAGATTCGAATGCTGTTCTGAGGTTTTGCTAGGCGCCCATGGGCTGGCAGCATTATTTGGTTGATGTGCACTTCAGGAATGTGCCTGGTGTTATACACACCCCAAGAATCTTTATTCCTTGAGTGATGTTTGTAGTCTCTGGCCCCCTAGACTGTACTCCGTCTGCGGTCTTCTTTGCCCTTTCCCCCAATCCTCATGGACTTTGGCAACTTGGTGGATTGAACTCCAGGAGCCATTTGCTGGACCAGGTCGCAGTCTGTCCAGTCCCTTTGTATTTCTGCCTGGTCCTTTCGATCGAATGAACTCTTTCTTCATCAACTTCACTCATGCCTGCAAACAGGGACTCCTCGGAGTTTATTTCCTTCCGTCATGTTCGTTTCAAAAATACCAGAAACACACTGGGTCGTACGAACTGACCCCTGTGGACCCCGCCTGGTCACAGGTGCCCACTCTGACACCGTCGCAACGAACCATTACTCGCTGCCTGTCATCCTGACAAGTTATTCCCCCTGATCCATTGCATGCCTTCCCTGTATCCCTGCTTGTCCTCTCCCATTTTTGCACTAATCTCCTGTGTGGTACTAGGTGTCAAACGGCCTTCTTGCTGTCCAAGGAAAATGCAATCACCCCCACCCCTCTCTCTCTTGTCCTTACTGCTTCTGTCACCATGCATAGAACTCCAGTAGGTTTTGTGACACCAGGAATTTCCCGTCTCTGAAACCATTTGTCTGCTGGTGAGAGATCCTTCCTTTCTAGATGTTCCACCATCCTTCTCCTGACAATCTTTTCCATATTTTGCATGCTATACATGTCAGTACACTGGTCCTGTATTTGTGCTTCATTGTCGTCTTTCCTTTTTATAAAAGATTGGGGCCCACATTTGCTGTCTTCCATGCCTCAGCAATCTCCCTGTTTCGATAGATGTATTGAAAATTTTGTTTGGGGTACACATAAGCCTCTGCTCCCTCTTACTCAGGACCCATGTAGAGATGTTATCTGGCCCCATTGCCTTTGAGGTATCTAGCTCACATCAAAGCCTCTTCACTTCTTTCCTCGTTGTTTGTACTGTGTCCAGCACATGGGTGGTGTACCCCACCTCTCCATCTTTCTGGAGCCCCTTCTGTCTCCTCTGGGTGAACACTTCTTTGAATCTCTTGTTGAGTTCCACCTCACATACTTTCACTGTCATTTCTTGTTGTCTCTCTCCTTCCTCCATCCTAGCTTGAGAACCTGGTCCTTGACCGGTTTTGTTTCTCTGATGTGGCTTGTAAAAAAAAAAATAACAGCTTCGGGTTCAGATTTGGGGCCTTTTTGCTGCCATGCCGTTTTCATATTGACGTTGGTTGGGGCTCCCTCTGATCTGTGCATATTCGTTTCTTTCTGGCTCTACGACTGCGTCTCGTATTTCTCCTGGGTCTTTGCCCTTCTATATTTCTCCATTCCCTAGCACACTTGGTTTTTGCCGTCCTGCATCTTTGGTGAACCAAGGGCTCATCCGGCTTTTCAATATTTCCTGTTACCCTTGGTACAAACCTCCCTCAGCCTCCTTGCACATTTGTTGGTCAACATATCCATCATCTCATTAACTGGCTTCCCTGCCAGTTCTCTCTGTCCCACTGAACCTCATGCAGAATGTTCCTCATTCCTGTGTAGTCCCCTTCCTGTAGTTTGGTTTCATTTGTCCTGGCCTTCCTGCTTCCCCCTCCACTTGTAGCTCTAACCGTGAATTCGAACTCAAAAAACCAAATGATCGCTGGCCACAAGGGGTCTTTTCATATGTGATGTCCCCTCAATGTTCTGCACTACACAAGGTTGATACTAAGTCCAGTCTTGCTGGGTTCTCCTCTCCTCTCTCTCTTGTAGTTCCCTTACTGTGGGTACATGAAGTTTTTTCCAGTAGCACCTCCTCATCTTACCCTCATGTATCTTATCCCCATTGGCTCCAAGTCTCTCATTCGATCACACTTGTGGTTAAAGACGCACAATCAGAGCTTTGCCCTGCATGCATGGCTCTTCTGGCCACTGCAGCCAGTGTGTCAACCATGCTCTTATTGCTCTCGTCATACTCTTGCCTGTCCTCCTCCTGCTGTTCTGTGGTGGTTATACATCACTGCAAATATCATTCACCTTGACCCTCCAAGTGAAGTGTCCCGCTATGCAATCACATTCTTCTCCCTGTCTCCTCCTCCAACTCAATCAAATCCATCGGTGTTTGATCACAATGCCACTCCTCCACCCACCCCCTGTACCCTTCTGTCTTCCTCAGATCTGGATCCCGGCGTTGGAAAAGATGGCATCGTCATCATTACCTTAGCTTGGTTTCTGTGAGTCGCTAAGAAGTCTGTGATGCCTCTTTGACTCTTTCTTGCCACTCCTCCCACTTGGGTGTTATTCCATCAGCGTTTGTTGGGGGTACCATACCTTCAGTTTCCTTTTCCAACACTGTGGTTTGGGGGGCCTGTGGGGGTGGACACCTGGTAGCATACTGTGGGATTCTATGGTTGGGGTTGGGTGGAAACTGTGGGTATGATTGTAAGTGTTTGGGATGGTTTGATAGTTGTGGGGTTACTAGGATAGGTGTGGTGAGTGCTTGCTCTTGCTGCTCTGTTCTGCTCTGACGGAACCTCTGCTGGGTTCCATCCTTGTCTCCTCTCCTAGCTCCTTTTCCGCTTTTCTGTCTCTTCCTCACTGCTGTCCTCTGTTTGTTGTTCGTCCTCTGTCTAGGAACACCTTCCTTGTACTCTTTCCGACTTTTCAACGTGGTTTCTCTTGGAGGATCCTGTTCTGCACTGTTTCTGGTCCTGAGAAAGGACACCTGATCGTTCGGTTCTCCCCTTCAAGTACCCCTAAATTCTCTGAAAATTACAATCTCGTCCATTCTTCTCCCCTATTTCCGTGATAATTTTCTCAAATCCTCCTTTCTTTCTTCCTGCCATCTTTCATGTGTGTCCCTTTTCCCTCTCTCCCGAAGCCCATGGATTAAACACTGATTTTTGTTTTGCCCTTTCCTCCTCCCATTGAGCCTCTCTCCTCTGTGACTCTGGTTCCTGTCTTATGTGGTCATTTTTCCTTCCTTGGATTTTTCCATGGCCTCTTGGTAGCATGGTTGTGCCTCAGCATGCCCTGCTCCAGTCTGCACCTACATGCTGCTCTTCCCTTCACTCCCTGGCCTTCTTGCAGGCAGATATAGAACCTTACATAATTCTTATCCCTTCCTTCCTGTTCAGCATCTCAGCTTCATATGGTGTGGCTTCTCTGTCACTACCCCTGAGACCTTGCTTCAAGCCTGTTTACTCAAAGTCAGGACCTTTACCCTGGCTACTGCAGTTTTCACTTGTGCCTCCCCAAAAAAAATTTTTTCTTATCGTCACCTTCCTCCAACCCTCTTTTCCCATTTCACAGAGAGCCTCATTCCTCCTTTTTTTCCAGAAAGCACTCCTAAATTTTCTCTCCCATTTTCGTGCTTCTATCCTTTTCCACGCTCCTCCATCATTCCTCCCTACCAGTACCATTGTTCCTCTATCCCTGATTCCTGCGAGTCCCAACCATTTTTTTTTTTTTTTTTGTGAGAGAGAGAAAGAGAAAGAGAAAAAGAAAAAGGGGAAAAGAGTGAGAGAGAGGGAAAAGAGAGAGAAGGGGAGGGTAGCAGGAGGAACAGAAGGAAAAGGGGGAGAAAGTGAGAGGGAAAAGGTAAAGAGAGGTGGAAGTGACAAGGTAAAGAAGAGAGAGAGAAGAAGAGAGAGAGGAGAGAGAGAGAGAAGAGAGAGAGAGAGAGAGAGAGAGAGAGAGAAGAGGAAGAGAGAGAGAGAGATTAAGAGAGGAAGAGAGGAAGAGAAGAGGGAGAGGGAGAGAGAGAGGAAGAGAGAGAGAGGGAAGAGAGAGAGAAGAGTGAGAGGAAAGAGAGAGGGAAGAGAGAGAGGAATACGAGAGAGGATAGAGAAAGGGTCCACTTCAACAGAAGTGTGAAATCCTGATGTTGTGGTGTGTGTGTGTTGTGTGTGTGATGTGTGTGTGGTCCTGCATGTTGTGTGTGTTGGGTGGGGGTTTTGTGGTGTGGTGCTGTTGTGTGTGTGTGTGTGTGTGTGTGTGTTGGGGTGTAGGTGCTACGGTATTCAAGTGCCTAACAGCAGAGCCTGTTCTCACCTAGTGTGTGTGCATATGTTTATGTAAACAGTCTTATTTCCCACTATGTACTACATATGTATTGCATATGTACACGATCTCTTGTTCCCACTGGAACTGTCCTTATTCGTTTAAAAATTATGTTCAAAAAAAAATACAATCTAGGCCTTCGCCTATATGCCCGCAACCTCTAAATTCTATTAAAAGCCAGTAACTGCTGCTTATTCTAATTCTGGATAGCTCGAGGAGAGTGACCCCCAATTCCAGCTAGAGACAGGTACATTGACCCCATGAAACTCAAACTAGGTGAATATTACTTGCGGCTGGCAGTGGAGTAACGTTGCAGGTCTGTCCTGTCCCAGAAGTTGAAGGTTTTTGATGCTTCTTGGTAATTTTTCCACTAACTTCCTGTATGCACTTAGCTCCTAGCTCTTCTAATTTTTTCACTCACTCACTGTATTTACTGACACATCTATACATATCTCTTATCTCCCTGGTCTTGAGTCGCACTTATTCTTCAAAATACCCTACTGCGTTATTATGGCAACACTATTTAGGCCTGACACAACCGTTCACCCTCCCAACGGCCCTCACTAAACACTTAGTCACTATTTCCTTTGTTTTCTTTTCTGTGATCACTTATATTTCCTTTTTTCGGGGCTTAAGTGATTATATGCACTCTTATGCGTGCACACGCCTATATCCCACACTCTATTCCTTATGGCACAGTCAGAAATTACCACCAAAACACGAGCTCAAACCGCGTGACTCCTCCACGAGTGTGTGTGTACTCACCTAGTTGTACTCACCTAGTTGAGGTTGCGGGGGTCGAGTCCGAACTCCTGGCTCGTGTGTGTGTGTGTGTGTGTGTGTGTGTGTGTGTGTGTGTGTGTGTGTGTGTGTGTGTGTGTGTGTGTGTGTGTGTGTGTGTGTTTGTGTCTCTGTGTGTGTGTGTGTTTGGAAAACGTGGAATGATATGTACCACTAAACAACACCATGAAGGTAGTAATAGTTTGCGTGTACAATGGAACAGCGCACATACGAGACGTAATTATGTTTGAGTTGACATAGTATAACAACAACAGTGATAATGGTAAACATGTGAGAGACTTGGTACTCACCAGACCTCCAGCAGCAGTGTATCTGTGTACATGTTCTTCACTGTCCTGTAAAAACAACAAATCACTTTCTGTTATCTCATTTCTTACTAATAATCATAAAATAGTATTGAAATAAAAGTGAATTTACAAAAATTATCGTATTTTTTCTAAGAGAGAGACACGTACAGGAGACAACGTAGACTGTCCCTACAAGTTCTCAGATGCCTTACGCCGCTAGTACACCACCTAGTACACCACCTAGTACACCTTGTACACCACCTAGTACACCACCTAGTACACCACCTTGTACACCACCTAGTACACCACCTTGTACACCACCTAGTACACCATCTTGTATACCACCTAGTACACCACCTAGTACACCTAGTACACCACCTAGTGCAACACCTAGTACACCACCTAGTACACCACCTAGTGCACCACCTAGTACACCACCTAGTACACCCCCCTAGTACACCACCTAGTAACCACTAGTACGCCACCTAGTACACCACCTAGTACGCCACCTAGTACACCACCTAGTACACCACCTAGTACACCACCTAGTACGCCACCTAGTACACCATCTAGTACACCACCTAGTACGCCACCTAGTACACCACCTAGTACACCACCTAGTACACCACCTAGTACACCACCTAGTGCACCACCTAGTACACCACCTAGTACACCACCTAGTACACCACCTAGTACACCAGCTAGTACACCACCTAGTACGCCACCTAGTACACCATCTAGTACACCATCTAGTACACCACCTAGTACGCCACCTAGTACACCACCTAGTACACCACCTAGTACACCAGCTAGTACACCACCTAGTACACCACCTAGTACGCCACCTAGTACACCATCTAGTACACCACCTAGTACGCCACCTAGTACACCACCTAGTACACCACCTAGTACTCCACCTAGTACGCCACCTAGTACACCACCTAGTACACCACCTAGTACGCCACCCAGTACACCACCTAGTACACCACCTAGTACACCACCTAGTACATCACCTAGTACACCACCTAGTACACCACCTAGTGCACCACCTAGTACACCACCTAGTACACCACCTAGTACGCAACCTAGTACACCACCTAGTACACCACCTAGTACACCACCTAGTGCACCACCTAGTGCACCACCTAGTACACCACTTAGTACGCCACCTAGTGCACCACCTAGTACACCATCTAGTACACCATCTAGTACACCACCTAGTACACCACCTAGTACACCATCTAGTACACCACCTAGTACACCACCTAGTACACCATCTAGTACACCATCTAGTACACCACCTAGTACACCACCTAGTACACCATCTAGTACACCATCTAGTACACCACCTAGTACGCACACTAGTACACCATCTAGTACACCATCTAGTACACCACCTAGTACACCACCTAGTACACCACCTAGTACACCACCTAGTACACCATCTAGTACACCATCTAGTACACCACCTAGTACACCACCTAGTACACCACCTAGTACACCATCTAGTACACCACCTAGTACACCACCTAGTACACCACCTAGTACACCATCTAGTACACCATCTAGTACACCACCTAGTACACCATCTAGTACACCACCTAGTACACCACCTAGTACACCACCTAGTACATATCCATCCTGTGGACGGTAGCGCGAGAGCATATGGATACACAAAAGGCCTAGGAACTAGGCCCCAAAGGGTTAACAGAAATACATATGGATTTATATCTACATATCTATAGTTCACTTATCTGTTACAAGCAAATTTAGGAAATTTGCTTAGTATATCTGGTATCTTATTTTCATTAATAAGATATCTTGACATGTCACATAGGTTATTATACTGTCTGTCTCTGTATTCCTCAATAAGTGGACAATTAAGCACATAGTGTTCAAGAGAGTGACCATATGCCTGATCACATAATTTGCATTTAGTTTGATCATCATCTGTGTGTCTCCAAACTGCCAGAAGTACTTGTAAACCAAACCTAAGCCTGGCCACTACAACATCAGTCAGTCTGTTCACATTGCAAGTTGCTCCATGAACATACTTATCTACGTTCATGTTATCATAGTGGGTTATAGATCTACTCAGGCTTCTAACTGCATTCCTATAACAATCATTTTCATTATTTACTTCTCTCCTAATATTATTCCTAATGCCAGACACAGATATACCAAAGTTATATTCTACATTCTCCTTCTGGGTACTCTTCTTGGCTAACATATCAACTTTATCATGAAGGAGTAATCCAATGTGTGATGGGATCCATAGCAATTGTACATTAATTCCTTTGTCCCTGATTTTTGAGTATCTATACCTGGCTTCTCCAATGAGCATGTTGTTGGAGTCATTATATGAGTTAAGAGCCTTCAATGATGACATAGAATCAGTAATGATGATAGAGTCAAGCTCAATGTCATAGGTTAGCTTTAGCGCCATTAGGATTGCAAACAATTCAGTTTGCAATGTTCTTAACTAGGGAGGTGGCAACAAGAGCAGATGCAGCCCTGCCAGAAGACTCCTGTTTAGATCCATCAGTGTACATAACTTGTGATAAATTATTACTACCAGACAGTTGCTTTAACAAGTGATTTAAGGAAGGGATTACTAGCAATGAGCTTCTTGGGAGGGACTTGCAGGTATGTGATATTAAATGAGCACATCTTCCATGGAGGGAAATGCTCTTGTTGTCTACAGTGATACAGTTCATGCAGGTTATAAAACTTAATGCAATTGCACGTTTTCACAATCCATTTAGATCTGTGTGTATTTACTTCTAGACATTTAGTAAGGTTCATGGTGACAATGTCTGGTTCATTTCTCAACATTCTAATACCGAGTACAGTGTTAATTTCAACAATCCTATCACTGATACTAGAAATACCAAGCTCCTTCCTCATATTAAGAACTTTTGTAGATCTGGGACAGCCAAGAATAATTCTGAGAGCTTCATTTTGCGTTAACTCCAAGGGTCGGAGAGAACTTTATCTAGCTTTTGTGCCTGCAAAATAATATTGGTGCGGTGTGTGTTGAGGTGAAGGTACAGTATCCCGGGGTTATCCCTTCAAGGAATACCTTGATGCTGCTGAAGTAATATCCCCTTCAACATACCTCATTAACTCCCATTCCCTGCGGTTATAATAATAATAATAATAATAATAATAATAATAATAATAATAATAATAATAATAATAATATTATTATTATTATTATTATTAGTAGTAGTAGTAGTAGTAGTAGTAGTAGTAGTAGTAGTAGTCGTAGTCGTAGTAGTAGTAGTAGTAGTAGTAGTAGTAGTAGTAGTAGTAGTAGTAGTAGTAGTAGTAGTAGAAGTAGTAGTAGTAGTAGTAGTAGTAGCAGTAGTAGTAGTAGTAGTAGTAGTAATTAATAATGGTTTGGTAATCAGAGATGAGATCAGTGGTTCGCCACCTAAATACTTTTTTTTAGAGTTTAATGGCACTTTGCTCTACTGTTCCCTGAGCAGCTCTACAACACAGGGAATCTTGGTGGTTCGTGCTTCAAGTGGCAGCATAAGATTTTGTTCGGATTTTTAACCCAGAAAGGTTAGTCAATCAAGATAACCCAAGAAAGTCAGTGCGTCATCGAGGACTAACTTATTTCCATTGTGGTCTTCAATCTTGTCCCCAGGATGCGACCCATACCAGTCGACTAACACCCAGGTACACCTACTTACTTGCTAGGTGAACGGGACAGCAGGTGTAAAGTAACACACCCAATCTTTCCACCTCTGCCGGGGATCGAACCACGAACATTCAGTATGTGAAGCGAGAGCGTTGCATAACCGGCCACGGGCCTGGTTTCTCGGTTCACAGCTGAAAACCCCGGGTCCGAACCCAGGACGAGTGGAAACATTACATACATGCTTCCCTATACGTGCTGCCCCGGGCTACCGCTGTAAAGTGGAAATCGCTGTAAGTGAATCATAGCCTTGTTTTAACTCTCAAATGCATATAAAAACGTGATAATATGTTTACACTTTTACATATGAAGTGAGCAGCAGAGCTAGGCCTTAAAAATGCATATACAGTACACACAATACTTTCATCCTTAGCTCGTAGTGAGTGGTCAATATATTTATTGTACGAAGTCTGAATAAATTAAGAATGGGTATAATTGAAAACTGCTGCATTAGCGAAATGCTGTATAGTGAAGCACTGTAAGACGAAGCGCTGTAAAGCGAGGTCTACCTGTAGTTTGTTAACGACTAATGTGGCTTCAATACCTTCTATTACTCTACAGTCAGTAAAGTTGCATGTAATCTTTACGCCACAACACAAGCAAATTTTAGTCCCTAAAACAGTGGTTAAAGTACACACTCATTCATCTACATTCTTCTACATTCCTGTCTAACACAGCAACATCTTGGGATCTTAATACAGGGAATTCTTCACTTGTCTAACTCTTGGGCACCACCTACTTCCACACTGGACAAATGTGACACCACCTACGACTGCTGCACCTCTCCTGACTACGGTATATAAGCTACTTCTCCGCACATATGCTGTATACTTTTCAAGATTGATGGACTGACCACATCAACTCAAGGCTGATGGACTGATTACCTCAAACTCCTCCTGTTCTTCAACGTTCTCCTTTGTATGGACTGATAAAGCCACTGTGTGGCGAAAAGTTTTCCCAATGAAGATACCCAAGTGTTGCACATGTGTCTAATTTATCAACTTGTCTGTTCTCTGAACCATTCATCTACATGATGTGTATGTTTCAGTGTATATCTGTTATGAGTTTACGTTTATGTGTATTATAAGTATTAAAGTATTATTGACTGATGGCGCACAGGAGACATACAACATGTTAGTGTAAATAAAGACACGAGGGTCATAAAGGCTTCATATCTTTTTTCCACCAGTCCAGAATTCTTCTGTTGGGATTAAAGTAGACTATACATACATATATATTCTAAGATGTAATAAGATCATAGGAAACAGATGATATGCTTAATAACAGCAGTGAAAAAAAAATATGTCAAGGCCTGTCGTAATTTCTCACATTATCAAGGAACAGTGATGCTGTGCTCACCAAGTTGTGGTTGCAGGGGTCGATTTAAAGCTCCTGGACGCTACTAGGTCACTCTTCCTGCTTCAAGAGCTTTATACCTCTTCTTAAAGCTAAGTTAGGATTCTGCCTCCACTACATCACTTCCCAGATTATTCCACTTCTTGACAACACTGTGACTGAAGAAATACTTCCTAACATCCCAGTACTTCATCTGAGTTTTCAACTTCCAACTGTGTCCCTTTGATGTTGTGTCCCATCTCTGGAACATTCTGTCTTTATCAATCTTGTCCATTCCTCTCAGTATTTTATAAGTCGTTATCATATACCCCATATCTCTCCTGTCCTCCAGTGTCGTCAGGTCGACTTTCTTTAACGTCTCCTCGTAGGAGAGGTTACGAAATAATTAAGGCAGTTGAAGGTTCATATATGTTAGTTTAGTTGCCGCTCTAGTAAATAAATTTTACTAATGACATCTCAATGGCATAACACTTTTATTAGTGTCGTCTTTATTGTTCTATTACACACCATAACTACTGCATGAAAACGGGGAGTTTGACTGACAAAAATTCGCACATAGTATCTCGCTCTCCACAGAAGCTCTATAGTAAAATTTGTGAAATGTTGTTGGTGACCTTGATGACTGAGGCGAAGTATACTTACAGTGTGAGAGTGTTGTTGGTGACCTTTATGGCTGAGGTGAAGTATACTTACAGTGTGAGAGTGTTGTTGGTGACCTTGATGCGGGAGGTAAAGTATACTTACCAGTTGAGAGGTTGTTGTGCCCCTTGATGACTGAGGTGAAGTATACTTACAGTGTGAGAGTGTTGTTGGTGACCTTGATGACTGAGGTGAAGTATACTTACAGTGTGAGAGTGTTGTTGGTGACCTTGATGACTGAGGTGAAGTATACTTACAGTGTGAGAGTGTTGTTGGTGACCTTGATGGC
>NC_069445.1:28875155-28907655 GCF_026875155.1 Cherax quadricarinatus | reverse complement strand
ACATCAACCACCAGGACGACACAGGTCGGCAGATAAGAGGTGATAAGTGATAGTGGAGGTGGTAGTGTCCGCTGCTGACGGAGCTGCTGTGTACACAAGTCTCAGCTGTTGGGTGGTAACACCTCGCACACACCCATACATTATATAATATTCCACTAAAACTTATTTCTCCTATACATTTCGACGTTCCATGCGTTTTCTGACGTCTGATTTACATTACGATGATCGACAGCACTACCTTAGTAGCGCATGTTTCAAGTTAGTTCAGAAGATACGTTCATCTCCATACCATAAAACAAGTTTTAGCTTCATTGTTAAGATACACAAGACTGACTAGACACTGATCAGTGAGTCTAGCAGAGGTAAGTCAGTGGTAACTACTGACGTGATCCATCATAGTGACACTGATCAGTAAGTCTACGGAAGGTAACCTACAGTTACTGTTGTCGTGGTTCACCATGGTGACAGACACAGCCCTCTGAGTCCACCGAGGGATCCAGCTGCCATTATCCACCATAGTGACCTTAGCGACCGCACCTCTGCAGGTGACCTTGGACACACCATCGTCTTGGAGCGCGTCACACACAGAGTTTTGGAGCGCTACTGGAGTCAGTCTTGAAATGGGTTCTACAACTTTGATCACGAGACACCTGCACCTGCTAATAGTTTCAAGAATCTTGTCCTAGAAGGATTAATGTCAAATTTGCACACGAAAATCACTCCCTACGAAAGCAAGAGGTCCGGCAGGCGGTGCAAAGCACGGAAGCCACGAGTACGCTAAGAGAAAACACAGTAAGTGTCAGGGGCCCAAGACTGTTCAACTGCCTCCCAGAATACATAACGGGGATTACCAATAGACCCCTGGCTGTCTTCAAAAAGGCACTGGACAGGCACCTAAAGTCAGTACCTGACCAGCCGAGCTGTGCTTCGTACGTAAGCCTGCGTGGGGCCAACAGTAACAGCCTGGTTGATCAGGCCCTGGTCCACCAAGAAGACTGGTTACAGACCGGGCCGCGGGGGCGTTGACCCTCGAAACCTTCTCCAAGTAGTTACTGTACACCAGTGTGGAAAACTTGAAGTCAGTCGGATGGTCTTTTCTTGTTATGAGAGAAATAATAGCGAAACTGGCAACCATAATTACAGCAGACGATCCCGCTGATCATGACAAGGTCGCATAAGGTCCCTAAGGTCTCATAGAATCATTAAGGTCACTAGAAGACCACTTAAGGCAGACGGAAGATACAACAGGGAAAACTTTATTGAACGAATGGTAACGTATTCACTTGTATGTTTTGGTCAAGCTACCCAGACTACCGAGACCTGGTCATGGACCGGGCCGCGGGGGCGCTGACCCCGGAACACCCTCCAGGTATAAGAACATAAGAACATAAGAAAGAAGGAACACTACAACAGGCCTACTGACCCATGCGGAGCAGGTCCATGTCCCCCCCCCGGATAAGACCAATGACCCACCCCCCCGGATTAGCCCAGTGACCCACCGAGTCTGGTCACTTCCACTCAAGGAAGGAGCACGGCACCAGACCCAGCAGCACAAGCTAGTCAGGTCCAACTCACACCCACCCACACCCACTCATGTATTTATCTAACCTATTTTTAAAACTACACAACGTTTTAGCCTGAATAACTGTACTCGGGAGTTTGTTCCACTCATCCACAACTCTATTACCAAACCAGTGCTTTCCTATATCCTTCCTGAATCTCCTATATCCTTCCTGAATCTGAATTTTTCTAACTTGAAACCATTGCTGCGAGTCCTGTCTTGGCAGGAAATTTTCAGCACGCTATTTACATCCCCTTCATTTATTCCTGTTTTCCATTTATACACCTCGATCATATCCCCCCTAATTCTACGCCTTTCGAGAGAGTGCAGATTCAGGGCCCTCAGTCTATCCTCATAGGGAAGATTTCTGATACATGGGATCATCTTTGTCATCCTCCTCTGTACGTTTTCCAGAGCATTTATATTCATTCTGTAATACGGTGACCAGAACTGAGCAGCATAGTCTAAATGAGGCCTAACGAAGGATATATAGAGTTGAAGATCAACCTGAGGACTTCTATTATTTATACTTCTAGATATGAAGCCAAGAATTCTGTTAGCTTTATTGTGAACACTAATGCACTGTTGTCTTGGTTTTAGATTACTGCTAACCAGAACTCCTAAATCCTTTTCGCAATCAGTAGTATTAAGATCTACATTATTTAGTTTATATGTGGCATGGTTATTTAAATGTCCAACATTTAGAACTTCGCATTTGTCAATATTAAACTGCATCTGCCACTTCTCCGACCACTGCATCAGTCTATTAAAATCATCCTGGAGTGCTCTAGTGTCCTCATTAGAATGAATTGGACGGCCTATTTTGGTGTCATCAGCAAATTTGCTTATATCGCTATTTATTCCCTCATCTATGTCGTTTATGCAAATTGTGAACAACAACGGGCCTAACGCTGACCCCTGAGGAAAACCGCTTGTGACGTGCCCCCATTCTGATTTCTCCCCATTTATGCAAACTCTCTGCTGTCTATTTGTCAGCCATGCCTCTACCCAGGAAAAAAATTCTCCTCCTATTCCGTGTGCTTTAAGTTTCCTCAATAGCCTCTGGTGTGGAACTCTATCGAAAGCCTTACTGAAGTCCATATATACAATATCATATTCATTACCATGATCTACCTCCTCAAACACCTTAGTGAAAAAAGTTAGTAAATTCGTAAGACAGGAACGCCCCTTTGTAAAACCGGGTTGTGATTCATTAATCAATCTGTGCCTGTCAAGATGGCTACGAATTGCTTCGGCAATTATTGATTCCATAAATTTTCCCACTATGGAGGTAAGGCTTATTGGTCTATAGTTCGAAGCCAAGGACCTGTCACCTGCCTTGTAAATAGGTATTGCATTTGCCATTTTCCACTTATCAGGCACTATGCCAGTTTGTAGTGATATGTTAAAAAGATTAACCAAAGGTATGCTAAGTTCCTCTTTACATTCCTTTAACACCCTTGCAAACAGTTCATCAGGACCTGGGGATTTGTTAGGTTTTAGTTTCTCTATTTGTCTGAGGACCATGTCACTAGTTACCGCAATCGTACATAGTTTATTATCGTCCTGTTCTACATAATCTATTATTTCAGGAATATCGCTAGTATTTTCCTGGGTGAAAACTGAGAGGAAGTAGGCATTTAGAATTTCACACATATCCTTATCACTGTCAGTGATCTGACCAGAGTTACTCTTAAGTGGGCCAATCTTGTCCCTAATCTTACTTCTGTATACATGAAAGAACCCTTTTGGGTTAGTCTTTGAATCCCTTGCGACCTTAGCCTCATAATCCCTTTTTGCTTTCCTTATTCATTTCTTTTTTTCTCTCTTTAATTGAATATATTGATTTCTTAACTGCCCATCCCCTCTTTTGATACGCCTATATATGCCTCTCTTTTGGCCAATGAGATGTTTTAATCTATTGTTCATCCATTTGGGATCATTTTTGTTAGATCTAATTTCCCTACTCGGAACAAAAGTTGTCTGGGCAGCTAGAACTATGCTCTGAAAAACGTCATATTGGCTACCAAGATCACCTTCCTGACCCACAGTCAGGACATCCCAATTTAGCCCACCCAAATAATTTTTCAGTCCCATGAAGTCGGCCAAGCGAAAATCTGGGACAGAGATTTGATTGCAGTTATCTGGATAATTCCATGATATATTGAAACTAAGTGATTTGTGATCACTTTCCCCAAGCTCATCATTAACCTCAAGATTATTAATTAGTGAATCTTTGTTGGCAAGAACCAAGTCAAGCAGATTGTTTCCTCTAGTTGGTTCTGTCACAACCTGTTCTAAAAAGCAATACTGAACCGTATCAAGAAAGTCACTAGACTCAAGATTTCCTGTCATATTGTTCCAATCAATTTGTTTAAAGTTAAAATCTCCCATTATCACAACATTTTCATATCTAGATGCCTTGTGAATTTCGTCCCATAACAGCTTACTGCACTCCCTATCAAGGTTTGGGGGCCTATAAATCACACCCAAAATTAATTTGTCACGTCCCTCGAGAAACTGTAGCCAAACAGATTCTGTGTTCGATGTTTCTAATCTTATATCATGTCTAAGACAACAATTTAAATTTTCTCTGACAAACATCGCCACTCCACCACCCTACCTGTTGACCCTATCAGTGTGGAATAGTTTATAACCCTGTATGTTGCATTCAGAAGGCATTTCTCCATCTTTCAGGTTGAACCAGGTCTCTGTTATACCAACAATATCTATATTACCTACACTTGCAAGTAATCTTAGCTCATCTATCTTATTTCTTAGACTCCTACTATTTGTATAGTAAACCTTAAGGGAGCTGGTCACTCGTTGCCCTCTACTATCTCTCTTTGTTTGTTGATCAATTGATTTGCCATTACTAGCAACTTTATTTTGAATATTGTCTTTTGAACATATCCCTGAGGTATCCCGGTAATAACTGCTGTTTTTAAACCTAATGCTGCAGCCTGGTTGTTACCCACAAACACCCATACTTCTATAATCTATCAGCTTAAATTCCTAGACAAGTCATCAATTACCCTCTCAATTGAATTGGCTAATGCTCTCCTGATCTTCAACGTGACTTCCTGTTTGAAAGCCAACACCATATTTGTTTGCACCCATAGATACAGTTTATCTTATCATATAGATATTATTATTATATTTCCTCTGATTAGTAAACCCTTATGTATCACAGCGCTTGTGTAATGAGAATTAATTAAACCTATTCTCTTAGTTATATTTTCTCCAGACACGAACAATATATACACAGTGAGCATATCTTAGATGTTTGACACCACTGGTTAAATACAATCATATTACCCAGAACTCACCACAAAGACACAGTGTTTGTCTACATATAGCCACAGACACAGTGTTTGTCTACATATAGCCACAGACACAGTGTTTGTCTACATATAGCCTCAGACACAGTGTTTGTCTACATATAGCCACAGACACAGTGTTTGTCTACATATAGCCACAGACACAGTGTTTGTCTACTTATAGCCACAGACACAGTGTTTGTCTACATATAGCCACAGACACAGTGTTTGTCTACATACAGCCACAGACACAGTGTTTGTCTACTTATAGCCACAGACACAGTGTTTGTCTACATATAGCCACAGACACAGTGTTTGTCTACTTATAGCCACAGACACAGTGTTTGTCTACATATAACCAGAAAACAATAGACCCCTGGCTGTCTTCAAGCTGGCACTGGACAAACACCTAAAGTCGGTACCTGACCAGCCGGGCTGTGGCTCGTACGTTGGATTGCGTGCAGCCAGCAGTAACAGCCTGGTTGATCAGGCTCTGATCCACCAGGAGGCCTGGTCACAGACCGGGCCGCGGGGGCGTTGACCCCCGGAACTCTCTCCAGGTAAACTCCAGGTAAACCAGGTAAATAGTGTTCGTCAACACAGTGTTCGTCAACATACTGCCAGAAACTTAAAGGCACTTAAAGTCAGTACCTGACCAACTGGGCTGTGGTTCGTACGTCAGCTTGCATGCGACCAGCAGTAACAGCCTGGTTGATCAGACACTGATCTACCATGAGGCCTGGTCTCAGACCGAGTCGCGGAGGCGGTGACCCTCGAAACCCTCTCCAGGTAAACTCCAGCCACTGATAGGTGACTCTAGTGTACAAAGAATGACACTAGCCACTGATAAGGAACACCAGTGTACAGCGGATAACACTAAAATAACAGACACAGCCCCACTCCACAAAGAGGGCAGTAAAGCAGTTGCAAAGAATTACAGACCGAAATCACTAACGTCCCATATAATAAAAAAAATATTTGAAAGGGTTCTAAGAAGCAAGATCGACACCCTCTTAGATACCTATCAGTTGCACAACCGAGGGCAGCATAGATTTGAGCAGGTCGTTCCTACCTATCCCAACTACTGGACCACTATGACATGGTCTTGGATGCTCTGTAGAACAAAGTGCAGATGTAGTATACACAGACTTTGCGAAAGCCTTTGACCAGTGCGATCTTGATATAAAAGCACACAAAATGTATGATAAAGGAAGAACAGGAAAAGTCCCACAAGGCACAGTACTCGCTCCCATCCTGTTTCTCATCCTCATATCTGACATTCATTTATGCTCAGTAACAAAGAAACAGAGAGCATAAACCTATCTCATCGACTGAGACATTAGAAAACGACAGCATGAGCCTAAGATCAGCATAAAACATCAGAACGATTTTCTGGTGAGTAACAAATCCCAGGTTCTGGTTTAGACAAACAATGGTTAGGAAACAGTGCTGGAGAGGTTGTGGTGACACTGACCTGACAAAGCCTCTGAATGATGAAACGGCTACAAATAAAGATACCCAGATGTTGCCCATGTGTCTAATTCTTCATCTTGTCGGTGTTATGTACCATTGATACAGGACCTGACACTCGACTTGCCTAGCATACAACACGGCGAACCCAGATTGACCCTCAGATGCACCGAAGATTACAGATCTACTATACTGACTCAAAGGAAGCGCATCCAGTTGATTTTTCTAAGCCTGTCATGTAAGTCTAAGCCTGTCATGTACGTCTAAGCTTGTTATGTACGTCTAAGCTTGTTATGTACGTCTAAGCTTGTTATGTACGTCTAAGGCTATCATGTAAGACGATGTTTCGCAGTACTGGTGCAGGTCGAGTGGTGTTCAGGTTCACAGATACCGTTGTTACACTTTACAAGCAGTAACTTGGACGGCTGGGTCTTATCAGGTGTGAATGCAAATACACTAGCTAGCAGCTAACAGCTAGCAATTAGAAGCTAGCAGCTAGACGGTAACAGCTAAAAGCTCACGGAGAAGAACCTGGGGTACTGTAGATAAACAGTTCAGAGAACCGACACGTTGATAAATTAGACACATGTGCAACATTTGGGTATCTTTATTGTGGAAAAGTTTCACCACACAGTGACTTCATCAGTCCAATACAAAGAAGAATGGTGAAGCTCAGGAGTTCGAGGTAATCAGTCCCTCAGCCTGGAGTCAATGTAATTTTATCAAGACTGATGGAGTGATTACATCTACTCCAGGACTGAGGGACTGATTACCTCGAACTACTTTTGATCTTCAAGCATTCTTCTTTTTATTGGACTGATGAAGCCACTGTCTGGCAAAACGTCTCCACAACAAAGATACCCAGGTGTTGCACATGTGTCTAATTTATCAACCTCGGGTACTGTTGGCCTCCCAGATTAATGTCATCTCCGTTCCGGCACGAGAGTGTAAATTCTTTCTTTAGCTGCAACTGTAACAAACACACTCAGGAGATGTTTATTCACAAGTCAGAACTGTTGAACACTTTGTTCAATGTTTAGAAGACACCAATTCACTGTCAATACCCCTGTACTTGTGGAAAATCTAATATGGTTGCATATATTTAATCCAGGTCAGAAATGGTTCATCTAACACAAACACATGTGCAAGAGTTGGGTATCTTTAATGTTGAGGAGTCTCGCTACACAGCAGGCTCTTCAGTCAAATATAAAGGGAATAGTAGTAATGAAGTAATGATGATATAATCAGTCCACCAACCTTGGAGAAAACGTGTTTGAGGTGGTCAGTCCCTCAGCCTGGAATATGCTTCACTGTAATGTTTGTGACTGAATTCACGTAATGTGTAATACGTGAATACTGATCAATAAGTTTGTAAATAGCTCGTTTTTACTATAACTAGATGAGTTAACAATATGGCGGGGGTCCAGTCCATGAACCTACCATATACCTTTATAACCTTCTGAAAAGACAGTTACTGTATGAGTGATGGTGATTGCTTTTCAATTTTTGTGTCACGTTACCTCAGTGGAAGACGTTGTGGGCTAAGACAAGATAATATTATCGACTACTACCCACAGGAAGATTATGAGGCGCAAACCGAAGATATCACATTCATTTTCTGCTTTCAAAAATCAACCAGGAACAATTCATAGATATGCCAGGCGAGGCAGCGATCAGAATTTCATGAGAGAGATGTAAAAATGTGGTGAGTGCTGGTGAAGCAGTGATGATTAGGTGAGCTGAGGTGGGTGTTGATGCCCACAAGCTTTAAGGTGCTCACCTCAGCAAAGGACGTCATCAACCACAATTCAGCTGCAGTGACAGCAATGACGTTCTTCCAAGGTAACAATAATGCAAACTTTCAGTGTCCAACCTTCCTACCCATCTAACATATTTTTTTTTTTTACGATAAATCAGCTTCACTGGAAACAAAAATTGCAACGAGAGTAAAATAATCAGCGGCATTTTTAATTTCTGTGTTATGTGTCATGTTTATATCTTTATTCAAAAGATATTTCTGTCTATAAAGTTTTTCTTATTCTCTTTTTTAGTAAATGTCTACAGGAGAAGGGGTTACTAGCCCATTGCTCCCGGCATTTTAGTCGCCTAATACGACACGCATGGCTTACGGAGGAAAGATTCTTTTCCACTTCCCCATGGACAATAGAAGAAATAAAGAAGAACAAGAGCTATTTAGAAAAAGGAGAAAAACCTAGATGTATGTATATATATATATGCATGTGCGTGTCTGTGAAGTGTGACCAAAGTGTAAGTAGGAGTAGCAAGATATCCCTGTTATCTAGCGTGTTTATGAGACAGAAAAAGAAACCAGCAATCCTACCATCATGCAAAACAGTTACAGGTTTCTGTTTCACAGTCATCTGGCAGGACGGTAGTACTTCCCTGGGTGGTTGCTGTCTACCAACCTACTACCTACGTGCTGTTGGAGTGTGAGCAAAGTAACATTTATGAAGGGGTTCAGGGAAACCGGCAGGCCGGACTTGAGTCCTGGAGGGGTGTTAATGTTGCAGTTTAAAAACTGTAGTGTAAAGCACCCTTCTGGCAAGACAGTGATGGAGTGAATGATGGTGAAAGTTTTTCTTCCTCGGGCCACCCTGCCTTGGTGGGAATCGGCCAGTGTGACAATAAAAAAAAAAAAATCTGTCTGTCCGATGCACTAATATTTTCATTTCTTTTTATATATATAAGTAGAAAAGATATTATAAGGTTTTATTTCCAACACATTAGCAGGTTTTTACCTGTGATTTTTGTGGGAACTGTTGAGAGGTGTTCATACGCTGGCAGCCCGGCCTGGAGCCAGGCTTCTTTGTTGCTTGCCTGTTCAATCGGACTGTTGCTGTTGGTGGCTCGTTAGCCCGCTTATCCATCACAGCCTTGTATTAATACGGCACTTTGAGTATTGATCCAATTTCCTCTTGAAGATTTCTATACAGTTCTTCCGGAAAATTTCCCGAGATCTGCTGGTAGCGGAGTGAAGAGTCTTGAATCACGAATGTTGACACAATGTTCTCTTACTGACACCGTGGAGCCCTTAGTTTTCACTGAGATTATCTCACACTTCCTCCATATCCCTCACTCCAGTACATTGTTATGGTAGTGTGTAGACCTGGAACTATATCTTCAGGTATCTACTACGTATAAGGTGACCACAGTCAGAAACCACACTTATCATTACTTACTTCTCAAGTGTTTCCAGACACGTGCAGTTCTCACGATACAGCTGGTAAATGTTATGGTGAAGTCGACAAACGAAAAAGAACACTTATGTACCGTTCAGCACATTCATTAAAGGAAACGTTTCGCCTAGAGTGGCTTCGTCAGTCCTAACACAGAGTAAGACAATTGTATCTCACGATACAATTGTCTTACTTGTGTCTTGAGTACTCTCGTCCTTTCGTCCTCTACTGAAGTATTGAGGTACAAGCATCATAAGAAAGTTATCTTAAGATACAATTATCGTTATAAAGACGTCATGAAGAGCATGGAGAAGTGAGGTTCTATGAAGTGATGACGTGAGCCGAGGTCAGGTCAGAACGTGGCGTGGTGTGGGCGGGGCCTTGCGTGGGAAGGTCATCCTAGCAGGAGGTGTACATGAGGTTGTGATTGGCTCAAAGAACTATGCTGCTGCTCTCAACAGTTTTATTCAACATCCACGATTGACTTAAAGAAAACATACACTGTGCTTTCTACAGCCCAAGCTTATGTCCGACTGACCTGTTTTCCTAAATCCCTCACAGATGTAACATTTTTCACGCTATGATCCCCAAAAACCCTCTCGCCTCTACTCTGACCCAACATTCACTAGTGTCTGGTGAATGGTCAACCTTCTACCTCTCGATTCTTCCCTCACATTTCCTTCCAGTCATTCTTACTTCCACTAGTTGGCTCCGTCTATCCTGCCGTCAAGATTATCCGCTCCTCACCTTGGACAGGATATAAGTCCCCATACTGTTGCTTCAGCCTCACATTGTTCCACACTATGGAGCAAAACTCTTCTCCAGGCTGAGGGACTGACCACCTCAAAACTAAGTCTTCAAGGGTGGTGGACTGATTACATCGTCTTTACAAGAGTACTGCTTTTGCTACCTCCTGCGTACTCGTCTGAGGAAGTTTACCGTGTAGGCGAAGAGTTACGGAATAAAGTTATTTAACCGCTCCACACGTGTCTTATCTTTGCACTATGATGTAAATTGCTAAGAAAACCTATATGGTGAAAAATGGAATATTTGGGTATCATTATCGTGGAAGCATTTACGTAATAAAGATTCTCACACATAACACAAGCGTCTCATCATTCAACTGTGTGCAGCCACCACAGATGTAAGTGTCCTCTTGGACAGCCTGTCGTACTCCATGCTTTCTATATGACAAAATCATCTCAAGAATCTGGATCTGGAACCGAGCCGTGGGGACGGTGACCCCAGGAAGCGACTCCAGGTAAACTCCAGAAAACTCAAGGTAAACTGAGGAAACTCAATGTAAACTCCAGGTAAACTCCAGATAAACTCAGGTAAACTCAGGCAAACTCCAGGTAAACTCAAGTAAACTCCAAGTAATACATCTACGCAATTTTTTTCTTGTCATTTCAGTTACCATCGTAAGCGAAGAAAATGAATGCATTTGAGGTTTAACACTGAAATATCTGGTTAATTACGGTGATCTAACATTACATCAATGATCCGGGAAAGGTATCCCCGTAATGCATGACGTCGGGCCACTGTACCTCAATGATCCGGGAAAGGTATCCCCGTAATGCATGACGTCGGGCCCCTGTACCTCAATGATCCGGGAAAGGTTTCCCAGTAATGCATGATGCCGGGCCCCTGTACCTCAATGATCCGGGAAAGGTTTCCCAGTAATGCATGATGCCGGGCCCCTGTACCTCAATGATCCGGGAAAGGTATCCCCGTAATGCATGACGTCGGGCCACTGTACCTCAATGATCCGGGAAAGGTTTCCCAGTAATGCATGATGCCGGGCCCCTGTACCTCAATGATCCGGGAAAGGTATCCCCGTAATGCATGACGCCGGGCCCCTGTACCTCAATGATCCGGGAAAGGTATCCCCGTAATGCATGACGCCGGGCCCCTGTACCTCAATGATCCGGGAAAGGTATCCCCGTAATGCATGACGCCGGGCCCCTGTACCTCAATGATCCGGGAAAGGTATCCCCCTAATGCATGAAGCCGGGCCACTGTACCTCATGATCCGGGAAAGGTATCCCCGGGAATGCATGACGCCGGGCCCCTGTACCTCAATGATCCGGGAAAGGTATCCCCGTAATGCATGACGCCGGGTCCCTGTACCTCAATGATCCGGGAAAGGTATCCCCCTAATGCCCTGACGCCGGGCCCCGTACCTCAATGATTTCCCGGGGAAAAGGGATCCCCGTAATGCATGACGCCGGGCCCCTGTACCTCAATGATCCGGGAAAGGTATCCCCGTAATGCATGACGCCGGGCCACTGTACCTCAATGATCCGGGAAAGGTATCCCCGTAATGCAAAGACCCGGGGCCCTTGTACCTCAATGATCCGGGAGAGGTATCCCGTAATGCATGGGCGCCGGGTCCCCGTACTTCAATGATCCGGGAAAGGTATCCCCGTAATGCATGACGCCGGGCCCCTGTACCTCAATGATCCGGGAAAGGTATCCCCGTAATGCATGACGCCGGGCCCCTGTACCTCAATGATCCGGGAAAGGTATCCCCGTAATGCATGACGCCGGGGCCCCTGTACCTCAATGATCCGGGGAAAAGGGATCCCCGTAATGCATGACGCCCGGGGCCCCTGTAAACCCCAATGATTTCCCGGGGAAAAGGGATCCCCGTAATGCATGACGCCGGGCCATTGTACCTCAATGATCCGGGAAAGGTATCCCCGTAATGCATGACGCCGGGTCCCTGTACTTCAATGATCCGGGAAAGGTATCCCCGTAATGCATGACGCCGGGCCCCTGTACCTCAATGATCCGGGAAAGGTATCCCCGTAATGCATGACGCCGGGCCCCTGTACCTCAATGATCCGGGAAATGTATCCCCGTAATGCATGACGCCGGGCCATTGTACCTCAATGATCCGGGAAAGGTATCC
Source organism: Cherax quadricarinatus (assembly GCF_026875155.1). NCBI lineage: Eukaryota > Metazoa > Arthropoda > Malacostraca > Decapoda > Parastacidae > Cherax > Cherax quadricarinatus. Next base: position 28,895,193 of record NC_069445.1, on the reverse strand, counting down.
CCGTAATGCATGACGCCGGGTCCCTGTACTTCAATGATCCGGGAAAGGGATCCCCGTAATGCATACGCCGGGCCCCCGTACCTTTAATGATCCGGGAAAGGTATCCCCGTAATGCATGACGCCGGGCCCCTGTACCTCAATGATCCGGGAAAGGTATCCCCGTAATGCATGACGCCGGGCCACTGTACCTCAATGATCCGGGAAAGGTATCCCCGTAATGCATGACGCCGGGCCACTGTACCTCAATGATCCGGGAAAGGTATCCCCGTAATGCATGACGCCGGGCCATTGTACCTCAATGATCCGGGAAAGGTATCCCCGTAATGCATGACGCCGGGTCCCTGTACTTCAATGATCCGGGAAAGGTATCCCCGTAATGCATGACGCCGGGCCCCTGTACCTCAATGATCCGGGAAAGGTATCCCCGTAATGCATGACGCCGGGCCCCTGTAAACCCCAATGATCGGGAAAGGTATCCCCGTAATGCATGACGCCGGGCCACTGTACCTCAATGCCGGGAAAGGTATCCCAGTAATGCATGACGCCGGGCACTGTACCTCAATGATCCGGAAAGGTATCCCGTAATGCATGACGCCGGGCCCTGTACCTCAATGATCCCGGGAAAAAGGGATCCCAGTAATGCATGACGCCGGCCCCTGTACCTCAATGATCCGGGAAAGGTTTTCCCCGTAACGCATGACGCCGGGCCCCTGTACCTCAATGATCCGGGAAAGGTATCCCCGTAATGCATGACGCCGGTCCTGTACCTCCAATGATCCGGGAAAGGTATCCTCGTAAATGGGATGACGCCGGGCCCTGTACCTCAATGATCCGGGAAAGGTATCCCCGTAATGCATGATGCCGGGCCCCTGTACCTCAATGATCCGGGAAAGGTATCCCAGTAATGCATGACGCCGGGCCCCTGTAACTCAATGAACCGGGAAAGGTATCCCAGTAATGCATGACGCCGGGGCCCCTGTACCTCAATGAAACCGGGAAAGGTTCCCCGTAATGAATGACGCCGGGCCACTGTACCTCAATGATCCGGGAAAGGTATCCCCGTAATGCATGACGCCGGGTCCCTGTACTTCAATGATCCGGGAAAGGTATCCCCGTAATGCATGACGCCGGGCCACTGTACCTCAATGATCCGGGAAAGGTATCCCCGTAATGCATGACGCCGGGCCACTGTACCTCAATGATCCGGGAAAGGTATCCCCGTAATGCATGACGCCGGGTCCCTGTACCTCAATGATCCGGGAAAGGTATCCCCGTAATGCATGGGCGCCGGGCCCCTGTACCTCAATGATCCGGGAAAGGTACCCCGTATGCATGACGCCGGGCCACTGTACCTCAATGATCCGGGAAAGGTATCCCCGTAATGCATGACGCCGGGCCACTGTACCTCAATGATCCGGGAAAGGTATCCCCGTAATGCATGACGCCGGGCCATTGTACCTCAATGATCCGGGATAGGTATCCCCGTAATGCATGACGCCGGGTCCCTGTACTTCAATGATCCGGGAAAGGTATCCCCGTAATGCATGACGCCGGGCCCCTGTACCTCAATGATCCGGGAAAGGTATCCCCGTAATGCATGACGCCGGGCCCCTGTACCTCAAAAGATCCGGGAAAGGTATCCCCGTAATGCATGACGCGGGCCACTGAAACCCCAATGACCCGGGGAAAAGGGATCCCCGAATGCATGACGCCGGGGCCCCTGTACCTCAATGATCCGGGAAAGGTATCCCCGTAATGCATGACGCCGGGCCATTGTACCTCAATGATCCGGGAAAGGTATCCCCGTAATGCATGACGGGCCGGGTCCCGTACTTCAATGATCCGGGAAAGGTATCCCCGTAATGCATGACGCCGGGCCCCTGTACCTCAATGATCCCGGGGAAAAGGGATCCCCGTAATGCATGCCGCCGGGCCCCTGTACCTCAATGATCCGGGAATGTATCCCCGTAATGCATGACGCCGGCCATTGTACCTCATGATCCGGGAAAGGTATCCCCGTAATGCATGACCCGGGTCCCTGTACTTCAATGATCCGGGAAAGGGATCCCCGTAATGCATGACGCCGGGCCCCCGTACCTCAATTTATCCGGGAAGGTATCCCCGTAATGCATGACGCCGGGCCCCCGTACCTCAATGATCCGGGAAAGGTATCCCCGTAAAGCATGACGCCGGGCCCCTGTACCTCAATGATCCGGGGAAAAGGGATCCCGTAATGGGATGACGCCGGGCCACTGTACCTCAATGATCCGGGAAAGGTATCCCCGTAATGCATGACGCCGGGCCATTGTACCTCAATGATCCGGGAAAGGTATCCCCGTAATGCATGACGCCGGGTCCCGTCTTTAATGATCCGGGAAAGGGGATCCCCGTAATGCATGACGCCGGGCCCCTGTACCTCAATGATCCGGGAAAGGTATCCCCGTAATGCATGACGCCGGGCCCCTGTACCTCAATGATCCGGGAAAGGTATCCCCGTAATGCATGACGCCGGGCCACTGTACCTCAATGATCCGGGAAAGGTATCCCAGTAATGCATGACGCCGGGCCACTGTACCTCAATGATCCGGGAAAGGTATCCCCGTAATGCATGACGCCGGGCCCCTGTACCTCAATGATCCGGGAAAGGTATCCCAGTAATGCATGACGCCGGGCCCCTGTACCTCAATGATCCGGGAAAGGTATCCCCGTAACGCATGACGCCGGGCCCCTGTACCTCAATGATCCGGGAAAGGTATCCCCGTAATGCATGACGCCGGGTCCCTGTACCTCAATGATCCGGGAAAGGTATCCTCGTAATGCATGACGCCGGGCCCCTGTACCTCAATGATCCGGGAAAGGTATCCCCGTAATGCATGATGCCGGGCCCCTGGACCTCAATGAAACCGGAAAGGTATCCCAGTAATGCATGACGCCCGGGGCCCCTGTAACTCAATGAACCGGGAAAGGTATCCCAGTAATGCATGACGCCGGGCCCCTGTACCTCAATGATCCGGGAAAGGTATCCCCGTAATGAATGACGCCGGGCCACTGTACCTCAATGATCCGGGAAAGGTATCCCCGTAATGCATGACGCCGGGCCCCTGTACCTCAATGATCCCGGGAAAAGGTTTTCCCCCTAAGCATGACGCCGGGCCACTGTACCTCAAAGATCCGGGAAAGGTATCCCCGTAATGCATGACGCCGGGCCACTGTACCTCAAAGACCGGGAAAGGTATCCCCCTAATGCATGACGCCGGGCCCCTGTTTCCTCAATGATCCGGGAAAGGTATCCCAGTAATGCATGACGCCGGGCCCCTGTACCTCAATGATCCGGGAAAGGTATCCCGTAATGCATGACGCCGGGCCCCTGTACCTCAATGATCCGGGAAAGGTATCCCCGTAATGCATGACGCCGGGTCCCTGTACCTCAATGATCTGGGAAAGGTATCCCCGTAATGCATGACGCCGGGCCCCTGTACCTCAATGATCCGGGAAAGGTATCCCCGTAATGCATGATGCCGGGCCCCTGTACCTCAATGATCCGGGAAAGGTATCCCAGTAATGCATGACGCCGGGCCCCTGTAACTCAATGATCCGGGAAAGGTATCCCAGTAATGCATGACGCCGGGCCCCTGTACCTCAATGATCCGGGAAAGGTATCCCAGTAATGCTGACGCCGGGCCCCTGTACCCAAAGATCCGGGAAAGGTATCCCCGAATGCATGACGCCGGACCCCTTTACCTCAATGATCCGGGAAAGGTATCCCCGTAATGCATGACGCCGGGCCCCTGTACCTAGAGTTTACCTGGAGAGAGTTCCGGGGGTCAACGCCCCCGCGGCCCGGTCTGTGACCAGGCCTCCTGGTACCTCAATGATCCGGGAAAGGTACCCCCGTAATGCATGACGCCGCCCCTGTACCCCAATGATCCGGGAAAGGTATCCCCGTAATGCATGACGCCGGGCCCCTGTACCCCAATGATCCGGGAAAGGTATCCCCCCTAATGCATGGACGCCGGGCCCCTTTACCCCAATGTTCGGAAAGGTATCCCCGTAATGCATGACGCCGGGCCCCTGTACCTCAATGATCCGGGAAAGGTATCCCCGTAATGCATGACGCCGGGCCCCTGTACTTCAAAGATCCGGGAAAGGTATCCCCGTAATGCATGACGCCGGGCCCCTGTACCTCAATGATCCGGGAAAGGTATCCCCGTAATGCATGACGCCGGGCCCCTGTACCTCAATGATCCGGGAAAAGGTATCCCCGTTATGCATGACGCCGGGCCCCTGTACCTCAATGATCCGGGAAAGGTATCCCCGTAATGCATGACGCCGGGCCCCTGTACCTCAATGATCCGGGAAAGGTATCCCCGTAATGCACGACGCCGGGCCCCCGTTTCCTCAATGATCCGAGAAAGGTATCCCAGTAATGCATGACGCCGGGTCCCTGTACCTCAATGATCCGGGAAAGGTATCATAGTAATGCATGACGCCGGGCCCCTGTACCTCAATGATCCGGGAAAGGTATATCAGTAATGTATGACGCTGGGCCCCTGTACCTCAATGATCCGGGAAATGTATCCCTGTAATGCATGACGCCGGGCCCCTGTACCTCAATGATCCGGGAAAGGTATCCCCGTAATGCATGACGCCGGGCCCCTGTACCTCAATGATCCGGGAAAGGTATACCCCGTAATGCATGACGCCCCGGACCCCTGTACCTCAATGATCCGGGAAAGGTATCCCCGTAATGCATGACGCCGGGCCCCTGTACATCAATGATCCGGGAAAGGTATCCCCGTAATGCATGACGCCGGGCCCCTGTACCTCAATGATCCGGGAAAGGTATCCCCGTAATGGATGACGCCGGGCCCCCGTACTCAATGATCCCGGGAAAGGTATCCCAGTAATGCATGACGCCGGGCCCCTGTACCCTTTAAAGATCCGGGAAAGGTTATCCCGTAATGCATTACGCCGGGCCCCTGTACCTCAATGATCCGGGAAAGGTATCCCAGTAATGCATGACGCCGGGCCCCTGTACCTCAATGATCCGGGAAAGGTATCCCAGTAATGCATGACGCCGGGCCCCTGTACCTCAATGATCCGGGGAAAAAAGGTTTCCAGTAAAAGCATGACGCCGGGCCCTGTACCTCAATGATCCGGGAAAGGTATCCCCGTAATGCATGACGCCGGGCCACTGTACCTCAATGATCCGGGAAAGGTATCCCAGTAATGCATGACGCCGGGCCCATATTACCCAATGATCCCGGGAAAGGTATCCCAGTAATGGCATGACGCCGGTCCCTGTACCTCAATGATCCGGGAAAGGTATCCAGTAATGCATGACGCCGGGCCACTGTACCTCAATGATCCGGAAGGTATCCCAGTAATTTCATGACGCTGGGCCCCGTACCCCAATGATCCGGGAAAGGTATCCCAGTAATGCTGACGCCGGGCCCCTGTAAACCCCAATGATCCGGGAAAGGTACCCCGTAACGCATGGGCGCCGGGCCCCTGTACCTAATGATCGGGAAAGGTATCCCCGTAATGCATGACCCGGGTCCCTGTTTCCTCAATGAATCGGGAAAGGTATCCCCGTAATGCATGACGCCGGGCCCCTGTACCTCAATGATCCGGGGAAAGGTATCCCCGAATGCATGATGCCGGCCCCTGTACCTCAATGATCCGGGAAAGGTATCCCAGTAATGCATGACGCCGGGCCCCTGTAACTCAATGATCCGGGAAAGGTATCCCAGTAATGCATGACGCCGGGCCCCTAAACCTCAATGATCCGGGAAAAAGGGATCCCCGTAATGCATGACGCCGGCCACTGTACCTCAATGATCCGGGGAAAAGGTATCCCCGTAATGCAAAGACGCCGGTCCCTGTACTTCAATGATCCGGGAAAGGGTATCCCCGTAATGCATGACGCCGGCCCTGTACCTCAATGATCCGGGAAAGGTATCCCCGTAATGCATGACGCCGGCCCCTGTACCTCAATGATCCGGGAAAAGGTTTTCCCCGTAATGCATGACGCCGGCCACTGTACCTCATGATCCGGGAAAGGTATCCCAGTAATGCATGACGCCGGGGCCCCTGTACCTCAATGATCCGGAAAGGTATCCCCGTAGTGCATGACGCCGGGCCCCTGTACCTCAATGATCCGGGGAAAAGGGATCCCAGTAAAAGCATGACGCCGGGCCCCTGTACCTCAATGATCCGGGGAAAAGGTATCCCAGTAATGCATGCGCCGGGCCCTGTACCTCAAAGATCCGGGAAAGGTATCCCCGTAATGCATGAGCCGGGCCCCTGTACCTCAATGATCCGGGGAAAAGGGATCCCCGTAAAAGCATGACGCCGGGTCCCTGTACCTCAATGTCTGGGAAAGATATCCCGTAATGCATGACGCCCGGGGCCCCCGTACCTCAATGATCCGGGAAAGGTATCCCCGTAATGCATGATGCCGGGCCCCTGTACCTCAATGATCCGGGAAAGGTATCCCAGTAATGCATGACGCCGGGCCCCTGTAACTCAATGATCCGGGAAAGGTATCCCCGTAATGCATGACGCCGGGCCCCTGTACCTCAATGATCCGGGAAAGGTATCCCCGTAATGCATGACGCCGGGCCCCTGTACCTCAATGATCCGGGAAAGGTATCCCCGTAATGCATGACGCCGGACCCCTGTACCTCAATGATCCGGGAAAGGTATCCCCGTAATGCATGACGCCGGGCCCCTGTACCTGGAGTTTACCTGGAGAGAGTTCCGGGGGTCAACGCCCCCGCGGCCCGGTCTGTGACCAGGCCTCCTGGTACCTCAATGATCCGGGAAAGGTACCCCCGTAATGCATGACGCCGGGCCCCTGTACCTCAATGATCCGGGAAAGGTATCCCCGTAATGCATGACGCCGGGCCCCTGTACCTCAATGATCCGGGAAAGGTATCCCCGTAATGCATGACGCCCGGGGCCCCCGTACCTCAAAGATCCGGAAGGTATCCCCGTAATGCATGACGCCGGGCCCCTGTACCTCAATGATCCGGGAAAGGTATCCCCGTAATGGCATGACCCGGGCCCTGTACCTCAACGATCCGGGAAAGGTATCCCCGTAATGCATGACGCCGGGCCCCTGTACCTCAATGATCCGGGAAAGGTATCCCAGTAATGCATGACGCCGGGCCCCTGTACCTCAATGATCCGGGAAAGGTATCCCCGTTATGCATGACGCCGGGCCCCTGTACCTCAATGATCCGGGGAAAAGGGGGTCCCCGTAATGCATGACGCCGGGCCCCTGTACCTCAATGATCCGGGAAAGGTATCCCCGTAATGCACGACGCCGGGCCCCTGTACCTCAATGATCCGAGAAAGGTATCCCAGTAATGCATGACGCCGGGTCCCTGTACCTCAATGATCCGGGAAAGGTATCATAGTAATGCATGACGCCGGGCCCCTGTACCTCAATGATCCGGGAAAGGTATATCAGTAATGTATGACGCTGGGCCCCTGTACCTCAATGATCCGGGAAATGTATCCCTGTAATGCATGACGCCGGGCCCCTGTACCTCAATGATCCGGGAAAGGTATCCCCGTAATGCATGACGCCGGGCCCCTGTACCTCAATGATCCGGGAAAGGTATCCCCGTAATGCATGACGCCGGACCCCTGTACCTCAATGATCCGGGAAAGGTATCCCCGTAATGCATGACGCCGGGCCCCCGTACATCAAAGATCCGGGAAAGGTATCCCCGTAATGCATGACGCCGGCCCCTGTACCTCAATGATCCGGGAAAGGTATCCCCGTAATGGATGACGCCGGGCCCCTGTACCTCAATGATCCGGGAAAGGTATCCCAGTAATGCATGACGCCGGGCCCCTGTACCCCAATGATCCGGGAAAGGTATCCCAGTAATGCATTACGCCGGGCCCCTGTACCTCAATGATCCGGGAAAGGTATCCCCGTAATGCATGACGCCGGGCCCCTGTACCTCAATGATCCGGGAAAGGTATCCCAGTAATGAATGACGCCGGGCCCCTGTACCTCAATGATCCGGGAAAGGTTTCCCAGTAATGCATGACGCCGGGCCCCTGTACCTCAATGATCCGGGAAAGGTATCCCCGTAATGCATGACGCCCGGGGCCCCTGTACCTCAATGATCCGGGAAAAAGGTATCCCAGTAATGCATGACGCCGGGCCCATATACCTCAATGATCCGGGAAAGGTATCCCAGTAATGCATGACGCCGGGTCCCTGTACCTCAATGATCCGGGAAAGGTATCCCAGTAATGCATGACGCCGGGCCACTGTACCTCAATGATCCGGGAAAGGTATCCCAGTAATGCATGACGCCGGGTCCCTATACCTCAATGATCCGGGAAAGGTATCCCAGTAATGCATGACGCAGGGCCCCTGTACCTCAATGATCCGGGAAAGGTATCCCAGTAATGCATGACGCCGGGCCCCTGTACCTCAATGATCCGGGAAAAGGGGTTCCCGTAATGCATGACGCCGGGCCCCTGTACCTCAATGATCCGGGAAAGGTATCCCCGTAATGCATGACGCCGGGCCACTGTACCTCAATGATCCGGGAAAGGTATCCCAGTAATGCATGACGCCGGGCCCATATACCTCAATGATCCGGGAAAGGTATCCCAGTAATGCATGACGCCGGGTCCCTGTACCTCAATGATCCGGGAAAGGTATCCCAGTAATGCATGACGCCGGGCCACTGTACCTCAATGATCCGGGAAAGGTATCCCAGTAATGCATGACGCCGGGTCCCTGTACCTCAATGATCCGGGAAAGGTATCCCCGTAATGCATGACGCCGGGTCCCTGTACCTCAATGATCCGGGGAAGGTATCCCCGTAATGCATGACGCCGGGTCCCTATACCTCAATGATCCGGGGAAGGCATCCCAGTAATGCATGACGCCGGGTCCCTGTACCTCAATGATCCGGGGAAGGTATCCCAGTAATGCATGACGCCGGGTCCCTGTACCTCAATGATCCGGGGAAGGTATCCCCGTAATGCATGACGCCGGGTCCCTGTACCTCAACACATTTTCCTGCACATAAATTAAATACTGCTCCCACGTTCCCCTCACTCCTGGTGGGTCCTTGCTTGTGAGTCCCCTCGTTCGTTCGTTACAAACTAAACTTAACAGGTACTATCCTGGACCTAAGATGCTTCAGGCATTAAATATTGAAGTCGTTCAGAAAAGATCAACTGAAATTGATTTAACGTGATTCAACGGAAATAAAAAATCACACAAGGAGTATTAACAGCACAAAATAATCAGACTTGCAACAGCACTTCCGAATTTCACTTTACGACGTTGTCCACTTAAGAGGCTTTTTTTTTTTTAAGGTTAAACCTATTTTCAGGTTGTCAGGATGCTGGAAATGGACTCAACAAGGTTGGTCACTGGGCAGACGCGCATGCCAGTTGTTCCAAGACTCTGGTCCTGGTTACCGTACACAAATGTTGAAATTTTGAAGCAGATTGGATGAGGTGTTCTCTAGTTATGAGCGAATTAAAACCGAAAAATTGGAAAAAAAAAAAAAAAATTCAGGCAACATTTCGGAGGTCCTCCTTCAGTGATGCCTAATTACGTTCATTTTGGAAGGGCAAGGTCAGGCTAGGCCTACACACAGGAAGTAGATTAATAGATAAATTTGCTGCTGGATGAAGGTGGGGGAAGTTTTCTTGTTCTAGTGATATTGTTTTGTCTATTAGAAGCTCAAACTTTTTTTTTTCATGGATTACAGTGTGGTGCAGTAAAGCTTTTGTAAGTGCAAGCCTGTGACCCCAGCCTGATGGTGACCCCAGCCTGATGGTGACCACAGCCTGATGGTGACCACAGCCTGATGGTGACCCCAGCCTGATGGTGACCCCAGCCTGATGGTGACCCCAGCCTGATGGTGACCACAGCATGATGGTGACCCCAGCCTGATGGTGACCACAGCCTGATGGTGACCCCCAGCCTGATGGTGACCCAGCATGATGGTGACCCCAGCCTGATGGTGACCACAGCCTGATGGTGACCACAGCCTGATGGTGACCCCAGCATGATGGTGACCACAGCCTGATGGTGACCACAGCCTGATGGTGACCCCAGCATGATGGTGACCCCAGCCTGATGGTGACCACAGCCTGATGGTGACCACAGCCTGATGGTGACCCCAGCCTGATGGTGACCCCAGCCTGATGGTGACCACAGCCTGATGGTGACCCCAGCATGATGGTGACCCCAGCCTGATGGTGACCCCAGCCTGATGGTGACCACAGCCTGATGGTGACCCCAGCCTGATGGTGACCCCAGCCTGATGGTGACCACAGCCTGATGGTGACCCCAGCCTGATGGTGACCCCAGCCTGATGGTGATCACAGCCTGATGGTGATCACAGCCTGATGGTGACCCAGCCTGATGGTGACCCCAGCCTGATGGTGACCCCAGCTGGATGGTGACCCCAGCCTGATGGTGGGCCCCAGCCCGATGGTGACCCCAGCCTGATGGTGACCCCAGCCTGATGGTGACCCCAGCCTGATGGTGACCACAGCCTGATGGTGACCCCAGCCTGATGGTGACCCCAGCCTGATGGTGACCCCGCCCCGATGGTGAACCCCCGCCTGATGGTGACCCCAGCCTGATGGTGACCCCAGCCTGATGGTGACCCCAGCCTGATGGTGACCCCACCTGATGGTGACCACAGCCTGTTTGGGGACCACAGCCTGATGGTGACCCACCCTGATGGTGACCCACCCTGATGGTGACCCCAGCCTTTATTGGTGACCCCAGCTGATGGTGACCCCAGCCTGATGGTGACCCCAGCCTGATGGTGACCCCAGCCATGATGGTGACCCCCCGCCTGATGGTGACCCCGCCTGATGGGACCCCAGCCTGATGGTGACCACGCCTGATGGTGACCCCAGCCTGATGGTGACCCCAGCCTGATGGTGACCCCAGCCTGATGGTGACCACAGCCTGATGGTGACCACAGCCTGATGGTGACCCCAGCCTGATGGTGACCCAGCCCGATGGTGGACCACAGCCTGATTGGTGACCACAGCCTGATGGTGACCACAGCCTGATGGTGACCCCAGCCTGATGGTGACCCAGCCTGATGGTGACCACAGCCTGATGGTGACCCCAGCCTGATGGTGACCACAGCCTGATGGTGACCCCAGCCTGATGGTGACCACAGCCTGATGGTGACCCTAGCCTGATGGTGACCCCAGCCTGATGGTGACCCCAGCCTGATGGTGACCCCAGCCTGATGGTGACCCCAGCCTGATGGTGACCACAGCCTGATGGTGACCCCAGCCTGATGGTGACCACAGCCTGATGGTGACCACAGCCTGATGGTGATCCCAGCCTGATGGTGACCACAGCCTGATGGTGACCCCAGCCTGATGGTGACCACAGCCTGATGGTGACCCCAGCCTGATGGTGACCCCAGCCTGATGGTGACCCCAGCCTGATGGTGACCCCAGCTGATGGTGGACCACAGCATGATGGTGACCCCAGCCTGATGGTGATCACGCCTGATTTGGGGACCACAGCCTGACGGTGATCACAGCCTGATGGTGACCACAGTCTGATGGTGACCACAGCCTGATGGTGATCACAGCCTGATGGTGACCACAGCCTGATGGTGATCACAGCCTGATGGTGACCACAGCCTGATGGTGACCACAGCCTGATGGTGACCACAGCCTGATGGTGACCCCAGCCTGATGGTGACCACAACTGATGGTGATCACGCCTGATGGTGATCACAGCCTGATGGTGACCACACTGATGGGACCCAGCCTGATGGTGACCCCGCTGATGGTGGGCCCCAGCCCGATGGTGACCCCAGCCTGATGGTGACCCCAGCCTGATGGTGACCCCAGCCGATGGTGACCCAGCCCGATGGGTGACCCAGCTGATGGTGCCCCAGCCTGGGTGGTGACCCCAGCCTGGTGGGACCCAGCTGATGGGTGACCCAGCCTGTGGTGGACCCCAGCCTGTGGTGACCACAGCTGATGGTGGCCACGCTGATGGGGATCAGCCTGATGGTGACAACAGCCCGATGGTGACCACAGCCCGATGGTGACCACAGCCTGAGGTGACCCGCTGATGGTGACCACAGCTGATGGTGACCACAGCTGTGGTGATCACAATGATGGTGTCACGACTGATGGTGATCACAAACTGATGGTGTCACGATGAGAGGTGATCACAAATGATGGGGACACGACTGAAAGGGGATCCAACGATGGTGACACGATGAAGGGATCACAACGATGGGATACAGCTGATTAGGATGGACACTGAGGGCAACAAAGATGATAGGTTACCAGGTAACATCAGGTGCCTCGACAACCCCTTTTGAAATCAGTTTGTGGATATATATAATATATTAATTATTATATTAATATAAAAATGGATGAGAGAGAGAGAGAGAAGAGAGAGAGAGAGAGGGGGAGAGAGAGGAGAGAGAGAGAGAGAGAGAGGGAGGAGAGAGAGAGAGAGAGAGGAGAGGAACTGAGAGAGAAAGAGAGAGAGAGAGGAGAGTGAGAGAGAGAGGAGAGAGAGAGAGAGAGAGAGAGGGAGAGAGAAGAGAACCTGGAATCGAACCATGTTTGTTTTAGCCCGCCTGATGGTGAGTGAAAAATTCATTTGGGGCTCTAACCCATCAATCCAAACAACTTTTATCTTCAATTTCCCCAATACCTTACCCCTTTCATTTAAACCCTCTAATGAGCTTCCCCCACCTCACAACTTTTCCTCCTACTCCCCAAGGTGTTATTCCTCCTTGTTTTAACACGAAATCAAAGCTTCCTATTTTTCATCAACATTTACATTTTCCCCAAAATATTTCCCTCCTCTTCCCGATACCTCTTTAAATCTCCTTTTAATAACTCTCCTCTCCTATTTTTAACAATCAATCCATTCGTTCCTTAGGCTTCCTCAACTTATTAATCTCACTCCAAAACTTTTTCTTATTTTCTACAAAACTTGTTGATAACATCTCACCCACTCTCTCATTTGCTCTCTTTTTACATTGCTTCACCACTCTCTTAAGCTCTCTCTTTTTCTCTCCATATACTCCTCCCTCCTTGCATCACTTCTACTTTGTAAAAACCTCTCCCAATGCTAACTTTTTCCCATTTTTTTTACTTCATCATTCCACCAGTTGCTCTTCTTCCCTCCCTCACCCACTTTCCCGTAACCACAAACTTCTGCTGAACACTCTAACACTACATTCTTGTACCTACCCCATACATCGCCAACATAATGCTCACCAACGCTTCAGGAAAGGACAAAGCTCGTCTCCCAGCGATGAAGGCACCATATTCAGGAGATTTCCTTTTAGCGATTCCCAGTTCCTCTCTGGATACTCGACTCGATCCAAAGGCCATTCGGATTTTTGTTGCTCTTCGCCTAGCCGCCTCCATACTCACCGAACATAGGTATATTTGCTGGAGAGAGACGGCTGATCAATTCGGACTTCATGTTCTCGTGTGTTACACATCAGTAGGGAAGTATGCAGACATGAGGTCAACGACATCATAAAGAGAAGCCTCGCCATAGCCCGTTGCCCAGCTCACCGGGAACCCCAAGTACAGAGGTCTGACGAAAGTCAAAAGCTTCCTGATGGAGCCACTATGCTACCCTGGAAGGATGGTAAGCAGATTGCCTGGGACTACACCTCTGCTGCCACATTGGCAGTCACCTACTTGCCATACTCCGAAGCTGAAGGGGGTGGAGCTGCCAGCTGCAAGGAGACCCAGAAGACCCTGAAATATGAAGGCCTCGCCCCTTGCTATAACTTCACCCCAATGGGGTCGGAGACCCTTGGAGCATGATGGGGCAAGTGTGCTCTAAAGTTCCTCAAAGATCTGGGTGAAAAACTCATCATAGAAACCAAGGATCACAGGGTGGCCAGCTTCCTCTTTCAGAGACTCAGCGTTGTGATCCAGAAGGAAAATGCCTGCAGCATTCTGGGCAGTGCGGCCCACCGCCGGAGAGCTAGACGAAGAATTCGAGCTGTAGCTCTGAGATGTTATCTATGCTGTTTTAATCCCTACTGTATTTTTGTCAATGTATTTTGTCTTTTATATATATATATTAGCATACAGACTGCTTGTGGAGGTTGGTATTCAAACGAGAGGAAGTTGAAATTAGCCCTGAGCTTACCACTGCCACGAGTGTCCAGGATCGATGGTTGAGTGGTTACATGCAATAGTACAAGATATCGAAGATTATGAATCTTCTCCAGCTCCTCTGAAGGTGGACACAGGCCAAGTATGCAGCAAGCATTTTCTCTCTGGATGACCACGCTGAGACGCAGGAACACGAAAGTGGGCACCCGTGAGTCCCTTTGTACAACTGCACAGTTACTTAATTACAAAGACGGCAGTTAGGTTAGAAGTGGTAGAACTGGCTTTGTTGTAGTGGCAGAAGGAGGGTTCTGTAAAGATATATAAACAACCAAACACACTCTGGATAAGAAAAATAAATCAGTAAGTGAGACAAGCCGACAATATGATCCAACTGACCTTACTGTTACCAATGTCCTCTACCATGCGGCACAGGTCAAGACGGGTCACGTTGAAAGCCTGAGTGATGAGTTCCTTCACGTGGGCCCGGGAGACATTGTTTATTTCCAGGGTCTTAGAGACTCTTGCTGGGGCTGTGGGTAGGTTCGGGGAAACTTCTGTTTCGGGTATGGGCAAGAAAGTGGAGATATCAGCTGGAGGTGTGGGCAGGCTCGGGGAGACTGGTGTTTGGGGTGTAGATAGGCTCGGGGAGACTTGTGTCTGGGGTGCGGACAGGCTTGGTGAGACAGAAGTTGGTAGTGGCGTAGTGAACCTGTCTTTATACGAAGACAGTTCACTCTGTCTTCTCTCCGTAGTGGGACACTGGTCGCCGACAGGGGAACTGGGCACACTTGAATCATCATTGGGTCTGGAAATGGAAGAACTGGAGCAGGAATTCTGACTGATATTGGGGGACTGGTCTTCAACGGCAAGGCTGCCGTCCTCGGCGAAGGGATTCAGAGCATCGACAAAGGGGTTCCGGTCGTCAGCAAAGCGATTTTGGACATCGTTAAAGAAATTCTGTTCATCATTGAAAAGAATTTGCTCATCACTGGCTATACTTAGTTCAGGCGAAGGAGAGATGTCAGCGGTCTGTTGAGGTGTAGACATGAACTGGTGTCTGTGAGAGGTGATGAAGGAGCCCCCAGCATCATCCTCCTCGCTGGGGAAGTGACCGAAGCGGATGACATAAGCCACGTCTCGCAGCGCCACTTTGTCCTGTGTACAAAAGAACAAGCGAATAAGACACGTTTGAAGAAAGAGCTCTTGGGACAACATTTTAACATGTTAAGATATTTATCAAATCATCATGACTTGATAAACATCTAAAGAGAGTGAAATGCCCGGTAAACTGTCGTTACTATAACCTGTGCTTGGAATACATCAAATGATTTAATATGTTATAAAACTGTTGCTGGTTGTTTCTTGTAGAAGAGAGATAATCAGAGGCCCAGAATAAAGACTTTCCATCTCCCGGAGGTTTATATGCTCTTAATGTATAAGCAAATTATCAAGAAATATTTCATCTAAACTTGCTAACATTACCAAGTCTGAATTTCTTTTCTCAAATTTATCATTACACTAAGTTGTATTATATTTTAGCTGTTGTATCTCTACCGCAACCAGAAAGATGGATCTAAGATATATATATATATATATATATATATATATATATATATATATATATATATATATATATATATTATATATATTATGTCGTGCTGAATATGTAAAACTGGTCAATTAGCAAGAACTCATTTAAAATTAAGTCCTTTCTGAAATTTTCTTTAATGCGTCAGGTGTCAGACATACCTGGGTACTGCGAGAGAACTCCATCAGTGCAGCAGCTGGTCGTCAGTTATAAGGAAGGTGTGATGGGGTTAAGGAAGTTCCCACAATGGCAGAATGACCTGCCAGTTTCCTCACGCTGACATCTTCCTCTCGCCGACCTCTCAGCAATGGTTCAGCAAGTGCCTCTTGACGCTGCTACTGCTGCTGACGCCTGACGTTGCTGTGCCGGATGCTGCTAACTTGTCGCACCAACGCTCGTGACAGGAGTTCCCAGTACAGCTGTAGGATAGATGGGAAGGTCATAGTACCAGTCATAATGACCATTAACACATTTTCAGCTACATTGTAATGTTCATGGGAGGCTACAAGCAAGTACGATAGTATGTATATATATATATATATTATATATATATATATATATTATATATATATTATATATATATGGTCGTGCCGATATGTAAAACTGGTAATTAGCAAGAACTCATTTAAAATTAAGCCCTTCTAAAATTTTCTCATATACGTTTAAAGATATATTTTTTCCATTAATGTTGATGTAAAAATTTATAATTTTGCACCAAAAGGAACTTAGAAAACTTACCTAACCTATTATAACAAGCGAATTTATTTTAGCCTAACCCAACTAAATATATTTTAGATTTGTTTACAATAATTTAATACTAAACAAACACAGTGAAATATATTTTTTTCGTTGGGTTCGGGAATGATTTTGGCGAAATTATTGCATACACAAATTTTCACTTGTCCTATATGGAAATATGAGCGTTGCTATTTAAGCCAAGATCGAAGTTCTGCTATTCGGACGACATATATATATATATATATATATATATATATATATATATATATATATATATATATATATATATATATATATATATGTGTGTGGTGTGTGTGTGTGTGTGTGTGTGTGTGTGTGTGTGTGTGTGCGCAAGATAAGCCACGGGGGGGGGGGATGGAAATCTATAACTCGAGTACTTTCACACTTCTCAGTGCGTCATCAGGCATCACGAATCTAGGGTATAATGGAGTGTGTTCCTCACAATGTTCTGAGAGCCTTGCACATCTGCAGTCCAGAGTACTTAGAGGACGAAATCAGCAAGATATTAAACATAGCCACAGAACTGAGATATTCTAGGGATTTTGTCGAGAAGGCACTAATGTCAGTAAGAAACACTTTTCTACAGGACTGAACCTAAGGAAGTAATCGCCAGGAAAATTGTACTAGTTTTACCATACAATTAGAACTTGGTCTGCCTGTATGAGGCATTAAAAAATATCAATATAAACCTTCCCTTCAAAAACACTGGGACTGTGAAACAGAGGTTGATTAAAACACATCCTCCAACTAAGTTGGTGGGGTTTACAAGGTCCCATGTACTCAGTGTCCTCTCTCATATATTGGTCAAACTGGTAAACTTCTGGAAACCAGAATAGCTCAGCATAAATATTCACTCAGGACAGGACAGGAGTCGAACACTATCTTTAATCCCGTTAGTTCCTGTAATCACCCACCGGGGTAGGCTGCTGCCCAGATTATTGTACCCAACAGTTCTGTCATAGAAAGAAACATAATTGAATCTCCTCTCTTGAAACATGACAGGAATGCCGTATATAACTCAAATTATGGGTTATACAAGCTTGATAGCTATTTAGTAGAGTCTATTGTACACAGTCTTAAACAGCAATGCTAAACAAGATCACAAGATTGCTCATTATGCCAGGTGGTTTGATGAAGGCTTGGTGATGCTCGACCTGTGTCTACACACCAAAACATCATGCTACGTCTGTGGTGAATAGTTATATAAAGTGTTTAGCTGTTACTGTACCATACAATGACAGGTACACAAGATTATGTGATAGCATAGGTAGTGGGGTTGAAGTATATTAGAAGAAGAAATTTGGATCATAGAAATATTATCGGAATTGTATAAAAAAATTCTCAAATAAGGCATATTAACTGATACTGAGAAGACCGGTAGACAATATTTAGAAATATATGAACAGATACTTGTGGGTACCCGTCAGAACAGTACCCAGTACCCCAGACCAGGACAGTACCCAGTACCCCAGACCAGGACAGTACCCAGTACCCCAGACCAGGACAGTACCCAGTACCCCAGACCAGGACAGTACCCAGTACCCCAGACCAGAACAGTACCCAGTACTCCAGACCAGAACAGTACCCAGTACCCCAGACCAGGACTATAAAAGGGACAAAATAGCACATTTATTTTTCTTTTATTAACTGAAAGGGTTCCACAGAGTGATAGCGATTCATATGTATATTATCCACTGTAAAACGTATTTTCTCAAGTCACATGACCTGTTCTAAGCGGCTAGAAAAAGCTTGGGGCTGGCTATTATATCTTATAATTTCATAAACCATACCCCGGCCGGGATTGAACCCGCGGTCAGAGTCTCAAAACTCCAGCCCGTCGTGTTAGCTAGAGTTCGTCACGGCCACGCTAGCTGGAGATTCGTCTGTAAAAACTTGCATTTGTGGTCACAGTGGTGCCTGTGCTAACCTTCCTATGGTGTAGAAACATACCTAGTTGGACGAATCTTGTTGTGGCTAGCTGGTCTAGTGGCTAACGCGACGGGCTGGAGTTTTGAGACTCTCTGACCGCGGGTTCAATCCCGGCCGGGGTATGGTTTGTTTGCAATCGTGTCATTACGATTTCGTGAGTTATAATTTCATATTCCATGACTTCTGAAAACCCGGAGGCTCTCTCCTACCCCTTATGAGGGATGGGGATGGTGGTGGTGGGGGTGGTACCAAACCGTTGGCTCACATTCAGAGAGGCTGTGGCAGGTGTCAACCAGCATTTTGACATCTCAGTAAGGAGTAGTTCAAAACTCTGTACACCGTGTACGTCAAGCCCACATTGGTGTATGCAGCACCAGTATGGAACCAACACCTGGCCAAGCATGTCAAGAAATTAGAGAAAGTGCAAAGGTTTGCAACGAGAATAGTCTAGGAGTTAAGGGGCATGTCCTACGAAGAGAGGTTAAGGGAAATCAACCTGACGACACAGCAAGAGAAGAGGGACAGTGAGAACATGACAACAACACATAAAATAATGAGAGGAATCGACAAGGTGGACAGGGACAGGAAGCTCCAGAGATGGGACACAGAAACAAGGGAACATGATTGGAAGCTGAAGACTCGGATGAGTCACAGGGACATTAGGAAGTATTGCTTCAGTCACAGAGTTGTCAGGAAGTGGAACAGTCTGGAAAGGGAGGTGGTGGAGGCAGGATCCATACATAGCTTTAAGAAGAGCAATGAGGGAGTGACCTAGTAGCAACCAGTGAAGAGGCGGGGCCAGGAGCTATGACTCGACCCCTGCAACCATAATAATTAGGTGAGTGCAATTGAGTACACACACATACGTACAAGCACACACACGCACACACATCGATGATATCATGTATGAAAGGCCCCTAGGAGCTAGTGATCATGTGGTTCTGTGCTTCGACTACATAGTTGAGCTCCAAATGGAGAGAGTAGCAGGAATAGGTTGGGAAAAACCAAACTACAAAAGGGGGAACTACTCAGGCATGAGGAACTTCCTGCAAGACATTCAGTGGGAGAGGGAACTGACAGGAAAACCAGTACAAGAAATGATGGACTATGTGGCAACAAAATGCAAGGAGGCAGAGGAGAGGTTTGTTCCCAAGGGAAACAGAAATAATGGGAAGCACAGAACGAGTCCTTGGTTCACCCAAAGGTGTAGGGAGGCAAAAACTAGGTGTACTAGAGAATGGAAAAGGTACGGAAGACAGAGAACTCAGAAAATAAAGAGATTAGCCGAAGAGCCAGAAACGAATATGAACAGATAAGAAGGGAGGCTCAGCGACAATATGAAAATGACATAGCATCGAAAGTCAAGTCTGACCCAAAGCTGTTGTACAGCCACATCAGGAGGAATACAACAGTCAAGGACCAGGTAATCAGACTGAGGAAGGGTGATGGGGAGTTCACAAGAAACGACCGAGAGGTATGTCAGGAGCTCAACACGAGATTTAAAGAAGTATTTACAGTGGAAACCAGTAGGATTCCAGGAAATCAGAACAGGGGGGTACACCAGCAAGTGCTGGATGAGGTACATATAACCAAGGAGGAGGTGAAGAAGCTGCTATG
>NC_069445.1:28777655-28870155 GCF_026875155.1 Cherax quadricarinatus | reverse complement strand
ACTAAGTGCAACAGAGAATGGAAAAGGTACAGGAGGCATAGGACCAGGAAAACAAGGAGATTAGTAGAAGAGCCGAAACGAGTATGCACAGATAGGAGGGAGGCCCAGCGACAGTATGAAAACGACATAGCATCGAAAGTCAAATCTGACCCGAAACTGCTGTATAGCCACATTAGGAGGAAGACAACAGTCAAGGACCCGGTGATAAAGGGTGAGGAAAGAAGGTGGAGAACTCACAAGAAACGATCAAGGGTATGTGAGGAGCTCAACATGAGATTTAAGGAAGTATTTACAGTAGAGTCAGGAAGGACTCTGGGGGGACAGACCAGATGGGGACACCAGCAAGGAATACCCAACAAGTGTTGGACGACATACATACAGATGAGGAGGAGGTGAAGAAACTGCTAAGGGACATCGATTACTCAAAGGCAATGGGACGGACATCTCCCGTGGGTCCTTAGAGAGGGAGCAGATATGTTGTGCGTGCCACTTACCACAATCTTCAACACGTCCCTGGAAACTGGGCAACTACCTGAGGTATGGAAGACGGCAAATGTAGTTCCCATTTTTAAAAAGGAGACAGAAAGGAGGCACTAAACTATAGACCTGTGTCATTGACGTGTTAGTATGCAATAATTATGGAGAAGATTATCAGGAGGAGAGTGGTGGAGCACCTGGAACGGAACAAGAGTATAAATGCCAACCAGCACGGATTCATGGAAGGCAAATCCTGTGTCACAAACCTCCTGGAGTTTTATGATAAATAACAGAAGTAAGACAAGAGAGAGAGGGGTGGGTTGATTGCATCTTCTTGGACTGCAAGAAGGCCTTTGACACAGTTCCTCACAAGAGATTAGTGCAGAAGCTAGAGCATCAGGCGCATATAACAGGAAGGGCACTGCAATGGATCAGAGAATACCTGACAGGGAGACAACGAGTCATGGTACGTAATGATGTATCACAGTGGGCACCTGTGACGAGCGGGGTCCCACAGGGGTCGGTCCTAGGACCAGTGCTATTTTTGGTATATGTGAACGACATGATGGAAGGGTTAGACTCAGAAGTGTCCCTGTTTGCAGATGATGTGAAGTTAATGAGGAGAATTAAATCTGATGAGGACCAGGCAGGACTTCAAAGAGACCTGGACAGACTGGACACCTGGTCCAGCAAATGGCCTTTCTCGAATTTATCCTGCCAAATGCAGTCATGAAGATAGGGGAAGGGCACAGAAGACCACAGACCGAGTATAGGCTAGGTGGCCAAAGACTGCAAACCTCACTCAAGGAGAAAGATCTTGGGGTGAGTATAACACCGAGCATGTCTCCGGAAGCACACATCAACCAGATAACTGCTGCAGCATATGGGCGCCTGGCAAACCTGAGAACAGCATTCCGATACCTTAGTAAGGAATCGTTCAAGACACTGTACACGTGTATGTCAGGCCCATACTGGAGTATGCAGCACCTGTTTGGAACCCGCACTTGATAAAGCACGTCAAGAAACTAGAGAAAGCGCAAATGTTTGCGACAAGGTTAGTTCCAGAGCTAAGGGGAATGTCTTATGAAGAAAGGTTAAGGGAAATCGGCCTGACGACACTAGAGGACAGGAGGGTCAGGGGAGACATGATAACGACATATAAAATACTGCGCAGAATAGACAAGGTGGACAAAGACAGGATGTTCCAGGGAGGGGACACAGAAACAAGTGGTCACAATTGGAAGTTGAAGACACAGATGAGTCAGAGAGATATTAGGAAGTATTTCTTCAGTCACAGAGTTGTCAGGCAGTGGAATAGCCTAGAAAGTGATGTAGTGGAGGCAGGAACCATACATAGTTTTAAGACGAGATATGATAAAGCTCATGGAGCGGGGAGAGAGAGGACCCAGTAGCAACCGGTGAAGAGGCGGGGCCAGGAGCTAGGACTCGACCCCTGCAACCACAAATATGTGAGTACACAGTCACACACACACACACACACACACACACACACACATGTGGTACTGGAAAAACTCATGCATCAACATGTCAGGGACACTACCAGAGAGAGAGGGGAGGATGAACCAGCAAGACTGGACCTTGTGTTCACCCAGAGCAGTTCAGACATTTAAGACATCACTTACGAGAGGCCCCTTGGAGCTAGTGACCACGTGGTTCTGAGTTTTGATTATATAGTAGAGTTACAGGTGGAGAGGGTAACAGGAATTGAATGGGAAAAGCCAAACTATAAAAGGGGAGACTATACAGGTATGAGGAACTTCCTGCAGGAGGTTCAGTGGGACAGAGAACTGGCAGGAAAGTCAGTAAACGAGATGATGGAATATGTAACAACAAAATGCAAGGAGTCAGAGGAAAGGTTTGTTCCCAAGGGCAACAGAAATAATGGGAAGACCAAAGAGAGTCCTTGGTTTACCCGAAGGTGTAGGGAGGCAAAAACTAAGTGTATTAGAGAATGGGAAAGGTACAGTAGGCAAAGGACCCAGGAAAATAAAGAGATTAGTCGAAGAGCCAGATACGAGTATGCACAGGTAAGGAGGGAGGCCCAGCGACAGTACACGACATAGCATCGAAAGTCAAGTCTGACTCGAAACTGCTGTATAGCCACATTAGGAGAAAGACAACAGTCAAAGACCAGGTGATCAGGCTGAGGAAAGAAGGTGGGGAACTCACAAGAAACGATCAAGAGGTATGTGAGGAGCTCAACATAAGATTTAAGAAAGTATTCACAGTGGAGACAGGAAGGCCTCTGGGAAGACAGAACTGAGGGGGACACCAGCAAGGAATATACCAACAAGTGCTGGATGACATACATACAACTGAGGAGGAGGTGAAGAAGCTCCTAAAGGACATCGATACCTCAAAGGCAATGAAACTGGACAACATCTCCCCGTGGGCCCTTAGAGAGGGAGCGGATATGCTCTGTGTGCCACTTACCACAATCTTCAGCACATCCCTTGAAACTGGGCAACTACCTGAGGTATGGAAAATGTCAAATGTAGTCCCCATTTTTAAGAAAGGAGACAGAAACGAGGCACTAAACTACAGACCAGTGTCACTGACGTGTATAGTATGCAAAGTCATGAAGAAGATTATCAGAAGGAAAGTGGTGGAACACCTGGAACGGAATAAGATTATAAATGACAACCAGCACATATTCACGGAAGGCAAATCCTGTGTCACAAACCTTCTTTAGTTTTATGACAAAGTAACAGAAGTAAGACATGAGAGAGAAGGGTGGGTTGATTGCATTTTCCTGGATTGCAGGAAGGCCTTCGACACAGTTCCTCACATGAGATTAGTGCAGAAGCTGGAGGATCAGGCGCATATAACAGGAAGGGCACTGCAATGGATCAGAGAATACTTGACAGGGAGGCACCAACGAGTCATGGTATGTGATGAGGTATCACAGTGGGCACCTGTGACGAGCGGGGTCCCACAGGGGTCGGTCCTAGGACCAGTGCTATTTTTGGTATATGTGAATTACATGATGTAAGGGTTAGACTCAGAAGTGTCTCTGTTCGCAACTGATGTGAAGTTAATGAGAAGAATTAAATCAGATGAGGACCAGGCAGGACTTGAAAGAGCCCTGGACAGACTGGACACCTGGTCCAGCAACTGGCTTCTCGAATTCAACCCCGCCAAATGCAAAGTCATGAAGATCGGGGAAGGGCACAGCAAAGACTGCAAACTTCACTCAAGGAGAAAAAACTTTGGGTGAGTATAACACCGAGCACATCTCCGGAAGCACATATCAACTAGATAACTGCTGCAGCATATGGGCGCCTGGCAAACCTGAGAACAGCGTTCCGATACCTAAGCAAGGAATCGTTCAAGACACTGTACACCATGTATGTTAGGCCCATACTGGAGTATGCAGCACCTGTTTGGAACCCACACGTCAAGAAATTAGAGAAAGTGCAAAGATTTGCAACAAGGTTAGTTCCAGAGCTTTGGGGAATTTCCTATGAAGAAAGGTTAAGGGAAATCGGCCTGACGACACTGGAGGACAGGAGGGTTAGGGGAGACACGATAGCGACATACAAAATACTGCATGGAATAGACAAGGTGGACAGAGAGAGGATGTTTCAGAGAGGGGACACAGAAACAAGGGGTCACAATTGGAAGTTGAAGACCCAGATGAGTCAAAGAGAAGTTAGGAAATATTTCTTCACTCATAGAGTAGTCAGGAAGTGGAATAGCCTAGCAAGTGAGGTAGTGGAGGCAGGAACCATACATAGCTTTAAGATGAGGTATGATAAAGCTCATGGAGCAGGGGGAGTGAGGACCTAGTAGCACTCAGTGAAGAGGCGGGCCCAGCAGCTGAGTCTCGACCCCTGCAACCACAATTAGGTGAGTACAATTAGGTAAGTACACACACACTCACACACACATACACACATACACACACACACACACCACACACACACACACACACACACACACACACACACACACACACACACACAGATTGCAAATTCCTGTGTGACACGTAACAGGTTACAAATACCATATGTGACACTTTCAAGAAGGTACACATGTCTCATGGGATTTACATGAAAGGTTATACATGTCTTATGTGACACAAAATAGGCTACTCATGTCTTATGTGACACATAAGAGGCCACACCTGTCTTATGTGACGCGTAAGAGGCTACACGTGACTTACGTGACCAATAACAGGTTACACATGTCGTATGTAATAAACGAGAAGTTGCAGATGTTTTATGTGGTATCTAAGAGGTTACGTATGTCTTATGTGACACATATAAGGCTATGCATGTCTTAATGTGACCAATAACAGGTTATACATATCGTATGTGACACATAAGAGACTATATATGTCTTATGTAACACATAAAAGGCTACATATGTCTTATGTGACACATAAGGTATACGTATCTTATGTGACATATATGAGGCAACACATGTCTTATATGACACATAGGAGTTTATACATGTCTTATGTGACACTTAAGATGCAATACACATCTTATGTGACACATAACAGGTTATACATGTCTTAAGTGACACATAAGCTACAGACATATCTTACTTGACTGCCTATTATCGTGAGAACAGTACCCAGCAGCAGACAATAACAGTTAATGATACCTTCTTATACATGAAGCAGCCCGCAGAACCAGCAGAACCAGCAGAGACACTCTCAGGCTAAGTTTCAGGTAATCTTACACTCAGCAATCCGTCTTACAAAGTCTCCTAGCAGCCTAGTATACACTGGCCCTAGCAATCTATCCCACAGCCCCCAGCAGTGTATCTTACGCAGCCCCCAACAAAGTGTCTTACACAGCCCCCAGCAAAATAACTTATACTGCCCCAGAAGTTATCTTACACAACCTCCGGCAGTGTATCTTACACAGTCTCTGGTAGTGTATCTTACACATACCCCAGCAAAGTATTTTACACTGCCCCTGGAGGTTTATCTTACACAACCCCTGACAGTGTATTTCACATAGTCAACCCATACATGAGCACTCACAAAGCTGGCTCTTGCAAGCCTACGTTATTTGTGTCAAAAATCATTGTGCTGAATATAGCAGTACTCTTATCTGCAGGCCAGCGCTGCCTGTGTGTCTGCTGCATTAAGATACTGACTCAAAAAATGTATAAATCAAAGATTGAGCATTAAAAATATTTATTTTAATTGATAACAGCTGCATCATGGTCGACTTGTAGAAACAAGCGTCTAGATGGAGTCACTATGCTACCCTGGTAGCATAGTAAGCAGATTGCCTGGGACTACACCTGTGCCGCCACGTTAGCGGACACCTATTTGCCATAGTCTGAAGCTGAAAGGGGGTGGAGTCGCCAGTTACAGGGACACCCAGAAGATCCATAAATATGAAGATCTGCCCACTTGCTATCACTTCAGCCCAGTAAGGTCGGAGACCCTTGGAGCATGGGGCAAATGTGCTCTAAAGTTCCTCAGAGAACTGGGAGAAAAACTCATCACAGAAACCAAAGATCACAGAGCAACCAGCTTCCTCTTTCAGAGACTCAATGTTGTGATCCGCATGGACAATGCCTACAACATTCTGGACACGGCCCACCACCGGGGAGCTGGATGAAGTATTTGAGATGTAGGCTCTGAGATGTTATTCATGTTGTTCTATTTCCCATTGTATTTTTGTTGATGTACTTTTTCGTTAAATAAAGTTCACATAGAATATAGAATATAGGGGGCAGTAAGAGAAGAAAATATTTGAAGGCTCTGGGGAGAATCTCGAGTTTTCCCTAAAGTAAGTTTATTCTTTTCTCTCAGGATGAGGGTCCCCAGTCTGGTTCCAGAGGTGGTACTTCCCTACTTCCCTGTATATGTATGTATGTATATATATATATATATATATATATATATATATATATATTATATATATATATATAATATATATATATATATATATATAGCTGGAATGGGACCCTCATCCTCAGAGAAGACAATAAACGTACCTCAGAAAAAACTCAAGGTTCTCCCGGAGCTGTTTGAATATTTTCTTCTCCTACCACCCCCCATATATTTTTTTATTCTATGTGAACATTTATTAATAAACAAAATACATTTACAGAAAAAAACATAAACATGAATACAATGGCACAAAGTATCAAAGATGATGAATTTCCTCCAGCTCCTCCGAGGCTGGACGTGAGCCAAGTATGCAGCAAGCATTTCTCCTCTGGATGGCGACGCTGAGGCGCTGGAACATGAAAGTGGCTGCCCTTGGGTCCCTGGTGGTGTCGATGAGTCTGGAACCCAATTCTTTAAGGAAACGTGTGGCATTTTTTCCCATGATCCCAAGGTCTCTGATCCCACTGGGACAAATTGATACTGTTGGCTAATGTCCCTGTACTTGCTGATCTTGTACTCCTCCCTGTGGTCAGCAGCTCCTCCCTGTCGCCACACACTGTGATGGATATAGGTGTCAGCCAGTGTGGACACACAGGTATAGTCCCATGCTAAGAGCTTGCCATTCTTCCAAGGATAGATGGTGATCCCGTCGGGGCAGTTTGCTGGGTTGTGGGTATTGTTTGCTGCAAGTGATCGTGGCTCCCTCTCGGCAGGGCATCCAGCTGTAGCAAGGGTTCTCTTAATGATGTCGTTGACCTCATTGTGTCTTGCATGCCAGCCTTGGTTTTGGAACAGTTAAGACCATGTAGACCGTATTGGTCTGCTTGCACTTCGCCGCAAATACACATATATTCTGTGTGAATTGGGGCAGCAAGGCGCAGAGCCACTGCAATACGGAGGGTCTTAGGGTCGAGTCGCGTTCCCATTGCCGATATGGGAACTGTTTGGAGGAAGTCCCCGGAGTGAGGTGCACTCACAGCCTGGAGACGGGCAATCTCCCTATCTGATGTTGCAGCCCTGAGCATGTTGGCAAGCACCTTTTCAGCAATTGGGCTATCCCAGCTTGACTGTTTGTGAGCCAGTGCTGCACTAGGGTTTGGTGCTGGAGTAGCAAGAGTCTCCCATTCGGTGATGGCACTGATATAGCTAGGGTCTTCTATTCCTGCTGAGTCACTGAGGGTGTCAGGAAGAATCTGTCTTATCAACTCGTTTGATGCAATGGAAGAGGATAGGAAAGTTGGTAGAGCAATCTGGGAGGATCTGCGTACTCCTAGCCCTCCAAGCCTGACCGGAAGTGAGGCTAGCAACCACTGTCCATCGTCAAGGGAAAGATTCAATACACTCTCTAGCATGGCCTTCAGGAGAGAGTCATATATATATATATATATATATATATATATATATTATATATATATATATTATATATATATATATATATATATATATATATATATATCAGTCCAGAGTAGGATTCGAACCTGGCATGAGAGTACACAGTACTATATTCACAACGCCAGACTCCAGATAAGTATGGGCGAGTAGCCGAAATTAGACGGTCACTCTCCATATCTCGGAGTACCAGAACAGCAGTGGAACCTACGCACTCTACATCAAAGTGCACAGTACTTTCACCACACAGCCTGATATGTATAGGCGCCTGGCTGAAGCTAGGTGATGTATCCCATACTCCAGGGCACGAGGCTGAAGCTAGATGACGTATCCCATACTCCAGAGCACGAGGCTGAAGCTAGGTGATGTATCCCATACCCCAGGGCACCAGGCTAAATCTAGGTGATGTTTCCCATACCCCAGGGCACCAGGCTGAAGCTAAGTGATGTTTCTCATACCCCAGGGCACCAGGCTGAAGCTAGGTGATGTATCCCATACTCCAGGGCACCAGGCTGAAGCTAGGTGATGTTTCCCGTACCCCAGGGCACCAGGCTGAAGCTAGGTGATGTTTCCCATACCCCAGGGCACCAGACTGAAGCTAGGTGATGTTTCCCATACCCCAGGGCACCAGGCTGAAGCTAGGTGATGTATCCCATACTCCAGGGCACCAGACTGAAGCTAGGTGATGTATCCCATACCGCAGGGCACTAGGCTGAAGCTAGGTGATGTATCCCATACCGCAAGGCACCAGGCTGAAGCTAGGTGATGTATCTCATACCCCAGGGCACCAGGCTGAAGCTAGGCGATGTATCCCATACCGCAGGGCACCAGGCTGAAGCTAGGTGATGTATCCCATACCGCAGGGCACCAGGCTGAAGCTAGGTGATGTATCTCATACCGCAGGGCACCAGGCTGAAGCTAGGTGACATATCCCATACCGCAGGGCACCAGGCTGAAGCTAGGTGATGTATCCCATACCGCAGGGCACCAGGCTGAAGCTAGGTGATGTATCCCATACCGCAGGGCACCAGGCTGAAGCTAGGTGATGTATCCCATACCGCAGGGCACCAGGCTGAAGCTAGGTGATGTATCCCATACCACAGGGCACCAGGTTGAAGCTAGGTGATGCATCCCATACCGCAGGGCACCAGGCTGAAGCTAGGTGATGTATCTCATACCGCAGGGCACCAGGCTGAAGCTAGGTGATGTATCCCATACCGTAGGGCACCAGGCTGAAGCTAGGTGATGTATCTCATACCGCAGGGCACCAGGCTGAAGCTAGGTGATGTATCTCATACCGTAGGGCACCAGGCTGAAGCTAGGTGATGTATCTCATACCGCAGGGCACCAGGCTGAAGCTAGGTGATGTATCTCATACCGCAGGGCACCAGGCTGAAGCTAGGTGATGTATCTCATACCGCAGGGCACCAGGCTGAAGCTAGGTGATGTATCCCATACCGCAGGGCACCAGGCTGAAGCTAGGTGATGTATCCCATACCGCAGGGCACCAGGCTGAAGCTAGGTGATGTATCCCATACCGCAGGGCACCAGGCTGAAGCTAGGTGATGTATCCCATACCGCAGGGCACCAGGCTGAAGCTAGGTGATGTATCCCATACCGCAGGGCACCAGGCTGAAGCTAGGTGATGTATCCCATACCGCAGGGCACCAGGCTGAAGCTAGGTGATGTATCCCATACCGCAGGGCACCAGGCTGAAGCTAGGTGATGTATCACATACCGCAGGGCACCAGGCTGAAGCTAGGTGATGTATCCCATACCGCAGGGCACCAGGCTGAAGCTAGGTGATGTATCCCATACCGCAGGGCACCAGGCTGAAGCTAGGTGATGTATCCCATACCGCAGGGCACCAGGCTGAAGCTAGGTGATGTATCCCATACCGCAGGACACCAGGCTGAAGCTAGGTGATGTATCCCATACCGCAGGGCACCAGGCTGAAGCTAGGTGATGTATCCCATACCGCAGGGCACCAGGCTGAAGCTAGGTGATGTATCCCATACCGCAGGGCACCAGGCTGAAGCTAGGTGATGTATCCCATACCGCAGGGCACCAGGCTGAAGCTAGGTGATGTATCCCATACCGCAGGGCACCAGGCTGAAGCTAGGTGATGTATCCCATACCGCAGGGCACCAGGCTGAAGCTAGGTGATGTATCCCATACCGCAGGGCACCAGGCTGAAGCTAGGTGATGTATCCCATACCGCAGGGCACCAGGCTGAAGCTAGGTGATGTATCCCATACCGCAGGGCACCAGGCTGAAGCTAGGTGATGTATCCCATACCGCAGGGCACCAGGCTGAAGCTAGGTGATGTATCCCATACCGCAGGGCACCAGGCTGAAGCTAGGTGATGTATCCCATACCCCAGGGCACCAGGCTGAAGCTAGGTGATGTATCCCATACCCCAGGGCACCAGGCTTGTGAGAACAACATAATAATGTTTGACACCTTAGCAAAAGCAGCCCGGTGGCCTGGTGGCTAAAGCTCCCGCTTCACACACGGAGGGCCCGGGTTCGATTCCCGGCGGGTGGAAACATTCGACACGTTTCCTTACACCTGTTGTCCTGTTCACCTAGCAGCAAATAGGTACCTGGGTGTTAGTCGACTGGTGTGGGTCGCATCCTGGGGGACAAGATTAAGGACCCCAATGGAAATAAGTTAGACAGTCCTCGATGACGCACTGACTTTCTTGGGTTATCCTGGGTGGCTAACCCTCCGGGGTTAAAAATCCGAACGAAATCTTAAGGAGTGTTGATAGAGCTCAAGTAAAGCTAATAATCATAAGTGATTTCAACCACAAAGAAACTGATTGAGAGAACTGGGACCCACGTGGAGAACCGGAAACTTACAGAGCCAGGATGATGGAGGTAGTTAATGATATGACATGAGGGAAAAGGTGGAGAACCAGCAAGGTTGTGTCTTGTATTTACCTCAAGTACATCTGACTTGTTTGAAATAGAATATGAGAGCCTCTGCGTGCTAGTGACCATATTGTACTGAACTTCGTATATTGTGTGGAACTAAACATTGAGGGTGAAGAGGCAGGTGACGGGTGTGAGACACCAAATTTCAAAAGAGGGAACTTTGAAAGGATGAGAGAATTCCTTAATGCAGTGGGAATGGGAGCTGGAAGGAAAGTCTCCGAATGAGATCGGATACTAGCCGGGAAATGTCGGGAAGCAGAGGAGGAATTCGCACCCAGAAGGGTGGGAAATCTCAAAAAACAGAGTCCTTAGGATGCAAAGAAAAAAAACGAAAAGAATAAGAGATTGAAAAACTATAAAATGCGAAGGACAGTTAAAAACAGAGGAGCCAGAAACGAATATGCAATGGTGCAGAGAGAGGGTGAGCAGCAATATGAGAATAACATAGCAGCAAAGCCTAAGACGAAGCCAAAAACTACCTCGCAGCCACATCAGAAGAATGAAAACAGTAGAAAACTAGGTAATTCGACTCAATAAGAAAGAAGGATAACTTACTTTTAATGAAAAGTGTTGAACAAACGATTTAGAGGTGTCCTCAGTGGAAACAGGTAATACCAAACAGCCTAGAATATAGCAACGGGTAAGATAAGATTTCGTTCGGATTTTTAACCCCGGAGGGTTAGCCACCCAGGATAACCCAAGAAAGTCAGTGCGTCATCGAGGACTGTCTAACTTATTTCCATTGGGGTCCTTAATCTTGTCCCCCAGGATGCGACCCACACCAGTCGACTAACACCCAGGTACCTATTTGCTGCTAGGTGAACAGGACAACAGGTGTAAGGAAACGTGTCGAATGTTTCCACCCGCCGGGAATCGAACCCGGGCCCTCCGTGTGTGAAGCGGGAGCTTTAGCCACCAGACCACCGATGGGTATTGGAAAACATATACAAGAAGGTAATAGATAAAAAAAGACTTTTAGATGAGCTGGTTATATCAAAGACGCTGGGACCTGAAAAATAATCACCATGGATAATGGATATGGAGAAGATAATTAGGAGAGTGGTAGAGCACTTGGAAGGAAGTGATTTCATAATCAGCACGGATTTAGAGAAGGCAAATCTTATCTTACTAACTTGCTGGAGATCTATGATAAAGTGACAGACATGAGAGAGAAAGAGAGAGGGACTGGATGGGTAGCTTGCATATTCATGGACAGCAAAGAGGCATTTGATACTATTGCTCATAAGAGACAAGGACAAAAACTCGAGGTCTGGAAAAAGATGTCAAAATAGGGAAAAGTGACAAGTGGGGTCCTGCAATGATCGGTATTAGGACCAGTACTGTTTCTGATAAATGTGAATGACATACCAAATGGGACTGAGGCAGATGTATATCTGTTTACCTACAAGTGGATGTAGACAAACTGAAAGATTAATCAGATAAATGGACACTCGAATTCGATCCCAACAAATGTTCTGTTATGAATATTGGAGAAAGGGCAAAACGACCAGACGACTCAGACCTCTGCAACATAATTGTCCTCAAATATTTGCTAAGTCTATACCATGAATTAAGGAAAGATCCTGGACTTCACCTTACGAAACAGACAAAGAAAATGCGATAGTAATTATGGATAAGGTAGATTATAGTGGTAAAATGAGCATGTTATTAGAAGACCTGGGCACTTACCTGCCCCTTTAAGTTTCGTTTGCCTGCACACAAATTTGTTGATGTAGTAAAATAGCCAAAAAAAAAAAATATGGAATCCTGGAGTGTACCTGGAGGGTGTTCCGCGGGTCAACGGCGTTGGAATCCATGCCATAACTGAAGAATAACTCATACGATCGGCTTCAAATTTTTCACCTATAGTGCTGTTTCATAAACACAAACTCACACAGCTATTGAATCCCAATTAGCCAGTTTTATTGAATAAACTTTTGTATAATATTTTTATTCAATAATTACCGTATGGTTCTTCAAATTAGCTTCATAATATTACTGATGATACATTAATAATAAGAATAATAACCCATAACTTTAGTCCAGAGAATTGCAAATATTGAAATTTTACTGAACAGACCTTCGAGAAATTGTAATTATTGGAACCACATCATTCTAACCTCACTTAATCATGCTAAAATTAAACTAATAATTTTTTCCAAACATTTAACTAATTTGTTGTAGTCAGCCTAAATTTAAAAATATTTAAGCTCAATAAAATATATTAATATCATGAAGTTCTGGCTATTTGTTGCAGATTTCTGCAACAGTGAAGATTTATTGTTTGTTTAGCAAAGTTGTTGTTGCTGCTTTAACCAGGATGGCAAGTGTGCATGGAAGACTGTGGCACAGTGTTGTGGTACAGCGTGGTGTGGCACAGTGTGTTGTGGCACAGTGTATTGTGGAGCAGTGTTATGGCACAGTATGTATGGCAGAGTGTGTTGTGGCACAGTATGTGTGTGGCACAGTGTTGTGGTACAGTGTGGTGTGGCACAGTGTTGTGGTACAGTGTGGTGTGGCACAGTGTGTTGTGGCACAGTGTATTGTGGAGCAGTGTTATGGCACAGTATGGTATGGCAGAGTGTGTTGTGGCACAGTATGTTGTGGCACAGTGTTGTGGTACAGTGTGGTGTGGCACAGTGTTGTGGTACAGTGTGGTGTGGCACAGTGTGTTGTGGCACAGTGTATTGTGGAGCAGTGTTATGGCACAGTATGGTATGGCAGAGTGTGTTGTGGCACAGTATGTTGTGGCACAGTGTTGTGGTACAGTGTGGTGTGGCACAGTGTTGTGGTACAGTGTGGTGTGGCACAGTGTTGTGGTACAGTGTGTTGTGGCACAGTGTTGTGGTACAGTGTGGTGTGGCACAGTGTTGTGGTACAGTGTGGTGTGGCACAGTGTTGTGGTACAGTGTGGTGTGGCACAGTGTTGTGGTACAGTGTGGTGTGGCACATTGTGGTACAGTGTGGTGTGGCACAGTGTTGTGGTACAGTGTGGTGTGGCACAGTGTTGTGGTACAGTGTGGTGTGGCACAGTGTTGTGGTACAGTGTGGTGTGGCACAGTGTTGTGGTACAGTGTGGTGTGGCACAGTGTTGTGGTACAGTGTGGTGTGGCACAGTGTTGTGGTACAGTGTGGTGTGGCACAGTGTTGTGGTACAGTGTGGTGTGGCACAGTGTTGTGGTACAGTGTGGTGTGGCACAGTGTGTTGTGGCACAGTGTATTGTGGAACAGTGTTATGGCACAGTATGGTATGGCAGAGTGTGTTGTGGCACAGTGTTGTGGCACAGTGTGGTATGGCACAGTGTATTGTGGCACAGTGCATTGTGGAACAGTGTTGCGGCACAGTATATTGTGGAACAGTGTTGTGGCACAGTGTGTTGTGGCACAGTGTGGTGTGGCACAGTGTGGTGTGGCACAGTGTGTTGTGGCACAGTGTATTGTGGAACAGTGTTATGGCACAGTATGGTATGGCAGAGTGTGTTGTGGCACAGTGTTGTGGCACAGTGTGGTATGGCACAGTGTATTGCGGCACAGTGCATTGTGGAACAGTGTTGCGGCACAGTATATTGTGGAACAGTGTTGTGGCACAGTGTTGTGGCACAGTGTGGTGTGGCACAGTGTGGTGTGGCACAGTGTGTTGTGGCACAGTGAGGTGTGGTACAGTGTGTTGTGGCACAGTGTTGTGGCACAGTGTGGTGTGGCACAGTCTGTTGTGGCACAGTGTGTTGTGGCACAGTGTGTTGTGGCACAGTGTGGTGTGGTACAGTGTATTGTGGCACAGTATGTTGTGGCACAGTGTGTTGTGGCAAAGTGTCGTGTAACACAAAGTGAAGTGGCACAATGTGTTGTGGCACAGTGTGTTGTGGCACAGTGTGGTATGGTACAGTGTGATGTAGCACAGAGTATTGTGGCACAGTGTGGTGTGGCACAGTGTGGTGTGGCACAGTGTGTTGTGGCACAGTAGGGTGTGGCACAGTGTCTTGTGGCACAGTGTTTTGTGGCACAGTGTGGTGTGGCACAGTGTGGTGGGGCACAATGTTGTGTGGCACAGTGTGGTGTAGCACAGTGTGGTGTGGCATAGTGTGGTGTGGCACAGTGTTGTGAGGCACAGTGTTGTGTGGCACGGTGTGGTGAGGGACAGTTTGGTGTGGCACAGTGCGTTGTGGCACAGTGCGGTGTGGCACAGTGTGGTGTGGCACAGTGTGGTGGGGCACAGTGTGATGGGGCACAGTGTCTTGTGGCACAGTGTGGTGGGGCACAGTGTGGTGGGGCACAGTGCGATGTGGCACAGTGTGGTGTGGCACAGTGTGGTGGGGCACAGTGTGGTGGGCACAGTGTGGTGAGGCACAGTGTGGTGAGGCACAGTGTGGTGTGGCAGTGTGTTGTGGCATAGTGTAGTGTGGCACAGTGCGGTGTGGCACAGTGTGGTGTGGCACAGTGTGTTGTGGCGCAGTGTGGTGGGGCACAGTGTGGTGGGGCACAGTGTGGTGTGGGACAATGTGGTGTGGCTCAGTGTGGTGTGGCACAGTGTGTTGCGGCATAGTGTGGTGTGGCACAGTGTGGTGTGGCACAGTGTGGTGTGGGACAATGTGGTGTGGCACAGTGTGGTGTGGCACAGTGTGGTGTGGGACAACGTGGTGTGGCACAGTGTGGTGTGGCACAGTGTGTTGCGGCATAGTGTGGTGTGGCACAGTGCGGTGTGGCACAGTGTGGTGTGGGACAATGTGGTGTGGCACAGTGTGGTGTGGCACAGTGTGGTGTGGGACAATGTGGTGTGGCACAGTGTGGTGTGGCACAGTGTGTTGCGGCATAGTTTGGTGTGGCACAGTGTGGTGTGGCACAGTGTGGTGTGGGACAACGTGGTGTGGTACAGTGTGGTGTGGCACAGTGTGTTGCGGCATAGTGTGGTGTGGCACAGTGTGGTGTGGCACAGTGTGGTGTGGGACAATGTGGTGTGGCACAGTGTGGTGTGGCACAGTGTGGTGTGGGACAATGTGGTGTGGCACAGTGTGGTGTGGCACAGTGTGTTGCGGCATAGTTTGGTGTGGCACAGTGTGGTGTGGCACAGTGTGGTGTGGGACAACGTGGTGTGGCACAGTGTGGTGTGGCACAGTGTGTTGTGGCATAGTGTGGTGTGACACAGTGTGGTGTGGCACAGTGTGGTGTGGGACAACGTGGTGTGGCACAGTGTGGTGTGGCACAGTGTGGTGTGGCTGTCTCCAGACTCATCCTTGATAAGATAATATTTGAACACTTCCCTCTCTCTTACTGCATTAGTGCTAAATTCTTTGTTCAAAGCATCACGATGTATCATTACACTCGTATCCGCAAACACTGCTTCACACGTCACCTTCCTACTCGCAAACATCATGCTACTCGTCACCTTCCTACTCGCAAACATCATGCTACTCGTCACCTTCCTACTCACAAACATCATGCTACTCGTCACCTTCCTACTCACAAACATTACCCTACACGTCACCTTCCTACTCACAAACATCATCCTACTCGTCACCTTCCTACTCGCAAACATCATGCTACTCGTCACCTTCCTACTCGCAAACATCATGCTACTCGTCACCTTCCTACTCACAAACATCATGCTACTCGTCACCTTCCTACTCACAAACATTACCCTACACGTCACCTTCCTACTCACAAACATCATGCTACTCGTCACCTTCCTACTCACAAACATTACCCTACACGTCACCTTCCTACTCACAAACATCATCCTACTCGTCACCTTCCTACTCGCAAACATCATGCTACTCGTCACCTTCCTACTCGCAAACATCATGCTACTCGTCACCTTCCTACTCACAAACATTACCCTACACGTCACCTTCCTACTCACAAACATCATCCTACTCGTCACCTTCCTACTCGCAAACATCATGCTACTCGTCACCTTCCTACTCGCAAACATCATGCTACTCGTCACCTTCCTACTCACAAACATTACCCTACTCGTCACCTTCCTACTCGCAAACATCATGCTACTCGTCACCTTCCTACTCACAAACATCACCCTACACGTCACCTTCCTACTCACAAACATCACCCTACACGTCACCTTCCTACTCACAAACATCACCCTACACGTCACCTTCCTACTCACAAACATCACCCTACGTCACCTTCCTACTCACAAACATCACCCTACGTCACCTTCCTACTCACAAACATCACCCTACGTCACCTTCCTACTCACAAACATCACCCTACACGTCACCTTCCTACTCACAAACATCACCCTACACGTCACCTTCCAACTCACAAACATCACCCTACACGTCACCTTCCTACTCACAAACATCACCCTACACGTCACCTTCCTACTCACAAACATCACCCTACACGTCACCTTCCTACTCACAAACATCACCCTACACGTCACCTTCCAACTCACAAACATCATCATACGTCACCTTCCTACTCACAAACATCACCCTACACGTCACCTTACTACTCACAAACATCACCCTACGTCACCTTCCTACTCACAAACATCACCCTACACGTCACCTTCCTACTCACAAACATTACCCTACACGTCACCTTCCTACTCACAAACATTACCCTACACGTCACCTTCCTACTCACAAACATCATCCTACTCGTCACCTTCCTACTCGCAAACATCATGCTACTCGTCACCTTCCTACTCGCAAACATCATGCTACTCGTCACCTTCCTACTCACAAACATCACCCTACATTACCTTCAGTTACAATACACAACATTGTCAAGAAGCCGTGAATCAAGTGTCAGTCGCTCGGACAGCTGTGTCTGGTCAGTAAACAGGTGGGTGACCGCGTTTAGAACACACCCAAACAGTATGAATAAATGGTTCAGAGAACCGACAAGTTGATGACTGAGACACTTGTGTAAGATACCCAAATGTTGCACAAGTGTCACACCCTGACATCTCGTGCAGGAAGAATATGAAAACCAATGCAAGAAATGCTCAGAAGGTAGGCGAGAAAAAATTACTCACTTTGCCTATGCAATTTCACACTCACCTAAGTTTGACTTAAATCTCACGTAAATTTGACCTAGACACTGTGGAAACTGCTTCAAGGATTTTGAAGCTTTGAAGCAACTATTAAAACTACGAGAAAGAAATTACATTTACACTGGAGAAGTATTTCGACGGTTACAGTAAATGCAAAATTATGTCCATAATATCCTGAGGGCGCAGTAGTGTCAGTTTTTAGGCATCTCTGAAAGGGGACAATTCAAGGGGCTGTTGAACTGTATTTTCTCCTCCAACCTTACGATTTTCTTTCACTTAATACTCGAGAACTTCTTATCCTAATGAATTCAAATTTAAAACACTTGTGTACAGTAACGAGGACAGATTCACTACACATATAACCCGCACATAAGAGACTGAAGCTTATAGTGACGTTTCGGTCCGACATGGACCATTAACCTGTCATGCAGAAGCACGAAGGGAAGGAAGTCAGAATACAAAAGTGAGTGACGCGGACGGGAGGGAAGAACGAGAGGACCAGATTCTTTGGAACAGTTGAGGTGTGCGGCGCCCTCTGATCACACATACTGAACCTATTCCCAGCATCCTGTAATGGCTGGGATAACTTACAAAACCCTCAGTGACGTACCTTTAAACACTCATAAAGGTTCATTCTAACTCGACGACAGCACAGAGTGAAATTTAAGCTGACGATTTTATGTGTAAAACTGAGTGAAATTTTGATTCCCGCTACACTATTAATGGCTGATATATCTTATGGCCAGGATCATAGGGGGCTGTATCAGCATTAAATGTTGCTTTTTTGTTTACCGTCCGATTTCCTCCAGTTTTGGTGCACAAGACAAAGTGTTTTCACTCTTTCTTGAAAATATTTATCAAAAATATACCTCAAACAACAACTGAGAAAACACTGAAAAAGGACTGATTTACTGAAAATGCCCTTTGACAGTATCTGAGGCCAGGACAGTACTGGATGATGTATCTGAGGCCAGGACAGTACTGGATGATGTATCTGAGGCCAGGACAGTACTGGATGATGTATCTGAGGCCAGGACAGTACTGGATGATGTATCTGAGGCCAGGACAGTACTGGATGATGTATCTGAGGCCAGGACGTACTGGATGATGTATCTGAGGCCAGGACAGTACTGGATGATGTATCTGAGGCCAGGACGGTACTGGATGATGTATCTGAGGCCAGGACAGTACTGGATGATGTATCTGAGGCCAGGACAGTACTGGATGATGTATCTGAGGCCAGGACAGTACTGGATGATGTATCTGAGGCCAGGACAGTACTGGATGATGTATCTGAGGCCAGGACAGTACTGGATGATGTATCTGAGGCCAGGACAGTACTGGATGATGTATCTGAGGCCAGGACAGTACTGGATGATGTATCTGAGGCCATGACAGTACTGGATGATGTATCTGAGGCCAGGACAGTACTGGATGATGTATCTGAGGCCAGGACAGTACTGGATGATGTATCTGAGGCCAGGACAGTACTGGATGGATGTATCTGAGGCCAGGACAGTACTGGATGATGTATCTGAGGCCAGGACAGTACTGGATGATGTATCTGAGGCCAGGACAGTACTAGATGATGTATCTGAGGCCAGGACAGTACTGGATGATGTATCTGAGGCCAGGACAGTACTGGATGATGTATCTGAGGCCAGGACAGTACTGGATGATGTATCTGAGGCCAGGACAGTACTGGATGATGTATCTGAGGCCAGGACAGTACTGGATGATGTATCTGAGGCCAGGACAGTACTGGATGATGTATCTGAGGCCAGGACAGTACTGGATGATGTATCTGAGGCCAGGACAGTACTGGATGATGTATCTGAGGCCAGGACAGTACTGGATGATGTATCTGAGGCCAGGACAGTACTGGATGATGTATCTGAGGCCAGGACAGTACTGGATGATGTATCTGAGGCCAGGACAGTACTGGATGATGTATCTGAGGCCAGGACAGTACTGGATGATGTATCTGAGGCCAGGACAGTACTGGATGATGTATCTGAGGCCAGGACAGTATGGATGATGTATCTGAGGCCAGGACAGTACTGGATGATGTATCTGAGGCCAGGACGGTACTGGATGATGTATCTGAGGCCAGGACAGTACTGGATGATGTATCTGAGGCCAGGACAGTACCGGATGATGTATCTGAGCCAGGACAGTAACTGGATGAATGTATCTGAGGCAGGACAGTACTGGATGATTATCTGAGGCCAGGACAGTACTGGATGATGTATCTGAGGCCAGGACAGTACTGGATGATGTATCTGAGGCCAGGACAGTACTGGATGATGTATCTGAGGCCAGGACAGTACTGGATGATGTATCTGAGGCCAGGACAGTACTGGATGATGTATCTGAGGCCAGGACAGTACCGGAATGATGTATCTGTGGCCAGGACAGTACTGGATGATGTATCTGAGGCCAGGACAGTACTGGATGATGTATCTGAGGCCAGGACAGTACTGGATGATGTATCTGAGGCCAGGACAGTACTGGATGATGTATCTGAGGCCAGGACAGTACTGGATGATGTATCTGAGGCCAGGACAGTACTGGATGATGTATCTGAGGCCAGGACAGTACTGGATGATGTATCTGAGGCCAGGACAGTACTGGATGATGTATCTGAGGCCAGGACAGTACTGGATGATGTATCTGAGGCCAGGACGGTACTGGATGATGTATCTGAGGCCAGGACAGTACTGGATGATGTATCTGAGGCCAGGACAGTACTGGATGATGTATCTGAGGCCAGGATAGTATATGTACTTG
The DNA here is from genome assembly GCF_026875155.1 of Cherax quadricarinatus. Lineage (NCBI taxonomy): Eukaryota > Metazoa > Arthropoda > Malacostraca > Decapoda > Parastacidae > Cherax > Cherax quadricarinatus. Next base: position 28,849,661 of record NC_069445.1, on the reverse strand, counting down.
TAAAGTTTAGTTTGCCTTCAAGTAAATCTATTGATGTAGTAAAATAATTTAAAAAGAAAAACTTGGAATCAATGGGACCAGGACCAGAACTAAGACTTGACTGACCTGATCCATCTCAAACTTTCAACAACCAGCCAATGACAGTGTGAACACATTATTATTATTATAATCAAAAAGAAGCGCTAAACATGTATGAACATGAGGTTCACACTGTTATTGGCTAAGTCCCAATGTGTTAGTTTTATTGAATAAAAAGTTATATTCATTTTTATTCAACAGCTAAAGAATATTTCTTCTTTTTGGCTTCAAAATATTGAGGACACAGTCTATAATAATTGGCCAACTCTGATTTTTTTCTGAGATAAAAAAAAAAAACTCACAGTCGTTGGAATCAGATCAGTTACTGAAGAATGTCTTTTCTGATCGGCTTCAAACTTTTAGTATTGATGAGCTTTAATAAAGCATCTCTGTCACTGACTTTGAGCTGCGTAAATTTCAAAAGTTAAACACAGGTGTTTCTTAATGGGAAGCATTTTGACTTTGATTTTAAGCCATTTTAAAAGCAATTTTATTAATCTGGATTTTCTTACCAAATACAAAAAAAAATATTTGTTCTTTTGAGGATGTAGAGAATCTTAAAAAAAAAAAAAAATTTAGCGCATTTTTAAGTTTAATGCAGAGAGGCTTTCTCGTTGTCAGGATGTACTCTTGGCCTCTCTGTGATAACAAGGGAAAGCCTCTACAGTTTAGCTTCACACCTGATGCATCTTAAGAGAAGGTTTGAATTAGACATGAATTGTGTTGGTCCTAATTTTCCATTTTTATATTAAGAATTGTGATAATAAGTTCCATATTACTTGTGAATGCCTCTTCTGATTCCTTTCATATCTTCGGTGTTAATATTTAACTGCGTTACAAACTTATGCCGCACTCTGCACTATTCCAGCCGCGTGCATTGAGGACTAAGGAACTGGAATCTTGCAATACAAGGACACCTTCCCGAATCGTATAGTGACCAAGATACATTGAGGTAACATGAGGTAAGATTTGTTGGGATTTTTAACCCGGGGTGGGGAAAGTTAGCCACTCAGAATAATCCAAAAAAGTCAGTGTGTCATCGAGGACTGTCTAACTTATCTCCATTGCGGTCTTTCAATCTTGTCCCCCAGGATTCCACCCACACCAATCGACTAACACCCAGGTACCTGTTTGCTGCTAGGTGAACGTGGACAGCAGGTGTAAGATAACCAACACCCAGGTACCTACTTACTGCTAGGTGAGGAGAGACAGCAGGTGTAAGGAAACATGCCCAACGTTTCCACCCGTGCCGGAGATTGATCCACGGACACTCAGTGTGTGAGACGGGTGCGTTGCCTACCAAACAAAGGTTTAAAATTGTATTAACATAACTTGAGCTACTAACCTACCTTGACCTTACAAGACTATATACACGGTGAGATGTATGTTTCTCAGTGTATGTTTCTCAGTGTATGTTTCTCAGTGTATGTTTCTCAGTGTATGTTTCTCAGTGTGTTTCTCAGTGTATGTTCCTCAGTGTATGTTTCTCAGTGTATGTTTCTCAGTGTATGTTTCTCAGTGTATGTTTCTCAGTGTATGTTTCTCAGTTTATGTTTCTCAGTGTATGTTTCTCAGTGTGTTTCTCAGTGTATGTTTCTCAGTGTATGTTTCTCAGTGTATGTTTCTCAGTGTATTTTTTCTCAGTGTATATTTCTCAGTGTATGTTTTCTCAGTGTATATTTTCTCAGTGTATGTTTCTCAGGGGTATGTTTCTCGGTGTATATTTCTCAGTGTATGTTTCTCAGTGTATGTTTCTCAGTGCATATTTCTCAGTGTATATTTCTCAGTGTATGGGGTCTCAGTGTTATTTCTCAGTGTATGTTTCTCAGTGCATGTTTCTCAGTGTATGTTTCTCAGTGTATGTTTCTCAGTGTATGTTTCTCAGTGTGTTTCTCAGTGTATGTTTCTCAGTGTATGTTTCTCAGCATATGTTTCTCAGTGTATGTTTCTCAGTGTATGTTTCTCAGTGTATGTTTCTCAGTGTATTTTTTCTCAGTGTGTTTTCCCAGTGTATGTTTTTCAGTGTATGTTTCTCAGTGTATTTTTTCTCAGTGTATTTTTTTCTCAGTGTATGTTTCTCAGTGTATGTTTCTCAGTGTATGTTTCTCAGTGTATGTTTTTCAGTGTATGTTTCTCGGTGTATATTTCTCAGTGTATGTTTCTCAGTGTATATTTCTCAGTGTATGTTTCTCAGTGTATGTTTCTCAGTGCATATTTCTCAGTGTATATTTCTCAGTGTATGTTTCTCGGTGTATATTTCTCAGTGTATGTTTCTCAGTGCATATTTCTCAGTGTATATTTCTCAGTGTATGTTTCTCAGTGTATATTTCTCAGTGTATGTTTCTCAGTGTATGTTTCTCAGTGTATATTTCTCAGTGTATGTTTCTCAGTGTATGTTTCTCAGTGTATATTTCTCAGTGTATGTTTCTCAATGTATGTTTCTCAGTGTATATTTCTCAGTGTATATTTCTCAGTGTATATTTCTCAGTGTATATTTCTCAGTGTATATTTCTCAGTGTATATTTCTCAGTGTATACTCTGAGAGGTCATTTTACTTCCTGTTTCAAGAATTAAAGTATTCTTGACTGGTGGTGAAAAGGTGACCTGAAGCTTAGTGACCGTCGTGTAGTCGACAGATAGGCTTGAAACCCTATTAACCTTAACCATACTTAATACGTGAGTTTTTTTTTTTTAATATTTTATCAACGTAATATTAATTTCGCAGTGTACATATTGACCAGAGAGTGATGACAAACATTGACCAATACAGTTATAACAGCACAACACTGTCCTTAACACAACACTGTCCTTAACACAACACTGTCCTTAACACAACACTGTCCTTAACACAACACTGTCCTCAACACAACACTGTCCCTTTAAAAAACACTGTCCTTAACACAACACTGTCCTCAACACAACACTGTCCTTAACACAACACTGTCCTTAACACAACACTGTCCTTAACACAACACTGTCCTCAACACAACACTGTCCTTAACACAACACTGTCCTTAACACAACACTGTCCTCAACACAACACTGTCCTCAACAACACATGTCCTTAACACAACACTGTCCTCAACACAACACTGTCCTTAAACACAACACTGTCCTCAACACAACACTGTCCCCTTTAAAACAACACTGTCCTCAACCCCAACACTGTCCTTAACACAAACTGTCCCCTTAAAAACAACACTGTCCTCAACACAACACTGTCCTTAACACAACACTGTCCTCAACACAACACTGTCCTTAACACAACACTGTCCTCAACACAACACTGCCCTCAACACAACACTGTCCTTAACACAAAAACTGTCCTTAACACAACACTGTCCTTAACACAACACTGCCCTCAACACAACACTGTCCTTAACACAAACACTGTCCTCAACACAACACTTCCTTTAACACAAAACTGTCCTTAACACAACACTGTCCTCAACACAACACTGTCCTTAAAACAACACTGTCCTCAAACAACATGTCCTTAACACAACATGTCCTTAACACAACACTGTTCCCTTTAAAACAACACTGTCCTTAACACAACACTGGGCCTCAACACAACACTGTCCTTAAACAAACACTGTCCTTAAAACAACACTCTCCTTAACACAACACTGTCCTTAAAACAACACTGTCTTAACACAACACTGTCCTTAACACAACACTGTCCTTAACACAACACTGTCCTTAACACAACACTGCCTCAACACAACACTGTCCTCAACACAACACTGTCCTTAACACAACACTGTCCTTAACACAACACTGTCCTTAACACAACCTGTCCTCAACACAACACTGTCCTCAAAACAACACTGTCCTCAACACAACACTGTCCTTAACCCAAAAAACTGTCCTTAACAAACACTGTCCTTAACACAACACTGTCCTTAACACAACACTGTCCTCAAACACAACACTGTCCTCAACACAACACTGTCCTCAACACAACACTGTCCTTAACACAAAACTGTCCTTAACACAACACTGTCTTAACACAATACTGTCCTTAACACAACACTGTCCCCAACACAACACTGTCCTCAAAAAACAACACTGTCCTTAACACAACCCCTATCCTTAACACAACACTGTCCTCAACACAACACTGTCTCAACACAACACTGTCCTTAAAACAACACCGTCCTCAACACAACACTGTCCTCAACACAACATGTCCTTAACACAACACTGTCCTCAACACAACACTTCCTCAACACAACACTGTCCTCAACACAACACTGTCCTCAACACAACATGTCCTCAAAAACAACACTGTCCTTAACAAACACCGTCCTCAACACAACACTGTCCTCAACACAACACTGCCTCAACACAACACTGTCCTCAAAACAAAACGTCCTCAAAAACAACACTGTCCTCAACACAACACTGTCCTCAACACAACACTGTCCTCAACACAACACTGTCCTCAACACAACACGTCCTCAACACAACACTGTCCTCAACACAACACTGTCCTCAACACAACACTGTCCTCAACACAACACTGTCCTCAACACAACACTGTCCTCAACACAACACTGTCCTTAACACAACACTGTCCTTAACACAACACTGTCCTTAACACAACACTGTCCTTAACACAACACTGTCCTTAACACAACACTGTCCTTAACACAACACTGTCCTCAACACAACACTGTCCTCAACACAACACTGTCCTTAACACAACACTGTCCTCAACACAACACTGTCCTCAACACAACACTGTCCTCAACACAACACTGTAATCAACACAACACTGTAATTAACACAACACTGTAATCCACACAACACTGTAATCCACACAACACTGTAATTAACACAACACTGTCCTTAACACAACACTGTCCTCAACACAACACTGTCCTCAACACAACACTGTAATCAAACAACATGTAATTAACACAACACTGTAATCCACACAAACACTTTTAATCCCCACAAAAACTGTAATTAACACAACACTGTCCTCAACACAACACTGTCCTCAACACAACACTGTCCTCAACACAACACTGTCCTCAACACAACACTGTAATCAACACAACACTGTAATTAACACAACACTGTAATCCACACAACACTGTAATTAACACAACACTGTCCTTAACACAACACTGTCCTCAACACAACACTATCCTCAACACAACACTGTCCTCAACACAACACTGTAATCAACACTGTAATCAACACAACACTGTAATTAACACAACACTGTAATTAACACAACACTGTAATCCACACAACACTGTCCTCAACACAACACTGTCCTCAACACAACACTGTAATCAACACTGTAATCAACACAACACTGTAATCAACACAACACTGTAAATTAAAAACAACACTGTATCCACACAACACTGTAATTAACACAACACTGTAATTAACACAACACTGTAATTAACACAACACTGTAATTAACACAACACTGTAATCCACACAACACTGTAATTAACACAACACTGTAATTAACACAACACTGTAATTAACACAACACTGTAATTAACACAACACTGTAATTAACACAACACTGTAATTAACACAACACTGTAATTAACACAACACTGTAATTAACAAAACTTAATTAACACAACACTGTAATTAACACAACACTGTAATTAACACAACACTGTAATTAACACAACACTGTAATTAACACAAACCCCGTAAGTAAAAACAACACGTAATTAACACAACATGTAATTAACACAACACTGTAATCCACACAACACTGTAATTAACACAACACTGTAATTAACACAACACTGTAATCCACACAACACTGTAATTAACACAACACTGTAATTAACACAACACTGTAATCCACACAACACTGTAAATTTTTACAAAAACTGTAATTAACACAACACTGTAATTAACACAACGCTGTAAGTAACACAACACTGTAATTAACACAACACTGTAATTAACACAACACTGTAATTAACACAACACTGTAATTAACACAACACTGTAATTAACACAACACTGTAATTAACACAACATTGTAATCACACAACACTGTAATCAACACAACACTGTAATCACACAACACTGTAATCAACACAACACTGTAATCAACACTGTAATCAACACAAAACTGTAATCAACACAACACTGTAATCAACACTGTAATCAACACAACACTGTAATCAACACTGTAATCCACACAACACTGTAATCAACACTGTAATCAACACAACACTGTAATCAACACTGTAATCCACACAACACTGTAATTAACACAACACTGTAATCACACAACACTGTAATCAACACAACATTGTAATCACACAACACTGTAATCAACACAACACTGTATTCAACACAACACTGTAATCACACAACACTGTAATCACACAACACTGCAATTAACACTGTAATCAACACAACACTGTAATCAACACTGTAATCAACACAAAACTGTAATCAACACAACACTGTAATCAACACTGTAATCAACACAACACTGTAATCAACACTGTAATCAACACTGTAATCAACACAACACTGTAATCAACACTGTAATCAACACAAAACTGTAATCAACACAACACTGTAATCAACACTGTAATCAACACAACACTGTAATCAACACTGTAATCAACACAACACTGTAATCAACACTGTAATCAACACAACACTGTAATCAACACTGTAATCAACACAACACTGTAATCAACACTGTAATCAACACAACACTGTAATCAACACTGTAATCAACACAACACTGTAATCAACACAACACTGTAATCAACACTGTAATCAACACAACACTGTAATCAGCACTACACTGTAATCAGCACTACACTGTAATCACACAACATTGTAATCAACACTGTAATCAACACTGTAATCAACACAACACTGTAATCAACACAACACTGTAATCAACACTGTAATCAACACAACACTGTAATCAGCACTACATGTAATCAGACTACACTGTAATCACACAACATTGTAATCAACACTGTAATCAACACTGTAATCAACACAACACTGTAATCAACACAACACTGTAATCAACACTGTAATCAACACAACACTGTAATCAGCACTACACTGTAATCAGCACTACACTGTAATCACACAACATTGTAATCAACACTGTAATCACACTGTAAACAACACAACACTGTAATCAACACAACACTGTAATCAACACTGTAATCAACACAACACTGTAATCAGCACTACACTGTAATCAGCACTACACTGTAATCACACAACATTGTAATCAACACTGTAATCAACACTGTAATCAACACAACACTGTAATCACACAACACTGTAATCAACACTGTAATCAACACAACACTGTAATCAGCACTACACTGTAATCAGCACTACACTGTAATCACACAACATTGTAATCAACACTGTAATCAACACTGTAATCAACACAACACTGTAATCACACAACACTGTAATCAACACTGTAATCAACACAACACTGTAATTAACACAACACTGTAATTAACACAACACTGTAATTAACACAACACTGTAATTAACACAACACTGTAATTAACACAACACTGTAATTAACACAACACTGTAATTAACACAACACTGTAATTAACACAACACTGTAATTAACACAACACTGTAATTAACACAACACTGTAATTAACACAACACTGTAATTAACACAACACTGTAATCAACACAACACTGTTTAAATTTCACAACACTGTAATTAACACAACACTGTAATTAACACAACACTGTAATTAACACAACACTGTAATTAACACAACACTGTAATTAACACAACACTGTAATTACACAAACACTGTAATCAACACAACACTGTAATTAACACAACACTGTAATTAACACAACACTGTAATTAACACAACACTGTAATCAGCACTGTAATCAACACAACACTGTAATTAACACAACACTGTAATTAACACAACACTGTAATTAACACAACACTGTAATCAACACTGTAATCAACACAACACTGTAATTAACACAACACTGTAATTAACACAACACTGTAATCAACACAACACTGTAATTAACACAACACTGTAATCAACACAACACTGTAATTAACACAACACTGTAATTAACACAACACTGTAATTAACACAACACTGTAATCAACACTGTAATCAACAAAACACTGTAATTAACACAACACTAATTAACACAACACTGTAATTAACACAACACTGTAATCAACACTGTAATCACCACAACACTGTAATTAACCAACATGTATTAAAACAAAATGTAATCACACAAAAACCCGTAAATTAACACAACATTGTAACAAAACAACATGTAATTAACAAAAACTGAATTAACCAACCTGTAAAACACAACACGTAATTAACAAACACTGTAATTAACCAACACTGTAATTAACACAACACTGTAATCACACAAAAAAGATGGGCCTACACAATGACGAAGGAAATGAGTGGCTACCAGTCCCCTATGACTCAGTTTTTTGCAAACCCCTAACCAGAGAGATCGAAGTCAAAAATTTAATTTTTTTATGAGAAGCCCAAAAAATTTATTAAACAAGCCTATCCGAGTTACCTGCGCCAAATGACTTCGAAAAGGGGATAAAGACATGCCCATGCACTTGCCCAGGGGCCCGACTCTGGAAAACTGTGTTCATCAAGAACTGCAAGAAGCCCCTATCCGAGCCTTTTTCCCTCCTATGGAAGGGACAGGAACGGGGGGCTCCTCTTTTTTAAAAACAACGACATAGCCCCACTCCACAAAGGGGGCAGTAAAGCAACAGCAAAGAACTACAGACCAATAGCACTAACATCCCATATCATAAAATCTTTGAAAGGGTCCTAAGAAGCAAGATCACCACCCATCTAGAAACCCATCAGTTACACAACCCAGGGCAACATGGGTTTAGAACAGGTCGCTCCTGTCTGTCTCAACTATTGGATCACTACGACAAGGTCCTAAATGCACTAGAAGACAAAAAGAATGCAGATGTAATATATACAGACTTTGCAAAAGCCTTCGACAAGTGTGACCATGGCGTAATAGCGCACAAAATGCGTGCTAAAGGAATAACAGGAAAAGTCGGTCGATGGATCTATAATTTCCTCACTAACAGAACACAGAGAGTAGTCGTCAACAGAGTAAAGTCCGAGGCAGCTACGGTGAAAAGCTTTGTTCCACAAGGCACAGTACTCGCTCCCATCTTGTTCCTCATCCTCATATCCGACATACACAAGGATGTCAGCCACAGCACCGTGTCTTCCTTTGCAGATGACACCCGAATCTGCATGACAGTGTCTTCCATTGCAGACACTGCAAGGCTCCAGGCGGACATCAACCAAATCTTTCAGTGGGCTGCAGAAAACAATATGAAGTTCAACGATGAGAAATTTCAATTACTCAGATATGGTAAACATGAGGAAATTAAATCTTCATCAGAGTACAAAACAAATTCTGGCCACAAAATAGAGCGAAACACCAACGTCAAAGACCTGGGAGTGATTATGTCGGAGGATCTCACCTTCAAGGACCATAACATTGTATCAATCGCATCTGCTAGAAAAATGACAGGATGGATAATGAGAACCTTCAGGTCACTTGTTCTATCTAGGCTGGAATATTGCTGCACTCTAACAGCACCTTTCAAGGCAGGTGAAATTGCCGACCTAGAAAATGTACAGAGAACTTTCACGGCGCGCATAACGGAGATAAAACACCTCAATTACTGGGAGCGCTTGAGGTTTCTAAACCTGTATTCCCTGGAACGCAGGAGGGAGAGATTCATGATTATATACACCTGGAAAATCCTAGAGGGACTAGTACCGAACTTGCACACGAAAATCACTCACTACGAAAGCAAAAGACTTGGCAGACGATGCACCATCCCCCCAATGAAAAGCAGGGGTGTCACTAGCACGTTAAGAGACCATACAATAAGTGTCAGGGGCCCGAGACTGTTCAACTGCCTCCCAGCACACATAAGGGGGATTACCAACAGACCCCTGGCAGTCTTCAAGCTGGCACTGGACAAGCACCTAAAGTCAGTTCCTGATCAGCCGGGCTGTGGCTCGTATGTTGGTTTGCGTGCAGCCAGCAGCAACAGCCTGGTTGATCAGGGGCTGATCCACCAGGAGGCCTGGTCACAGACCGGGCCGCGGGGGCGTTGACCCCCGAAACTCTCTCCAGGTAAACTCCAGGTAAACACAACACTGTAATTAACACAACACTGTAATTAACACAACACTGTAATCAACACTGTAATTAACACAACACTGTAATTAACACAACACTGTAATCAACACAACACTGAAATCAACACTGTAATTAACACAACACTGTAATTAACACAACACTGTAATCAACACTACACTGTAATTAACACAACACTGTAATCAACACTGTAATTAACACAACACTGTAATTAACACAACACTGTAATCAACACTGTAATTAACACAACACTGTAATTAACACAACACTGTAATCAACACTCTAATTAACACAACACTGTAATCAACACAGCACTGTAATTAACACAACACTGTAATTAACACAACACTGTAATTAACACAACACTGTAATCAACACGACACTGTAATCAACACAACACTGTAATCAACACTGTAATCAACACAACACTGTAATCAACACAACACTGTAATCAATACAATACTGTAATTAACACAACACTGTAATCAACACAACACTGTAATCAACACAACACTGTAATCAACACAACACAGGCGATAAATGACATACCCATGCACTCTGCCCCAGGGCCAGACTCATGGAACTCTGTGTTCATCAAGAACTGCAAGAAGCCCCTATCACGAGCCTTTTCCATCCTATGGAGAGGGAGCATGGACACGGGGGTCGTCCCACAGTTACTAAAAACAACAGACATAGCCCCACTCCACAAAGGGGGCAGTAAAGCAACAGCAAAGAACTACAGACCAATAGCACTAACATCCCATATCATAAAAATCTTTGAAAGGGTCCTAAGAAGCAAGATCACCACCCATCTAGAAACCCATCAGTTACACAACCCAGGGCAACATGGGTTTAGAACAGGTCGCTCCTGTCTGTCTCAACTATTGGATCACTACGACAAGGTCCTAGATGCACTAGAAGACAAAAAGAATGCAGATGTAATATATACAGACTTTGCAAAAGCCTTCGACAAGTGTGACCATGGTGTAATAGCGCACAAAATGCGTGCTAAAGGAATAACAGGAAAAGTCGGTCGATGGATCTATAATTTCCTCACTACCAGAACACAGAGAGTAGTCGTCAACAGAGTAAAGTCCGAGGTAGCCACGGTGAAAACCTCTGTTCCACAAGGCACAGTACTCGCTCCCATCTTGTTCCTCATCCTCATATCTGACATAGACAAGGATGTCAGCCACAGCACCGTGTCTTCCTTTGCAGATGACACCCGAATCTGCATGACAGTGTCTTCCATTGCAGACACTGCAAGGCTCCAGGCGGACATCAACCGAATCTTTCAGTGGGCTGCAGAAAACAATATAAAGTTCAACGATGAGAAATTTCAATTACTCAGATATGGTAAACACGAGGAAATTAAATCTTCATCAGAGTACAAAACAAATTCTTGCCACAAAATAGAGCGAAACACCAACGTCAAAGTCCTGGGAGTGATCATGTCGGAGGATCTCACCTTCAAGGACCATAACATTGTATCGATCGCATCTGCTAGAAAAATGACAGGATGGATAATGAGAACCTTCAAAACGAGGGATGCCAAGCCCATGATGACACTCTTCAGGTCACTTGTTCTATCTAGGCTGGAATATTGCTGCACACTAACATCACCTTTCAAGGCAGGTGAAATTGCTGACCTAGAAAATGTACAAAGAACCTTCACGGCGCGCATAACGGAGATAAAACACCTCAATTACTGGGAGCGCTTGAGGTTCCTGAACCTGTATTCCCTGGAACGCAGGCGGGAGAGATACATGATTATATACACCTGGAAAATCCTAGAGGGACTAGTACCGAACTTGCACACGAAAATCACTCACTACGAAAGCAAAAGACTTGGCAGACGATGCAACATCCCCCAATGAAAAGCAGGGGTGTCACTAGCACGTTAAGAGACCATACAATAAGTGTCAGGGGCCCGAGACTGTTCAACTGCCTCCCAGCATACATAAGGGGGATTACCAACAGACCCCTGGCAGTCTTCAAGCTGGCACTGGACAAGCACCTAAAGTCGGTTCCTGATCAGCCGGGCTGTGGCTCGTACGTTGGTTTGCGTGCAGCCAGCAGTAACAGCCTGGTTGATCAGGCTCTGATCCACCAGGAGGCCTGGTCACAGACCGGACCGCGGGGGCGCTGACCCCCGGAACTCTCTCCAGGTAAACTCCAGGTGGTTGTGTACGAATGGTATATAATACCGACAAGATGAGAGTAAGACACATGTGCAACATCTGGGTATCTTTATTGTAGACGTTTCGCCATCCAGTGGCTTTATCAATACAAATTCCAGGACATAACTTGAAGACAGTAGAACTATGTACAGAAGATGAGGTAATCAGTCCCTCAACCTAGGAGTAGGTGCGAACAGCACCATAGTCTCCACGACTATGGTGCTCTTCGCACCTACTCCTAGGTTGAGGGACTGATTACCTCATCTTCTGTACATAGTTCTACTGTCTTCAAGTTATGTCCTGGAATTTGTATTGATAAAGCCACTGGATGGCGAAACGTCTACAATAAAGATACCCAGATGTTGCACATGTGTCTTACTCTCAAACTCCAGGTAAACACTATCGTCAACTCTACACTGCCCTCAACACAGAGGAGACAGACATGTAGCACTAAACTACAGACCAGTGTCACTGACATGTATAGTATGCAAAGTCATGGAGAAAATTATCAGAAGAGTGGTGGAACACCTAGAAAGGAATGATCTCATCAACAGCAGCCAACATGGTTTCAGGGACGGGAAATCCTGTGTCATGAACCTACTGGAGTTCTATGATATGGTGACAGCAGTAAGACAAGAGAGAGAGGGGTGGGTGGATTGCATTTTCTTGGACTACAAGAAGGCGTTGGACACAGTTCCACACAAGAGATTAGTGCAAAAACTGGAGGACCAAGCAGGGATAACAGGGAAGGCACTACAATGGATCAGGGAATACTTGTCAGGAAGACAGCAGCGAGTCATGGTATGTGGCGAGGTGTCAGAGTGGGCACCTGTGACCAGCGGGGTCCCACAGGGGTCAGTCCTAGAACCAGTGCTATTTCTGGTATTTGTGAACGACATGACGGAAGGAATAGACTCCAAAGTGTCCCTGTTTGCAGATTACGTGAAGTTGATGAGAAGAATTCATTCGATCGAAGACCAGGTAGAACTACAAAGGGATCTGGACAGGCTGCAGACCTGGTCCAGAAATTGGCTCCTCGAGTTCAACCCCACCATGTGCAAAGTCATGAAGATTGGGGAAGGGCAAAGAAGACTGCAGACGGAGTACAGTCTAGGGGGCCAGAGACTACAAACCTCACTCAAGGAAAAAGATCTTGGGGTGAGTATAACACCAGGCACATCTCCTGAAGCGCACATCAACCAAATAACTGCTGCAGCATATGGGCGCCTAGCAAATCTCAGAACAGCATTCCGACATCTTAAAAAGGAATCGTTCAGGACCCTGTACACCGTGTACGTTAGGCCCATATTGGAGTATGCGACACCAGTTTGGAACCCACACCTAGCCAAGCACATAAAGAAACTAGAGAAAGTCCAAAGGTTTGCAACAAGACTAGTCCCAGAGCTAAGAGGTATGTCCTACGAGGAGAGGTTAAGGGAAATCAACCTGACGACACTGGAGGACAGGAGAGATAGGGGGGACATGATAACGACATACAAAATACTGAGAGGAATTGACAAGGTGGACAAAGACAGGATGTTCCAGAGATGGGACACAGCAACAAGGGGACACAGTTGGAAGCTGAAGACACAGATGAATCACAGGGATGTTAGGAAGTATTTCTTCAGCCACAGAGTAGTCAGTAAGTGGAATAGTTTGAGAAGCGATGTAGTGGAGGCAGGATCCATACATAGCTTTAAGCAGAGGTATGATAAAGCTCGCGGTTCAGGGATAGTGACCTAGTAGCAACCAGTGAAGAGGCGGGGCCAGGAGCTTGGACTCGACCCCTGCAACCTCAACTAGGTGAGTACAACTAGGTGAGAGCTGAAAGCAGAGCTGTGTTGTCACACACGCACATAGTGACCCGGTGGCTGAAGCTCCCGCTTCACACACGGAGTGCCCGGGTTCGATTCCCGGCGGGTGGAAACATTCCGACACGTTTCCTTACACCTGTCCTGTTCACCTAGCAGCAAGTAGGTACCTAGGTGTTGGTCCTCAATCTTGTCATCCAGGAAAGATTGAGGACCCCAATGGAAATAAGTTAGGCAGTCCTCGATGACGCATTGACTTTCTTGGGTTATCCTGAGTGGCTAACCCTCCGGGGTTAAAAATCCGAACGAAATCTTATCTTATCACACACACAGCTGCTGTAAATGACATATATATATATATATATATATATATATATATATATATATTATATTTATTATATATATATATATATTATATATATATATATATATATATATATATGTCGTGCCGAATAGGCAGAACTTGCGATCCTGGCTTAAATAGCAACGCTCATCTTGCCATATAGGACAAGTGAAGATTTATGTATGCAATAATTTCGCCAAAATCATTCTGAACCTAACGAAAAAAATATATTTCACTGTGTTTGTTTAGTATTAAATTATTGTAAACAAATCTAAAATATATTTAGTTGGGTTAGGTTAAAATAAATTGTTCTTGTTATAATAAGGTTAGGTAAGTTTTCTAAGATTCTTTTGGTGCAAAATTAAAATTTTTTACATTAACATTAATGAAAAAATATATATCTTTAAACGTATAAGAGAAAATTTCAGAAAGGACTTAATTTTAAATAAGTTCTTGCTAATTGACCAGTTTTACATATTCGGCACGACATATATATATTACATATATATACATATATATATATATATATATATATATATATTTTCTTTCAACACACCGGCCGTATCCCACCGAGGCAGGGTGGCCCAAAAGGAAAAACGAAAGTTTCTCCTTTTACATTTAGTAATATATACAGGAGAAGAGGTTACTAGCCCCTTGCTCCATATATATTATATATATATATATATATATTATATATATATATATATATATATATATATATATATATATATAATCACTTACAAGTTGTACTTGGTGGGCACAATATTGTGTCTTAACTCATCAGAACTTTGTCTTACTGAGAGGCCGAAGACAATGCTTTCAACTCAAGAGTGTCTGGCAACACTTCCTGCTGCTTCACCAAGACGCTGCGATTTGACAAGATTATCATATTAAATTTAGTACATAATACGGACAGTTTGATGATTATCATAATAATAATAATAATAAAAATAATAATAATAATAATAATAATAATAATAATAATAATAATAATAATAATAATAATAATAATAAATTCTTTATTTCTACAAGTACATGTACAAGGTATACAGGCCTAGCTGACATCAGTGACATACTACTATACAGAAAACCGCTTGTTATGCTGAGTATTTCGGGTAAATTAGATCAGTTTTGTCCCGGGATGCGACCCACACCAGTCGACTAACACCCAGGTACCTATTTTACTGATGGATGAACATGGACAGCAGGGTGTCTTAAGGAAATATGACCTAATGTTTCCAGCCGGAGGTGAGTGAGTGAGGTGAGTGCACTAGTGATCCAGCTACGGGACACCTGGGCGACATTTGAGTATCTTCATTGTCGAACTTTTTCGCCTGCTTAACAGGTTTTCTCAGTCGAGTACACAGGAGACAGTGGAATTAGTAATTGCACATGTGTCTTATTCATCGACGGGTCAAAAATGATGTCGCTGTTTGGTTGATACATCTAGCTCCTCAGCTGAGGTATTAAAAAATGATGTCGCTGTTTGGTTAACACATGTAGCTCCTCAGCTGAGGTATTAAAAAATGATGTCGCTGTTTGGTTAACACATGTAGCTCCTCAGCTGAGGTATTAAAAAATGATGTCGCTGTTTGGTTAGACCTGTAGCTCCTCAGCTGAGGTATTAAAAAATGATGTCGCTGTTTGGGTAACACCTGTAGCTCCTTAGTTGAGGTATTAAAACTGTAATGTTTTGTGTTGGTTACAATCACAGGTTAAGAAATACCTGGACGAAGCGTTGCAACAGATGCTGATAACGTTGCAATAAGAACATAGCAAATATGGAGGGATGTCATACAGGTGAGCCCACAGTGTCATCCCCCACAGTCATGTGTATCTCTCTACATATCTTATCTGCATGAGTAACTTTTTCACACGGAGGTGAAGGTTCAATGTGTCATAATCTAGTTATTATAGAACATTAGGCAAAATAAGTTTATTGGAGACATATACAAATTATATAAGAGTATACATAGAGTGAAACTTCACTTTAATCTCCACAACATACGTTAAAGTTTTCTTGGTGTTAATGACAACTTGTAGACCGTAGGTTTTAAGTTTAAAACAACCAAACAATATGAAACAAATTATCATATTTTTTGTAACCTGTGCATACAGTGAATACTTACCCGAACACTGTCTCCTGATCACTGTATCCTGAGGAGCCACAACACACTCTGGACGTGCTAGCCCCGTCGCATCAAGAACATGGATAACACACCGTGTCCGTCAGAGAGCCATGATTTGAACAAAGCCTGGGGTATCGCTACTGTGCCCTTGGGGATATAAACGATAGGTGCAGAGCCTGGGGTATCGCTAGTGTGCCCTGGGTGATACACACGATGAGTACAGAGCCTGGGGTATCCTGGGGTATTGCTAGCGCGCCCTGGGGTGGATACAAGACGAGTACAGAGCCTGGAGTATCGCTAGCGTGCCCTGGGTTAGACACACAACGGGTACAAAGCCTAGGATTTCCCTAGCGTGCCCTGGGGTAGTCACACAACGGGCACAGAGCCTGGGGTGTCGCCAGCGTGCCCTGGGGTAGCAAGTGAGGAGAGTGTTGAGGGCACTGAAGAGCGAGCACCAGGCAACTGAGCCAGTGTCACTGCTAAGCCACCAGTGGCAGCAGTTTTCTGCTGTTTCTGCTGCCCTGGTATCTATTCCGCCTCTCCCTGCCATAATATCTTATCAGCGCTTCATGTAGTAACAATTCAGATAACCTGTAACAGCCGTAGCTCCTTCGGCTCACAACCAAAGGACGTAAGTTCGATCTCAGGACAGTGAAAATGTAGGGCCAAGCCTCCTCCTTACACCAGTTATGCATTTTCACCGAGCTGCAAATAGGTACCTGGGTGTTAAGTCAGTGGGTGTTACGTCCTGGAGTTAGGTGATTGGTTGATAGGTACCTGGTGTTAGGTACCTGGAGTTAGGTGACTGGTTGTTAGGTACTTGGTGTTAGGTATCTGGTGCTATGTACTTGGTGTTAGGTACCTCGGTGTTAGGTACCTGGGTGTTAGGTGCCTCGGTGTTAGGTACCTCGGTGTTAGATGCCCGGGTGTTAGGTACCTGGTGTCAGTACCTGGGTATTAGGTGTCTGGTGTTATGTATCTAGTGTTTGGAATCTGGTGTTAGGTACTTGGCTGTTAGGTACCAGGTGTTAGGTACCTGGGTGTTAGGTACCTGGGTGTTAGGAACCAGGTGTTAGGTACATGGTGTTATGTACATGGTGTTAGGTATCTGTTGTTAGGTACCTGATATTTGGTACCTTTGTGTTAGGTACCAGATGCTAGGTACCTGGTGTTAGGTACCTGGTGTCAGGTACCTGGTGTTAGATACCTGGTGTTATGTACCTGGGTTTTAGGTACCTGGTGTTCGGTGCCTGGGTATTAAGCACCAAGTGTTAGATACCTGGTGTCATGTACCCGGGTGTTAGGTACTTGGGTGTTAGGTACCAGGTGTTAGGTACCTGGGTGTTAGGTACCTAGTGTCAGGTACCTGGTGTTAGGTATCTAGGTGTAAGGTACTTGGTGTTAGATATCTGGGGGCTAGGTACCTGGTGTCAGGTACCTGGGTGTTAGGTACCATGCGTTAGGTACCTGGTGTTAGGTACTTGGGTGTTAGATACCAGGGTGTAAGGATGAAATGGCTGTCGTTGGGACGACTTTTCGCCCAGTATCGCACAAAGTACTGACGTGAGTGCGACAGGAATATTAGCGAAGATATAAATGTTGTTAGGTAAGACACTTGTGCAACAGTTAGGTATCTTTATTTCCAAACGTTTCGCCTACACAGTAGGCTTCTTCAGTCGAGTACAGAAAAGGTGGTCAGTCCCTCAGCCTGGAGGGAACAAATACTCTACTCCAGGCTGAGGGACTGACCACCTCAAACTACGTCTTCAAGCGTGATGGATTGATTACATCGTCTTCACATCTCTTCTACCAACTTTACTGTACTCGACTGAAGAAACCTACTGTGCAGGTGAAACTTTTGGAAATAAAGATACCTGTCACGTGGGTTCAGTAACGTGGATTGGGTAAAGGATACACACATAGGCAATAATGGAGTATAATTAAAACGGAATATATGGGAAGTACCCAGCCTGACCTACGTCTCTGCTCCCTATCTTTAGACTGCCTCACCAGATGGTTCCTAGGGGTGAGTGGGTTCAAAACATTCTAAAGTCAGCTGTAACAGTGAATAACAAGTGATTCACACAGACGGTTGGTAGTGAGTCACTACTGATGCTGGCAACTGGTTACTGGTATGGTACTACTGAGAGCTCGGCGATGCTAACGTATGTCGTCCCGACATACAGCTAATACAAACTAGAGATGACAGGCCTACGGCTGGGCTGATTCTATACAATATCAAAGTACACAGCAAATGAACATTATAGCATACATAAGGAGAATATTGGAATGAAAGCAAACGTAACTTACTGTAACGCATTACAAGGTATGATATAGCACAACTCATAGAATGAACTCAACATTGGGATTACACTACAGAACTGATAAAAAATTTGATCGATCAATCTGTATTCATGTGATCTACGGATTCTGAGGAAGAAATATATACAAAGAAAAAAGTGTTTAACAGAAATGGCAGACTTGATGCACTCAAATTTAAACTGTTAAATCTCAGAATTCGGAGAGAACGTGAACACACAAAAAAGTTCTTGAATATTAATATACCTAACTGTTGCACATGTGTCTTACCTAACAACCTGTCGGTATTTTATAACATTTTGAAGATAAAAATGTTTATCATGACACATTTTGCTCACTAGGAGCATTGTCAATCCATCATTTCGCTCACTAGCAACTTTATCCAGCCAAATGTTTCGCCCACCACAATCTTTATGCAGGTAACAGGTACATGAAGTTTCTGGTGAGCAAAATGTCTCTTAATAAAAGTTCCGTAAGGTTATACATGTACCTTTCTTATACGTTTCGCTCTGTCTGCAACTTCATAAATGTGACACACACAAAGAAACGTCTTTCATCGTTATACCTGGAGTCTACCTTGAGAGTATTCCAGGGATCAACGCTCCCGCGGCCCGATCCACGACCAGGCCTCCCGGTGGATCAGGACCTGATCAACCAGGCTGTTACTGCTGGCCACATGCAGTCCAATGTACAAACCACAGCCCGGTTGATCCGGCACTGACTCTATCTGTCCAGTTCCCTCTTGAAGACAACCAGGGGTCTACTGGTAATGACCCTTATTGCTGGTAGGAGGCTGTTCAGCAGTCTTGGGCCCCAGACACTTACTGCGTTTTCTCTTAGTGTACCAGTGACGCCCCTACTTTTCACTGGGGGTATGTTGCATCGCCTGCTAAGTCTTTTGCTTTCGTATGGAGTGATTTCTGTGTGCATATTAGGGACCACTCCCTCCAAACTCTTCCAGGTGCAGATTTTGAGATCTCTCTCTCACCTGCGCTCCAGTGAGTACAAGTGCTTCCATGTGTTCCCAGTAGTTAAGGTGTTTGATGGAACTTATACGTGCAGTAAAGGTTCCCATCACATTCTCTAGATCTGCAATTTCACCTACCTTGAAATGGAGATGTTAATGTACAGCAATATTCCAGCCTAGAGAGAACAAGTGGTGGTGATATCCAGGGGTGGTGGTATCCTGGGGTGGTGGTATCCTGGGGTGGTGGTATCCTAGGGTGGTAGTATCCCAGGGTGGTGGTATCCCAGGGTGGTGGTATGCTGGAGTGGTGGTGGTATCCCGGGATGGTGGTATCTTGGGGTGGTGGTATCTTGGGGTTGTGGTGTCTTGGGGTGGTGGTATTCTGGGGTGGTGGTATCCCAGGGTGGTGGTATCCTGGGGTGGTGGTATGCTGGAGTGGTGGTATCCTGGGGTGGTGGTATGCTGGAGTGGTGGTATCCTGGGGTGGTGGTATGCTGGAGTGGTGGTATCCTAGGGTGGTGGTATCCTGGAGTGGTGGTATCCTGGAGTGGTGGAATCCTGGGGTGGTGGTATCACGGGGTGGTGGTATCCTGGGGCGGTGGTATCCTGAGCTGGTGGTGTCCTGTTGTGTGTGGTATCCCGGGGTGGTGGTATACCTTTTTGGTAGCCCACTGTTGTGCAGTATCCTGCGGTGGTAGTAATATACCTTAAATAAGACTGGTCCCTGAACTAATCTGACGAATGGTAACAGCTCCTGGCACGTATGATCGACGGTGAAAGGGAGTTCCTGAAGATACTGCAGTGATTCCTGATGATACTGCAGTGATTCCCGATGACACTGCAGTGATTCCTGACGACACTGCAGTGATTCCTGATGACACTCCAGTGATTCCTGACGACACTGCAATGATTCCTGACGACACTGCAATGATTGCTTGACACTGCAGTGATTCCTGGCGACACTGCAGTGATTCCTGACGACATTGCAGTGATTCCTGACGACATGCAGTGATTCCTGACGACACTGTAGTGATTCTGATTCCCGATGACACTGCAGTCATTCCTGACGACACTGCAGTCATTCCTGACGACACTGCAGTCATTCCTAACAACACTACAGTGATTCCTGAGGACACTGCAGTGATTCCTGACGACACTGCAGTCATTCCTGACGACATTGCAGTGATTCCTGACGACACTGCAATGATTCCTGACTACACTGCAGTGATTGCTTATGACACTGCAGTGATTCCTGACGACACTGCAGTGATTCCTGACGACATTGCAGTGATTCCTGACGACATGCAGTGATTCCTGACGACACTGCAGTCATTCCTGACAACACTACAGTGATTCCTGACGACAATGCAGTGATTCCTGACGACTGCAGTGATTCCTGACGACACTGCAGTGATTCTGATTCCCGATGACACTGCAGTCATTCCTGACGACACTGCAGTGATTCCTGATGACATTGGAGTGATTCCTGACAACGCTACAGTGATTCCTGACGACACTGCAGTGATTCCTGACGACACTGCAGTGATTAATGACGACACTGCAGTGATTCTGATTCTTGACGACACTGCAGTGATTAGAAAAATCAGTCACTCGTTTTGGGGAGTTTTCAAGCAGTAACAAAAATTGTTCCATTATAATTTACAAGGCAGGAACAATGAGTTGAACTTCCCACATAAGCACATTAACCAGTGCTGTGCTGTTGCAGCATTTAATATTAAGTAATGGAGCCGGATAGGCGTTGGAGATGTGAACTTTTAGTGGTATTAAGATAAGTGGCAGGATGTTGATAGTCTCAATAAGGTTATCAGTATTGTGGGTGCCATCAAGAAGAGCATTGAATACCGTCTATACCAAGTCACAAAGTTCTTTTAACTTTAATACAGGCACTAAAAGATCACTTTAATTTACCTGCCTAACATCAAGAAGCATACCATACCACGGGCGGGGATTGAACTCGTGGTTAGTGAGTTGTAAAACTCCAGGTCAGCACGTAAGCCACTGGGCCAGCTGGCTGGAGTTTTACGACTCACTCGCCACGAGTTCAATCCCCACCCGTGGCATGGTTTGTTTTCAATCGTGTCATTACTATTTCGTGAGTCATCAGGAAGTAAACTGGATATTTTACCACCTTGAGTAAAATGAACTGTCTAGCACAGTTACGTCAGTACCTAGTACCTGTGCTAGAGCGTTCAGCTCACACACGAAAGAACCGGAGTTCAGTCTTAGACGGAGAGAGATATGAGCAAGTTCCTAAGATCCAAGATTAATGACCATAGTATATGGTAAGGAGAGACGGAAGGCAGTTAGAAAGCCACGGAAAAAATAATAAGAGGGTATTGGACAACGAAGTAGACGAGAGAAACAAGCCCTTCCACTCTGATATGTAAGTGTGAAGGCATGTGTGTGTAAAACAAAAGATTGTCAAGTGAGGCATAAAACATGTCCCAGCACACGTACAGAGAAATATATAATACATTTATTTCGTATGTGAAAAGATGGAAAGTGGTTTAGTGCAGTAACTTCGGCATTTTTTCCTGTAATGTACACTTTCAAGAGTGTACTAGAACTGGTACTGTTTCTTGTATATGTGAATGACATGATAGAAGGAATAGTCAGAGGTGCACCTGTTCACAGATGATGCGAATCTAATGAGGAGAATACAGTCAGGTGAACACCAGAAGAGACTACAAATGGACCTGGACGGGCTGCAGGTCTGTCTGACAAGTGGCTGCTGGAATCTAACCCCCAGCAAGTACAAAGTTATGAAGACTGATTAAGGACAAAGAAGACCACAGACTGAATACAGGCTCAAGGTACAAGACCTATAAACTTCATTCAAGGAGGACCTCGGGGTGAGCACGGTACCGAGCATATCACCTGACGTGCACATCAACTGAATAACTGGTGCAGTAAATGCACGTCTGGTAAATCTGAGACTAGGTTTCAGAATCCTAAGTAAGAAGTCATTCGCAATACTGTTTACGTCAGGACCATATTGGAGCATGCAGCACCAGTGTGGATTATTATTATAATCAAAAGAAGCACTAAGCCACAAGGGCTATACAGGCACCAGTGTGGAACCCACGCCTTGCCGAGAGCGGAGATTCGACCCCCTGCAACCACTAATGGGCGAGTATATATATTAGTGAGTAGGTCTGCTGCTCAGTGCCAGAAAACGTTCAAATTTCAGCGCATTGCTTACGCTGTCAGCTCCCCCAAGCCACCTGGGTGACCTGACAACAGGTTCCCATTATTATTATTATTTTAATCAAGGGGAGCGCTAAACCCGGAGGATTATACAGCGAACAGGTTCCCAGCTCCCCCAGCCACCTGGGTGACCTGACAGCAGGTTCCCAGCTCACCCAGCCACCTGGGTGATCTGACAACAGGTTCCCAGCTTCCCCAGTCACCTGGGTGACCTGACAACAGGTTCCCAGCTTCCCCAATCACCTGGGTGATCTGACAACAGGTTCCCAGCTTCCCCAGCCACCTGGGTGATGACAAGTTCCCAGCTTCCTCAGTCATCTGGGTGACCTGACAACAGGTTCCCAGCTTCCCCAGTCATCTGGGTGACCTGACAACAGGTTCCCAGCTCCCCAGTCATCTGGGTGACCTGACAACGGTTCCCCGCTTTCCCCCAATCACCTGGGTGTTCTGACAACAGGTTCCCAGATTCCCCAGTCATTTGGGTGACCTGGCAATAGGATCCCAGCTCCCCAGTCACCTGGGTGACCTGACAACAAGTTCCCAGCTTCCCCAGTCACCTGGGTGACCAGACAACAGGTTCCCAGGGTCCCCCCAGTCACTGGGTGATCTGACAACAGGTTCCCAGCTTCCCCAGTCACCTGGGTGACCTAACAACAGGTTCCCAGCTCCCCAGTCACCTGGGTGACCTGACAACTGGTTCCCAGCTCTCCAATCACCTGGGTGACCTGACAACAGGTTCCCAGCTCCCCCAGTCACCTGGGTGACCTGACAACAGGTTCCCAGCTTCCCCAGTCATCTGGGTGACCTGACAACAGGTTCCCAGCTTCCCCAATCACCTGGGTGATCTGACAACAGGTTCCCATTATTATTATTATTTTAATCAAGGGGAAGCGCTAAACCCGGAGGATTATACAGCGAACAGGTTCCCAGCTCCCCCAGCCACCTGGGTGACCTGACAGCAGGTTCCCAGCTCACCCAGCCACCTGGGTGATCTGACAACAGGTTCCCAGCTTCCCCAGTCACCTGGGTGACCTGGCTACAGGTTCCCAGCTTCCCCAATCACCTGGGTGATCTGACAACAGGTTCCCAGCTTCCCCAGCCACCTGGGTGATGACAAGTTCCCAGCTTCCTCAGTCATCTGGGTGACCTGACAACAGGTTCCCAGCTTCCCCAGTCATCTGGGTGACCTGACAACAGGTTCCCAGCTCCCCAGTCATCTGGGTGACCTGACAACAGGTTCCCAGCTTCCCCAATCACCTGGGTGATCTGACAACAGGTTCCCAGATTCCCCAGTCATTTGGGTGACCTGACAATAGGTTCCCAGCTCCCCAGTCACCTGGGTGACCTGACAACAAGTTCCCAGCTTCCCCAGTCACCTGGGTGACCAGACAACAGGTTCCCAGCTCCCCCAGTCACCTGGGTGATCTGACAACAGGTTCCCAGCTTCCCCAGTCACCTGGGTGACCTGACAACAGGTTCCCAGCTTCCCCAATCACCTGGATGATCTGACAACAGGTTCCCAGCTTCCCCAGTCATCTGGGTGACCTGACAACAGGTTCCCAGCTCCCCAGTCACCTGGGTGACCTGACAACAGGTTCCCAGCTTCCCCAGTCACCTGGGTGACCTGACAACAGGTTCCCAGCTTCCCCAGTCACCTGGGTGACCTGACAACAGGTTCCCAGCTTCCCCAGTCACCTGGGTGACCTGACAAGTTCCCAGCTTCCCCAGTCACCTGGGTGACCTGACAACAGGTTCCCAGCTCCCATCACCTGGGTGACCTGACAACAAGTTCCCAGCTTCCCCAGTCATCTGGGTGACCTGACAACAGGTTCCCAGCTCCCCAGTCATCTGGGTGACCTGACAACAGGTTCCCAGCTTCCCCAATCACCTGGGTGATCTGACAACAGGTTCCCAGATTCCCCAGTCATTTGGGTGACCTGACAATAGGTTCCCAGCTCCCCAGTCACCTGGGTGACCTGACAACAAGTTCCCAGCTTCCCCAGTCACCTGGGTGACCAGACAACAGGTTCCCAGCTCCCCCAGTCACCTGGGTGATCTGACAACAGGTTCCCAGCTTTTCCCCGTCACCCTGGGTGACCTGACAACAGGTTCCAGCTTCCCCAATCAAACCCGGTTTATCTGACAACAGGTTCCCAAACTCCCCCAGTTCACCTGGGTGATCTGACAACAGGTTCCCAGCTTCCCCAGTCACCTGGGTGACCTGACAACAGGTTCCCGCTTCCCCCAGTCACCTGGGTGACCAGACAACAGGTTTCCCAGCTCCCCAGTCACCTGGGGTGATCTGACAACAGGTTCCCAGCTTCCCCCGTTTCCCCGGGTGACCTGACAACAGGTTCCCAGCTTCCCCAGTCACTGGGTGACCTGACAACAGGGTTTTCCCAGCTTCCCCAGTCACCTGGGTGACCTGGGCAAGTTCCCAGCCTCCCCAGTCACCCGGGTGACCTGACAAAGGTTCCCAGCTTTCCCCATCACCTGGGTGATCCCGACAACCGGGTTCCAGTTTCCCCCGTCATGGGTGACCTGACAATTAGTTCCCAGCTCCGTCACCTGGGTGACCTGACAACAGGTTTCCAGCTCCCCCAGGTCACCTGGGTGAATGACAACAGGTTTCCCAGCTCCCCAGTCACTGGGTGACTGAAAACGGTTCCCAGCTTCCCCAGTCACCTGGGTGACCTGACAACAGGTTCCCAGTTCCCCAGTCACCTGGTAACCTGATAACAGGTTCTCAGTCCCCATTTTCCGGGTGCCCTGACAACAGGTTTCCCCACTCCCTCCCCGGGGTGCCCTAAAAAATGGTTTTCCCAGTTCCCCATCCCTGGGGACCTGACAACAATCCCTACCCCCTGGATGACTGGCAGCAAGTCCTCACCCCCACCTGGATGACCGGGACAACAATCCCCCCGCCCCCAGCCAAATGGGTGACCCGAGGCAGTTAAAAGGGGGTAAAAAGAATCAGCTAACAGAAGGGACGACACTTTGCTGAGCCCGTGCCTCACATGTCCCGGCCCTGTCGTGATGGGTTCCTCCACCCTTAGGCGACCCTTTAGGGGTCCCTTTAGTGGAGAGGGCACCTTAGGAGACTCACCCCTTTTGGGAGAGACTCCCTTAAGGCACTCACTTTTAGGGAGACACCTTCAGGGAGGGACACTCACCTTCGGGGGGACACCCCTTCGGGGAGCACTCACCTTTGGGGCACCCCCATTTTTGGGGGACACTCCCTTGGGAAGACTATTCAAGCAAACTCACCTTCAGGGAGAGAGAGGCCTTCGGGGAAAGACTCACATTCAGGGAGAGATTCACATTCAGGGAGACTCACCTTCAGGCAGATACTCACATTCAGGGAGACTCACCTTCAGGCAAACTCACATTCAGGCCGAGACTCACCTTCAAGCAGACAGACTCACCGTCAGGGATAGACTCACCTTCAGGCAGACTCACCGTCAGGGATAGACTCACCTTCAGGGATACTCGCCTTCAGGGATAGACTCACCATCAGGGAGAGTATTACTGCCAGGTGAAACGGGACAGCAGGTGTAAGGTGACATAGCACCCAGGTACCTACTTACTGCTAAGTGAACAGGGACAGCAGGTGTAAGGTTATGTAACACTCAGGTACCACTTACTAAGTAAACAGGGACAGCAGGTGTAAGGTGACATAACACCCAGGTACCTACTTATTGCTAAGTGAACAGGGACAGCAGGTGTAATCTGATGTAACACCCAGGTGACTACTTACTGCTAAGTGAATAGGGACAGCAGGTGTGAGGTGATGTAACATCCAGGTACCTACTTCCTAAGTGAACAGGGACAGCAGGTGTAAGGTGATTTAACACCCAGGTACGTACTTACTAAGTGAAGTGGGAAAACAGTGTAAAGTGGCATAACACCCAGGTACCTACTTACTGCTAAGTGAACAGGGACAGCAGGTGTAATCTGATTTAACACCCAGGTGACTACTTACTGCTAAGTGAACAGGGACAGAAGGTGTAAGGACACTTGCCCAACATTTCACCAGCACCTTTACCTTAGATGAGTTCAGAGTATTTCTACTCCCAGAGCCCAGCCATAGGCCAGGCTCTGGGAGTAGAAATACTCTAGTGCTTGCCTGATCAACAAGTCTCTCAGTGAGAGCCAAAAACATACCAGCTGAGCTAAGACTGGTATATTATGACAACTGGAAGTACAGTGGAACCCCGGTTTTCGTCTTTAATCCATTGCAGAAGGGTGACCAAAAACCAATTTGTACAAAAACTGAAGTAATATTTCCCATAAGAAATAATATAAATCTAATTAATCCATTCTAGACACCCAAAAATATTAACAAAAAATAAATTTTATAGAGAATAACTTTAGTTTTACATACAGAAAACAATGAGAAATTAATATAAAGCACTAATTTTAATGGATAAATGAACATTTAAATCAGTTTTACCTATATTGAAGACTCTTGGTGGTGTATGGAAGATGGCGAGGAGGGGAGAGGGAGGAGGGGAGAGGGAGGAGGGGAGAGGGAGGAGGGGAGAGGGAGGAGGGGAGAAAGGGAGGAGGGGAGAGGGAGGAGGGGAGAGGGAGGAGAGTTTGTTGTTTGGAAGGGGGAATCCCTCTCCATAAGGACTTCAGGTATCAAAGCCCTATCCGGGGTTACTTTTTTTCTTGTTTACGGGCACTAGCCCAGCTTGGTCACTGGACCCCCAAATCCTGGTGACTCGGCCATGTTACACTATTCCGATTTTTTACATGCCCTTTTCTTGATTCTATCATGTTTTCCTTTTTTTTCCCAAAGGGCTGGCCCTCAGAACTTTCTTTGGCCCTGGGGTTATTTAGCAGCCAAGCAAAAAAAAAAAAGGTTTTCGAAATTTTTGGAAGAACGCAGGGGAAATGCCATGAACAAGTAACAACGGCAGCTATACAGTGACAGTGCCCTGTGGCCAGGGGAGTTGGTATGGACGTTTTTCCGAGCAATGTACGAAAACGGGAAAAAAATTTTCGAAAAAAGTGGTCAAAACTAAAATTGTACGATAACCGGCCCCATGAAAACCGGGGTTCCACTGTACTATATTTGAAAAAATTTGCGCTTGGAAAATTACTTTACCAGGTGTCGGGTCATAGTTTGTGTTAATGGGAAAGGGGCCCATAGAGCAAAAACATGGTTTGCCCAGAAAAGCCCAGTAAAAAAAAAAACCTTGCAACTCGAAGGTATACTATATCAAGGTTGTGGGGCCCAAATTTTGCCAATTTATAAAAAATATTTTTTGTATTTTAAAAAAAAAAATTAAAAAATTCTTGCTTTTTTAATTAGTGTAAAAATTTGAAATAAAATTGATCCCCCAAAAAAAAACTAAAAAATACTGAAAATGGCTTTAATTTTTTTTTACACAACCTAATTACGTATTAATCGTTCAAATGTACTGCCAATTAAACCTTTTTCAAAATAGTGTAAAAAAATTTGTTTTAATGCCCAATGCCTAGGCATGATAGTGGGGCCATTTGTAATTAAAATTTTATAACATGTAAACTACACATTTTAAGCTTTACAAGGAAATAAATATTTGAATTTGAATTTGAACCCACACACAGGGGATTGAAGCTTATGACAACGTTTCAGTTCAACCTGGAACATCATGTAGTCACATAGAAGTGCAAATGGAATGAATATAGCCAGAATATATATGAGAGGGGGAGGGAAAGAAGGAAGGGAGTTGTGTAATGATTAGCAGGTCTTTGAAAAATTCTGAATGGTTTAGTTAAACTATAAACACTAAGTGAATTTTTATTAAAAAGACGTACATACAATATATAGTCCCAAGAATTCATTCAACAGTTTACTGACAGTTTAAAATAATTTGTTAAAGAGAAATAAGAGGACATTATTTCATGAATACCGAATATTTTTCTTGATGTACTTGCTTAAGTTCATCACAATTTTTTAACAGTAAGTAATAACTCACAAGGAGTGTGAAAATTATTTCAATTGAAAAAATGTTCCTAAACATGTGAACATCAGTCCTGTATATTCCTATACATGCAAGGTCAACCTGCAGTCTTCAATATGCGTCAGATGCTGCTAACGAACCATGCAGTATCAGACGAATACCATTCACTGAAGAGCACTCCCACTGCTCTTAAATAACAAAAAGTTGATGTTATAACACACTAGTTATTTGTTTTTCTTCAGAGGTCTGTACACACCCACTACTACTGCATGATCTCTCTCGTATGGTTCTAGGGTCAACTGTTCCTGGGGCTTGAGAAGGTCACCTTGAAGCTTTTTGATTTCTCCTGCAAACACAGCCTCAGATGGAGCAGTTGAATCAATGCAATTAGCCTTGATGGATATGACATAGTGACCACCTACTTTCAAGAAATACTGGGCATTGATAGCAACAATGCGGGCTTGATCAGGTTGGGCCACATCTGCAAAGATACAATCTACCATACTACAAATCATGCGGTATTTGTGTGGGTGACGGGCATCCTCTACAATGGGGACTACATTGGTACGTTTCTTTGCCATATTTACCAAGTCACGTCCTGAGCGGTGAGAAAACTCAACAGCATACACAACTCCTTCCTGGTACAAGACAAAACAATTAGAATTAATTGAAAACATCCACACATTTTAATTATATCTACTTAAAATTACTTAGTAAATTATTTTATTTTATTAACACATCAGCCATTTCCCACCAAGGTAGGGTGGCCTGAAAAGAAAAACTTTCATCATTCACTCCATCACTGTCTTGCCAGAGGAACGCTTACACTACAGTTATAAAACTTTAACATTAACACACCTCCTTCAGCGTATGCACTGTACTTAGCATCTCCAGTACTCAAGTCCAGCCTGCCAGTTTCCCTGAATCCCTTCATAAATGTTACCTTGATCACACTCCAACAACACATCAGGTCCTAAAAACCATCTGTCTCCATTCACTCCTATCTAACACGCTTATGCATGCTTGCTGAAAGTCGAAGTCCCTCGCACACAAAACCCCCTTTACCCTCTCCCTCCAACCTTTCCTATGCCGACCCCTACCCCACCTTCCCTCTACTACAGATTTATACACTCTCCAAGTCATTTTATTTTGTTCAATCCTTTCTAAGTGTCCAAACCACCTCAACAACCCCTCCTCAGCCCTCTGAATAATAGTTTTGGTAACCCTGCACCTCCTCCTAATTTCCAAACTAAGGATTCTCTGCATTATATTCACACTACACATTGCCCTCAAACATGACATCTCCACAGCCTCCAGCCATCTCCTTGTTGCAACATTCCCCACCCATGCTTGACACCCATATAACAGCATTGGTATAACTATACTCTCATACATTCGCCTCTTTGCTTCCACGGATAATGTTCTTTATTCTCCACAGATTCCTCAGTGCACCATTCCCC
The DNA here is from genome assembly GCF_026875155.1 of Cherax quadricarinatus. Taxonomy (NCBI): domain Eukaryota; kingdom Metazoa; phylum Arthropoda; class Malacostraca; order Decapoda; family Parastacidae; genus Cherax; species Cherax quadricarinatus. Next base: position 28,818,971 of record NC_069445.1, on the reverse strand, counting down.
TTTTTTCCCTCATCAATTCCATGATTCACTTTGTGCAGTGGCACCTCAAATATCAAACTTTCTTCGTTCCAGACGGCTATTCAAGTGTCCATGAGGAATAATGTAAATTACATTAGTTTATTTCAGACCCTCAAAAATACACTTATAAAAGCACTTAGGATAGCAGAAGAACAAGGCGGCTTTAGGAAGGATAGGGGGGTGTGTAAACTAAGTGTTTGCGGTGAAACATATAGGCGAACAGTATTTAGGAGGTTTTGTGTGCAAGGGGCTTGGACTTCCAGCAAGCATGCATGAACGTGTTAGATAGGATCAAATGGAGACAAGGTGGTTTTCAGAATGTGACGTGCTGTTGGAATGAGAGCAAGGTAACATTTATGAAGGGATTCAGGGAAACTGGCAGGCTGGATTTGATTCCTGGAGATGGGAAGTACAGTGCCAGCACTCTGAAGGAGGGGTGTTAATGTTGCAGTTTTAAAACTGTAGTGTAAGCAACCTTCTGGCAACACAGTGATGGAGTGAATGATGATGAAAGTTTTCCTTTCAGGCCACCCTGCCTTGGCGGGAAACAGAAGATGTGTTAATAAAAAAGTAGTATTTACATAAGAGTAAAGATGTTTTTGTGGAATTTATGGATTTGGAAAAGGCATATGATAGAGTGGATAGGGACGCAATGTGGCAGATGTTGCAAATGTATGCAATAGGATGTAGGTTACTGAAAGCGGTGAAAAGTTTATACGAGGATAGTGAGGCTCTGGTCTGAGTATGTACGTAAGAGGGAGATTCTTTCCCAGTAAAAGTAGGCCTTGGACAGGGATGTGTGATGTCACCATGGTTGTTCAACATATTTATAGATGGAGTTGTAAGAGAAATGAATGCTCGGGTGTTGGCAAGAGGTATGAGGTTAAAAGATAAAGAATCTAACACAAAGTGGGAGCTGTCACAGTTGCTATTTGCTGATGGCACTGTGCTTTTGGGAGATTCTGAAGAGAAGTTGCAGAGGTTGGTGGATGAGTTTGGTAGGGTATGTAAAAGAAAATTAAAAGTGAATATAGGAAAGGGTAAGGTGATGAGGATAACAAAAAAAAAATTAGGTAATGGAAGACTGGATATCAGATTGGAGGGATTGAGTATGGAAGTGAATGTGTTCAGATATTTTGGAGTGGAAGTGTCATCAGATGGGTCTATCAAGGATAAGGTGAATCATAGAACTGACGTGATGAAAAGGCGAGTGGTGCACCGAGTCTGTGGATACGAAGAACTTTATCCATGAAAGCAAAGAGGGGAATGTATGAGAGTATAGTTATACCAATGCCCTTGTATGGGTGTGAGACGTGGGTTGTGAATGTTGCAACAAAGAGAAGGCTGGAGGCAGTAGAGATGTCATGTCTGAGGACAATGTGTGGTGTGAATATAATGCAGAGAATCCATAGTTTGGAGATTAGAGGAGGTTTGGGATTACCAAAACTATTATCCAGAGGGCTGAGGAGGGGTTATTGAGATGGTTTGGACATATAGAGAGGGTGGAACAAAATAAAATGACTTCAAGAATGTACAAATCTGTAGTGGAGCTGGAAGGCGGGGTAAGGGTCAGCCTAGGAATGGTTGGAGGGAGAGGGTAAAGGAGGTTTTGTTTGCAAGGGGCTTAGACTTCCAGCAAGCATGTAAACATGCTAGATAGCAGCAAATGGAGACAAGTGGTTTTTAGGATTCGACGTGCTGTTTGAGTGTAAGCAAGGTAACATGCATGAAGGGATTCAAGGAAACTGGCAGGCCAGACTTGATTCTTGGAGATGGGAAGTACAGTGCTGGCACTCTGAAGGAAGGGGTGTTAATGTTGCAGTTTCATAACTGTAGTGTAAGCATGCATCTGGCAAGACAGTGCTGGAGTACATGATGAAAGTTTTTCTTTTTCGGACCACCCTGCTTTGGTGGGAAACATCCAATGTGTTAATAAAAATTAAAAAATAAAAAAATAACAGTGAAATTCAGCCAAAAAGCACAATGTGACTTATTCCCATGTTTTGGTGAGCATTACACCTTGAAACAATCATAATATAAGATTTCCTTCTAAAGACCCCCAAAATTAATGCCTAAAGTGTTAATTTTGAGTAAAATTGCGCTCGGATATTAAGAATGGTCAGTTCCTTGTCCTCAATCGATAAAACAGAAGGCACACTAGCAAAATGGCTAACAACTTGGTTGAATTATAGACTAGCTAGCTAGAGAGTTGTAAAGTGTTGTAAGATGACCACCACCATGAAAATCAATGAAGTCTGCAGAAAGGGTCACAGACAAAAGCATGCCTGGATTGCTTGCCATCTCTGTGGTAAATGGTCCCATGATGTGTGCAGGGATTTTAAACCAGCAACCACATCTGATAAAATTAGAGAAATGTTTTTGGGTCTGCCCAAATGAGATACACCTGTATGAGAAAATTACATCTATATTAAAAGACATGAACAATATTAAAAGATCCTTCTTGGAAGACATGCCAGTATGATATGACAGCTGAGAAAATAAAATGGGTGGGTTGGACAGGGCTGTCTTGGAAGACAGTGTTCCTGAGAGTGCTAGTGTTGTCCTGGAGGACAGTGAACCTAAAGGAGATATTGGCCCCGGTGATGAAACAAAGTAAAGGCAACGTTATTCAATTTACAGAGGCAAAAAATAGCAGTACTTCTGGAGATGGAACAGAAGAGGATGATGCCTCAGGGAATAGTGTTGACACACTACCAGCAAAACCTGGTGGAAGCACTGATGTCCATACAGGTGCGGTAGGCAGAGGGGAAACAAAAAAAAAATGCACCACCAGCAAATGCAGCTGCAATAAATCCTAGCAAACAGAACCCCAATCTATGCAAATTTTATGCTTTGGCTATCTGCAGGCATGGTATATCTGGTAAAACAAGTGGGACATGCACCTATGGCCATCCCAAAAAATGCTGCACCCACATAACAACAAGAGAGTGCAACTTCCCTTACCTGGAGAGTTTACCTGGAGAGAGTTCCGGGGGTCAACGCCCCCGCGGCCCGGTCTGTGACCAGGCCTCCTTAGGTCAGTGTCCCAGGATGCGACCCACACCAGTCGACTAACACCCAGGTACCCATTTTACTGATGGGGAACATAGACAACAGGTGGAAAGAAACACGTCCAATGTTTCTACTCTGGCTGGGAATCGAACCCAGGCCCTCACCGTGTGAAGTGAGAGCGTTAACCACCAGGCCACCAGAGCCCATGTAACTTATTTCACCCCGAAATGTGTCACTCATCACTCCATAAAAGAAAATGCTACAATGCATACTGCCAGGCACATCATCTAAAGGGGACAAGACACAGACCAGCCAAACTATGGGAAACAAAAGAGGGGAGCCATAACCTCTCCAGGGAAAGAGGTTTTTTTTAGAGCCAGGAGGAAAAAAAAGACTGGCAAGAAATGACAGCAATCTTACACCAACTGAAAACACTTCTGGAGCAGAGGCACAGTCATTGGCCTCCACTTCAGAACAACAGATATTAGAGCCAGCAAATAAAACTCCCCTAAATTCCACCAATATAATGACATTTGTCTTTGCAAACATACAGGGTCTAAAGCTGTCATTATTATTATAATCAAGGGGGAAGCGCTAAACCCGTAGGATTACACAGCGCCTGTGGGGGGGATGTGAAAGGTATTCAGGCTTAATTCAGGAAACTGGAGCACAGATCCAATTCTCTGAATCAAGAGCCCCTCACCAGCGTCAAGGAGCCTTCCTTGAGGGGTCTAAAGCTGTCAACAAACAATAAAATATCCCTTACATCAAGGGACTGCTCAGAGTGAAATGCAATGTTTGCAGCATTCACAGAGACCCACACAAAGGACCATTTTGACAACGAAATATGGATCCCTAGTTATAACCTATTCAGATGCAACAGACTAAACAGGCAACAGGGGGGGGGGGGAGGCTGGCCTGTACATTACAGAGTCGCTCATTTGCTCAGAACTACTAAACACCTCAAATGATGTAGTTGAAGTTTTGACGGTAAAGACTGAAAACCAAAACCTTGTCATTGTGGTTGTATACAAGCCTCCAGATGCAACTTCCCAGCATTTCCAGGAGCAGCTTTTGAAAACCGTCCCCAGTCTTGAAAATCTCCCAGATCCTGTCCCAAACATCTTGCTACTAAGAGATTTCAACTTGAGACACCTAAAATAGAAGTGTAGCAAATAATATTTTAGAAGAGATCAGAGATCACCCCAGGAGGCAGCTCAGATGAAAATTCACACACTGACTCCCCAAAACCCTCTCCAGGTAAACTCCAGGTAATAAAAAAATAAAACCTTGCATTGGAAACTTATACAAGCAATTACATTAGAATTTTTTTTTTAATTATTATTATCACACTGGCCGATTCCCACCAAGGCAGGGTGGCCCGAAAAAGAAAAACTTTCACCATCATTCACTCCATCACTGTCTTGGCAGAAGGGTGCTTTACACTACAGTGTTTAAACTGCAACATTAACACCCCTCCTTCAGAGTGCAGGCACTGTACTTCCCATCTTTGCTCACACTCCAACAGCACGTCAAGTATTAAAAATCATTTGTCTCCATTCACTCCTATCAAACACGCTCACGCATGCCTGCTGGAAGTCCAAGCCCCTCGAACACAAAACCTCCTTTACCCCCTCCCTCCAACCTTTCTTAGGCCGACCCCTACCTCGGGTTCCTTCCACTACAGACTGATACACTCTTGAAGTCATTCTGTTTCGCTCCATTCTCTCTACATGTCCGAACCACCTCAACAACCCTTCCTCAGCCCTCTGGACAACAGTTTTGGTAATCCCGCACCTCCTCCTAACTTCCAAACTACGAATTCTCTGCATTATGTTCACACCACACATTGCCCTCAGACATGACATCTCCACTGCCTCCAGCCTTCTCCTCGCTGCAACATTCATCACCCATGCTTCACACCCATATAAGAGCGTTGGTAAAACTATACTCTCACACATTCCCCTCTTTGCCTCCAAGGACAAGGTTCTTTGTCTCCACAGACTCCTTTCTTTGTCTCCACAGACTCCTAAGTGCACCACTCACCCTTTTCCCCTCATCAATTCTATGATTCACCTCATCTTTAATAGACCCATCCGCTGACATGTCCACTCCAAAATATCTGAATACATTCACCTCCTCCATACTCTCTCCCTCCAATCTGATATCCAATCTTTCATCACCTAATCTTTTTGTTATCCTCATAACCTTACTCTTTCCTGTATTCACTTTTAATTTTCTTCTTTTGCACACCCTACCAAATTCATAAACCAATCTCTGCAACTTCTCTTCAGAATCTCCCAAGAGCACAGTGTCATCAGCAAAGAGCAACTGTGACAACTCCCACTTTATGTGTGATTCTTTATCTTTTAACTCCACGCCATTTGCCAAGACCCCCGCATTTACAGTGGTCCCTCGCTTTTCGTAGTTCCCGGCAATCGTAAATTTCGCCAATCATAGGGTTATTTTCGTATAAACATGGACTCGCTTTTCATAAGTTGACTCGCAAGTCGTAATTCGTCCCGGACACGTACCCAATGCGTGAGCCGTGGCAGCAGCCAGTCTGGCATTGTTTACCAGTGAGCGAAGGTCCCCTCACGTGCTCCAGCAAAATATTTCATAATATTCCATTTATTTTAGTGCTTGCAAGTACTAAATAAGCTACCATGGCTCCAAAAAAAGCTCCCAGTGCCAAGCCTGTGGTAAAGAAGGTGAGAAATACGATTGAATTTAAGAAAACCATCACTGAACAATATGAAAGTGGTACAAGTGTGGCAGAACTGGCCAGGATGTATAAGAAACCCTACACAACCTTATGTTCCATAGTGGCCAAGAAAAAGGAAATCAAGGACACTGTTGTTGCAAAGGGGGTAACTATGCTGACAAAAATGAGATCACCAGTACTCGAAGAGGTTGAGAAGTTATTATTGGTGTGGATAAATGAGAAACAATTAGCAGGAGATACTCTTATGACTTCGATTATTTGTGAAAAGGCTAGGCAGTTGCATGAAGATTTGGTAAAGAAATTGCCTGCAAATAGTGGTGAAGTGAGTGAATTTAAGGCCAGCAAAGGCTGGTTTGAGAGATTTAAGAACCGTACTGGCATACACAGTGGCAAGGCATGGTGAGGCTGCCAGTTTGGACCATAAGGCGGCTGAAAAATATGTGCATGAATTCCAGGAGTACATAGAGGCTGAAGGACTGAAGCCTGAACAAGTGTTCAATTGTGACAAAACAGACCTCTTTTGGAAGAAAATGCCAAAGAGGACCTTCATTACACAAAAGGTAAAGGCAATGCCATGACACAAGCCTATGAAAGACAGGCTGACTCTAATGTTCTGTGCTAATGCTAGTGGGCATTTCAAAGTGAAGTCATTACTAGTGTACCATTCTGAAAATCCCAGAGTGTTAAGGAAAAGCAATGTTATGAAGAGTAAATTGTGTGTGTTTTGGAAATCTAATAGTAAGGCATGGGTCACGAGGGAAATTTTCATCGAGTGGTTCAATGAAGTGTTTGGCCCTAGTGTGAAGGAGTGTCTCCTGGAAAAGAAATTGGATCTCAAGTGCCTGCTAGTAAAGGACAATGCACCTGCTCATCCTCCAAACTAGGATGACCTAATTTTCGAGGAGTTTGGGTTCATTACAGTAAAGTTCTTGCCCCTGAATACCACTCCTCTCCTCCAGCCCATGGACCAGCAGGTCATTGCAAACTTTAAAAACTCTACACAAAAGCAATGTTTCACCGGTGCTTGACTGTGACCACAGACACTCACTTGACCCTAAGGGAACTTTGGAGAGAACACTTTAGCATCCTCCATTGCATAACCCTTATAGGTATGGCTTGGGAGCGAGTGACTATCAGGACTTTGAACTCTGCCTGGAAAAAATTGTGGCCAGATTGTGTCGACAAGAGGGATTTTGAAGGGTTTGGGACTGACCCTGATGAGCCTATGTCTGTTGTAAAATCAATTGTGGCACTGGGGAGTTCCATGGGGTTGGATGTGAGTTTGGAGGATGTGGAAGAATTAGTGGAAGACCACAACAAAAAGCTCACCACTGAGGAGCTGCAAGAGCTTCAGCAGGAACAGCAACAGATCGCAGCTCAGAATCTTGCTGCAGAGGAAGAGAGATTGAAGAAGGTGCCTTCTTCAGAAATTAAAGAGATTTTTACTATGTGGGGTAAGATGGAAAGCTTTATCGAGAAACATCACCCTAACAAGTTTGTTGCAAGCCATATTGGCAACATGTACAATGACAAAGTCTTGGGCCATTTTAGGGAAGTGTTAAAGAGACGCCAGAAACAGAGCTCTCTCCACAGTTATTTTGCGAGACAGGACTCCAGTGACTCTCAAGGTGGTCCTAGTGGCATTAAGAAACAGAGAAGACAAACAACCCCAGAAAAGCAATTGGTACCTGAGGTGCTGCTGGAAGGGGATTCCCCTTCCAAACTATAAACAATCCACTCTCTCTCCTCCTCCAGTCTCCCATACACTAAGAAGAATCTCCAATAAAGGTAAGTGTTATGGTGTTAATGTTTCATTCATCATTTCCCATTGTATTGTTTATGTACTACATGTATATTTCATGTAAAATTTTTTTTTTGTTTTCATACTTCTGGGTGTCAGGAACGGATTAATTGTATTTACATTATTTCTTATGGGGAAAATTGATTCGCAAATCGTAAATTTCATTTATAGTAACGGCTCCAGGAATGGATTAATTACGAAAAACGAGGGACCACTGTACTTCTCTTACAACCCCATCTATAAATATATTAAACAACCATGGTGACATCACACATCCTTGTCTAAGGCCTACTTTTACTAGGAAATAATTTCCCTCTTTCCTACATACTCTAACTTGAGCCTCACTATCCTCGTAAAAACTCTTCACTGCTTTCAGTAACCTACCTCCTACACCATACACCTGCAACATCTGCCACATTGCCCCCCTATCCACCCTGTCATATGCCTTTTCCAAATCCATAAATGCCACAAAGACCTCTTAAGCCTTATATAAATACTGTTCACTTAAATGTTTCACTGTAAACACCTGGTCCACACACCCCCTACCTTTCCTAAAGCTTCCTTGTTCATCTGCTATCCTATTCTCCGTCTTACTCTTAATTCTTTCAATAATAACTCTACCATACACTTTACCAGGTATACTCAACAGACTTATCCCCCTATAATTGTTGCACTCTCTTTTGTCCCCTTTGCCTTTATACAAAGGCACTATGCATGCTCTCTGCCAATCCCTAGGTACCTTACCCTCTTCCATACATTTATTAAATAATTGCACCAACCACTCCAAAACAATATCCCCACCTGCTTTTAACATTTCTATCTTTATCCCATCAATCCCGGCTGCCTTACCCCCTTTCATTTTACCTACTGCCTCACGAACTTCCCCAACACTCACAACTGGCTCTTCCTCACTCCTACAAGATGTTATTCCTCCTTGCCCTATACATGAAATCACAGCTTCCCTATCTTCATCAACATTTAACAATTCCTCAAAATATTCCCTCCATCTTCCCAATACCTCTAACTCTCCATTTAATAACTCTCCTCTTTTATTTTTAACTGACAAATCCATTTGTTCTCTTGGCTTCCTTAACTTGTTAATCTCACTCCAAAACTTTTTCTTATTTTCAACAAAATTTGTTGATAACATCTCACCCACTCTCTCATTTGCTCTCTTTTTACATTGCTTCACCAGTCTCTTAACCTCTCTCTTTTTCTCCATATACTCTTCCCTCCTTGCATCACTTCTACTTTGTAAAAACTTCTCATATGCTAACTTTTTCTCCCTTACTGCTCTCTTTACATCATCATTCCACCAATCGCTCCTCTTCCCTCCCGCACCCACTTTCCTGTAACCACAAACTTCTGCTGAACACTCTAACACTACATTTTTAAACCTACCCCTTACCTCTTCGACCCCATTGCCTATGCTCTCATTAGCCCATCTATCCTCCAATAGCTGTTTATATCTTACCCTAAGAGAGAAGCAGGCATATATTATGGTATTTTATCAATTCATTCTCTAAACAACTGTGATGTCATATACTGTACATACAACAGTCTTCTTTCAACAAACCGGCTGTATCCCACTGCAGCAGGTTGGCCAAAAAAGATTCATACACGTTTTCTCTAATGCTGGACCAGAGAAAATAATGTTTCCCCTCCACCGACTACTACCCCTCCACAGCATGTAAACATTGCATGTTTATATGCTATGCAACGTGTTTATATAATTTTGAAGAAAATATCATAGATGGATTAATGAAAATGCCTATATTAAAGTAAAATAAGATATTTAATGTGTCCAAGAGTGAGTCACGAACATATGAGTGGCCCAGGCGGATGCATCTGGGACGGACGATTTCCAAGCAGGTGTACGAAACCCGGGGTAAAATTTAGCTGAAAAAAGTGATCGAAATCCGAATTGTACGATCTCCGCACCGGACGAAATCCAGGGGTGCACTGTATTATTATTATTATAATGGGGAAGCACTAAACCCGTAAGAATATACAATGCCTGTGGGAGGGATTGAAGGTATTCAATCTTAATTTAGGGAACTGGAGCACAGATACAATTCCCTACATCAAGAGCCCCTCACCAGTGTTAAGGAACCTCCCTTGAGGGGGAAGCTCACATCCTGAATTTTTGCTCATATCCAGAAACAAAAAATCGACCAAGCGACAGCGCATATCCTGAAAAACTCGCATGCTGGGGCACTCATAAGCTGAAGTTCCACTGTATCTCACTTCATAGAGACCAACACTCCAATAAATAGTACTTCAACATCCCACTGTTGATATTTTACATCTTGTATTACTAAATTAAGAATACTATTTCAGTGTAAAAATAATTGCTTACCGGTCCAATTACATCAGAAACATGAGACACGGTTGTTCCATTTGCAGCTCCCAGATACAAGACCTTTGATCCCGGAGTCATGTAAATATTCCCTATGCCTCCCACAATAGCAGCAGCTAATTTTGAACGGAATGGATTCCACACACGATACTCTATCTTTTCTGTGCCTTCCTGGAAAATGCAAAATACATTAAAACAACATATGAACCTAAGTAAATAAAACTAGTAATGAAAATGCAAAATACAAACTGTAATTTACCCTTGCAAATCAAAGATAAGTGTTTCATTACAAAATTAAAAATTGAGAATAAAAATTAATGAGGGCTTTCAGCCCTCAAACTCAAGAGACTAAAAGAGGACAGTAAATAACTTCAAGTTTTTGAAATCTGAAGAATCAGCTCATGGCACTGGGAAAAAAGTGCTGTCATGGATCGAGTCATAGCTCACTAATAGGAAGCAGAATTTTTATTATCACATTGGCCGATTCCCACCAAGGCAGGGTGGCCCGAAAAAGAAAAACTTTCACCATCATTCACTCCATCACTGTCTTGCCAGAAGGGTGCTTTACACTACAGTTTTTAAACTGCAACATTAACACCCCTCCTTCAGAGTGCAGGCACTGTACTTCCCATCTCCAGGACTCAAGTTCGGCCTGCTGGTTTCCCTGAACCGCTTCATAAATGTTACTTTGCTCACACTCCAACAGCATGTCAAGTATTAAAAACCATTTGTCTCCATTCACTCCTATCAAACACGCTCACGCATGCCTGCTGGAAGTCCAAGCCCCTCGCACACAAAACCTCCTTTACCCCCACCCTCCAACCTTTCCTAGGCCGACCCCTACCCCGCCTTCCTTCCACTACAGACTGATACACTCTTGAAGTCATTCTGTTTCGCTCCATTCTCTCTACATGTCCGAACCACCTCAACAACCCTTCCTCAGCCCTCTGGACAACAGTTTTGGTAATCCCGCACCTCCTCCTAACTTCCAAACTACGAATTCTCTGCATTATATTCACACCACACATTGCCCTTAGACATGACATCTCCACTGCTTCCAGCCTTCTCCTCGCTGCAACATTCATCACCCATGCTTCACACCCATATAAGAGCGTTGGTAAAACTATACTCTCATACATTCCCCTCTTTGCCTCCAAGGACAAAGTTCTTTGTCTCCACAGACTCCTAAGTGCACCACTCACCCTTTTCCCCTCATCAATTCTATGATTCACCTCATCTTTCATAGACCCTTCCGCTGACACGTCCACTCCCAAATATCTGAATACATTCACCTCCTCCATACCCTCTCCCTCCAATCTGATATCCAATCTTTCATCACCTAATCTTTTTGTTATCCTCATAACCTTACTCTTTCCTGTATTCACTTTTAATTTTCTTCTTTTGCATACCCTACCAAATTCATCCACCAATCTCTGCAACTTCTCTTCAGAATCTCCCAAGAGCACAGTGTCATCAGCAAAGAGCAACTGTGACAACTCCCACTTTATGTGTGATTCTTTATCTTTTAACTCCACGCCTCTTGCCAAGACCCTCGCATTTACTTCTCTTACAACCCCATCTATAAATATATTAAACCACCACGGTGACATCACACATCCTTGTCTAAGGCCTACTTTTACTGGGAAATAATTTCCCTCTTTCCTACATACTCTAACTTGAGCCTCACTATCCTCATAAAAACTCTTCACTGCTTTCAGTAACCTACCTCCTACACCATACACCTGCAACATCTGCCACATTGCCCCCCTATCCACCCTGTCATACGCCTTTTCCAAATCCATAAATGCCACAAACACATCTTTAGCCTTATCTAAATACTGTTCACTTATGTGTTTCACTGTAAACACCTGGTCCACACACCCCCTACCTTTCCTAAAGCCTCCTTGTTCATCTGCTATCCTATTCTCCGTCTTACTCTTAATTCTTTCAATAATAACTCTACCATACACTTTACCAGGTACACTCAACAAACTTATCCCCCTATAATTTTTGCACTCTCTTTTGTCCCCTTTGCCTTTATACAATGGAACTATGCATGCTCTCTGCCAATCCCTAGGTACCTTACCCTCTTCCATACATTTATTAAAAAATTGCACCAACCACTCCAAAACTATATCCCCACCTGCTTTTAACATTTCTATCTTTATCCCATCAATCCCGGCTGCCTTACCCCTTTCATTTTACCTACTGCCTCACGAACTTCCCCCACACTCACAACTGGCTCTTCCTCACTCCTACAAGATGTTATTCCTCCTTGCCCTATACACGAAATCACAGCTTCCCTATCTTCATCAACATTTAACAATTCCTCAAAATATTCCCTCCATCTTCCCAATACCTCTAACTCTCCATTTAATAACTCTCCTCTCCTATTTTTAACTGACAAATCCATTTGTTCTCTAGGCTTCCTTAACTTGTTAATCTCACTCCAAAACTTTTTCTTATTTTCAACAAAATTTGTTGATAACATCTCACCCACTCTCTCATTTGCTCTCTTTTTACATTGCTTCACCACTCTCTTAACCTCTCTCTTTTTCTCCATATACTCTTCCCTCCTTGCATCACTACTTTGTAAAAACTTCTCATATGCTAACTTTTTCTCCCTTACTACTCTCTTTACATCATCATTCCACCAATCGCTCCTCTTCCCTCCTGCACCCACCTTCCTGTAACCACAAACTTCTGCTGAACGCTCCAACACTACATTTTTAAACCTACACCATACCTCTTTGACCCCATTGCCTATGCTCTCATTAGCCCATCTATCCTCCAACAGCTGTTTATATCTTACCCTAACTGCCTCCTCTTTTAGTTTATAAACCTTCACCTCTCTCTTCCCTGATGCTTCTTTCTCCTTGTATCCCATCTACCTTTTACTCTCAGTGTAGCTACAACTAAAAAGTGATCTGATATATCTGTGGCCTCTCTATAAACATGTACATCCTGAAGTCTACTCAACAGTCTTTTATCTACCAATACATAATCCAACAAACTACTGTCATTTTGCCCTACATCATATCTTGTATATTTATTTATCCTCTTTTTCTTAAAATATGTATTACCTATAACTAAACCCCTTTCTATACAAAGTTCAATCAAAGGGCTCCCATCATCATTTACACCTGGCACCCCAAACTTACCTACCACACCCTCTCTAAAAGTTTCTCCTACTTTAGCATTCAGGTCCCCTACCACAATTACTCTCTCACTTGGTTCAAAGGCTCCTATACATTCACTTAACATCTCCCAAAATCTCTCTCCTCTACATTCCTCTCTTCTCCAGGTGCATACACGCTTATTATGACCCACTTTTCGCATCCAACCTTTACTTTAATCCACATAATTCTTGAATTTACACATTCATATTCTCTTTTCTCCTTCCATAACTGATCCTTCAACATTACTGCTACCCCTTCCTTTGCTCTAACACTCTCAGATACTCCAGATTTAATCCCATTTATTTCCCCCCACCGAAACTCCCCTACCCCCTTCAGCTTTGTTTCGCTTAGGGCCAGGACATCCAACTTCTTTTCATTCATAACATCAGCAATCATCTGTTTCTTGTCATCCGCACTACATCCATGCACATTCAAGCATCCCAGTTTTATAAAGTTTTTCTTCTTCTCTTTTTTAGTAAATGTCTACAGGAGAAGGGGTTACTAGCCCATTGCTCCCGGCATTTTAGTCGCCTCATACGACACGCATGGCTTACGGAGGAGAGATTCTTTTCCACTTCCCCATGGACAATAGAAGAAATAAAGAAGAACAAGAGCTATTTAGAAAAAGGAGAAAAACCTAGATGTATGTATATATATATATATATGCATGTGCGTGTCTGTGAAGTGTGACCAAAGTGTAAGTAGGAGTAGCAAGATATTCCTGTTATCTAGCGTGTTTATGAGACAGAAAAAGAAACCAGCAATCCTACCATCATGCAAAACAGTTACAGGTTTCTGTTTCACAGTCATCTGGCAGGACGGTAGTACTTCCCTGGGTGGTTGCTGTCTACCAACCTACTACCTATGCTATAGTATGCTTAAATGGGGTTAAATCTGAGTGGGGATCTGTAACAAGTGGCGTATCACAGGGATCAGTCTTAGGCCCGTTGTTGTTTATAATATATATCACTGACCTTGATGAGGGTGTTACTAGTGATATGAGCAAATTCGCCGGTGACACAAAGATAGGTAGGATGATTGATTCAAACGTGGATGTTAGGGAACTTCAGGAGGATTTAGACAAACTATTCTTGGTCATAAAAGTAGCAGATGCAGTTCAATGTAGATAAATGCAAGGTTCTGAAGCTCGGGAGTGTCCATAACCCTAGCGAAAAGGACTTGGGGGTTATGGCCAGCAGCAACCTTAAACCAAGACAGCAATGCCTAAACGTACATAATAAGGCAAATAGATTATTGGAATTTATATCAAGAAGTGTAAGCAACAGAAGTCTAAAGGTTATACTGCAGCTTTATACATCATTAGTAAGGCCTCACCTAGATTATGCAGCTCAGTTCTGGTCTCCATATTACAGAATGGACATAAATTTGTTAGAAAACATTCAGCGTAGAATGACTAAATTAATACATAGTATTAGAAATCTTCCTTATGAAGAAAGACTGAAGGCTCTTAAATTACATTCATTTGTTAGACGAAGAATGAGGGGAGACATGATCTTAGTGTGTAAGTGGAAGATGGGTATTAATAAAGGGGATATTGATAAGGTCTTGAGGATCTCTCTCCAAGAGAGAACCCGCAGTAATGGATTTAAATTAGACAACTTTAGATTTAGAAAGGACATAGGAAAGTATTGGTTTGGAAATAGGGTAGTGATGAGTGGAACAGTCTACCTAGTTGGGTTATTGAGGCTAGGACTTAGGGTAGTTACAAATTTAGGTTGGATAAATATATGAGTGAGAGGGGTTGGATTTGAGTGGGACTTGCAAATGAGTGATAGAGTTTTTTTTTTTTTTTTTTTTTTCAACAAGTCGGCCGTCTCCCACCGAGGCAGGGTGACCCAAAAAAGAAAGAAAATCCCCAAAAAGAAAATACTTTCATCATCATTCAACACTTTCCCCACACTCACACATTATCACTGCTTTTACAGAGGTGCTCAGAATACAACAGTTTAGAAGCATATACGTATAAAGATACACAACATATCCCTCCAAACTGCCAATATTTCTTGGGTAGCATTGAAAATTGAGTTGGGCAAATATTTTGTTAGTGGGATGGATTGTAAAGGACCTGCCTAGTATGGGCCAACTGGCCTGCTGCAGTGATCCTCCTTTCTTATGTTCTTATGTTTTTATATTATTTTTGGATGCAATGATTAAGACTTAATATCAAGAACAAAGATAATTAATACACATGCTGTTTACAGCCCAATGGTTCACATGACCATCACAACCTGGCTGATCTGCCACTTGGCAGAGTTATCCAACTTACTCTTGAAAACTTCTACAACTGTTCTGGCATTATTCCTGATACCTGGTGGTAGCACGTTTAAAAGTACTGAACCACAGATGTTGACAGTGTTCTATTATTGTCCTCCCATATCACTCACTCCAGTATATGGTACTGAACAAATTTATGACTAGGCCCCCAAGTATCTTCCACATATATATATACAGTGGGACCTTGACTTAGGAGTGCCCCAACTTACGAGTTTTCTAAGTTATAAGCCATCGTTCTGTTGATTTTTTGCTTCAAGTTGCGGACCAAAATCCGAGTTACAAGCGAAAAAAAAATATGGAAAAAAAGAAGAAAATTTACTTAAAATGGCATTTTGCAAGAACCCCGGCTTAAATGGCACAACAAAAGGTGGTTTTGGGACTTGGTAATTATAAAACAATGCTAGTGCCATGTTCTCACTGGAGGTAATCATGTAATTATCTTTAGCTATTCTACAAAAAAATGAAGTTCCTAAGTTTTTGGCATTTGCAAAATATCTTCCTTTACTCTCACACAAATTCCAAAATATTTGGAATATTTCCAATATTCCACAAGCCAACTGTAGAATAATAATTTTTTTTACAATTCCAGTCAATATTATTGCATTTACTTCAATAATAAATGATGGGCTTCAAGAAATAAGTCAATAACTTACTTCCGAGATATTCATATATCACTGCACTAGTGATCTAGTGCAGGTAGCTTCTCACAAACTCCATTTTCTCTTACCCAGGACCAAACAACACGTTACAGATAGGAGCAGTAATGATTTTATATGCTCGGACTGGTCCTGGACACTCGCCATATAATGGCCTATTTTATCCATTCTAGAGTATATATTATGTTTCTATGTTACTTATAGTGTTTATTATGCCATATCAGATCAATTCTGATTGATAATTAAGCCATAGAGTTGATATTAGCATCATACTGAAGTATTTTTCTCCTGCCTCTGGGATGGTTTTTTGGGGGGCTGGAACAGATTAATGGTATTTCAATTAATTTCAATGAGGAAAATTGATTTGATATACGAGCAAATTGAGTTATGAGCTTGGTCACAGAATGAATTAAACTTTTAAGTCAAGATACCACTGTATTATCAGTTAGCTTTCTCTCCTTCATTTCAAATACTTCGAGCCATACCCAGTAATAAGAACATAAGAAAGGAGGAACACTGCAGCAGGCCTGTTGGCCCATACTAGGCAGGTCCTTTACAATTCATCCCACTAACAAAACATTTGCCCAACCCAATTTTCAATGCTACCCAAGAAATAAGCTCTGATGTGCAAGTCCCACTCAAATCCAACCCCTCTCACTCATGTGTTTATCCAACCTAAATTTGAAACTACCCAAAGTCCTAGCCTCAATAACCCAACTAGGTAGACTGTTCCACTCATCAACTACCCTATTTCCAAACCAATACTTTCCTATGTCCTTTCTAAATCTAAACTTATCTAATTTAAATCTAAATCCATTACTGCGGGTTCTCTCTTGGAGAGATATCCTCAAGACCTTATTAATATCCCCTTTATTAATATCTATCTTCCACTTATACACTTCGATCAGGTCTCCCCTCATTCTTCGTCTAACAAGTGAATGTAACTTAAGAGTCTTCAATCTTTCTTCATAAGGAAGATTTCTAATGCTACGTATTAATTTAGTCATCCTACGCTGAATGTTTTCTAACGAATTTATGTCCATTCTGTAATATGGAGACCAGAATTGAGCTGCATAATCTAGGTGAGGCCTTACTAATGACGTATGAAGCTGCAGTATGACCTCTGGACTTCTGTTGCTTACAGTTACATATTTTTATTGGAGTGTGACCAGGGTAATATTTTGTGAAGGGATTCTGGGAAACCAGTTAGCAGGACTTGAGTCCTGGAAATGGGAAGTACAATGCCTGCACTTTAAAGGAGGGGTTTAGGATATTGGAAGTTTGGAGGGATGTCTAAGCTGTAGTATCTGAGTGGCTCTGCAAAGACAGTGAATGATGGTGAAAGTGTTGAATGATGAAAGTTTTTTCAATCTTTTTGGGTCACCCTGCCTTGGTGGGAGACAGTAGACATGTTGAAAAAAAATATTTAATGTACAGTAGAAACTATTACCCAGATGAGTAAAAAAAATTATATTTGAGCTAACACAAAAACACACTAAAGGCTAATTTTAAATATCATTCCTTAACTTCATAAGTTACATCTAAACCTAGATACACTCTTTAAAACCAGCAACATTATCTATATTTATGCATCATATGATCATCTTTGAATTTCATAAAACAAATAAAAACTTACCTCTACACTTATTCTCTTCTCTCCATAAACACTTTCCCCAGGGACCATGTTCCTTGTAACTAACGCATCCTCCTTACCACGTGCGATAAATACACCCTCATGGCGATGGGGCTCAATCAAAACATTCTTTCCTCCTTTAAATCCTCCTGTTAAATAATAATCATTCAGTTTAATGCAACAAATGCTTTTACTGGGATTAAGTTTTAGTATAATGCAACAAATGCTTTTTCTGGAATTAAATTTCAATAAACATAGTAAACCAACAACTAAATGAACTGAGAAAAGCGAGTGGCCAGGAATGGTGAATGTGGTGGATAAAGATGATATGGTTATTTACAGGAATCTTAACTAACTGAAAATTCCACTGGATTGACTGATTTGGAAACAATAAACAAAATCCAGTAATTATGGAATTATCCATTATTATGAGCATGGCAAAACAATCTCATCTATACCCACCACAACCATTACCAGACACATGGCCTATTAAACAAAAGGTTTACTGTATTTGCAACCTCGTATCATCTTGTTTGAATAATTATTTTAGTATCTACAAACAGAAGTTTATTCTTGTTATTAGGTCATTAATATACAGTACTCTAAAAAACTTATGGGGACCAATAATGAGCCTTGTGGGGCACATCACCCTTTCTTGTTTGTCTAGTACATTAAGTAGTATGCCATATGGTGCTGTACCAAAAGCTTTTTATATCAGCCAAGAAATACATAAATAACCCACACACTGGAGACAAACTCGTTACAACATTTAAGTCCGACCTGGACCATTAAGTAGTCGCACACACAAACCTGAAGGGAAAGGAGCCAGAATATATATAAGAGGAGGGTGAGGGATGGGAGAGGTAGAACAGGAAGAGGGAGTAATAATATTGTACTAGCAGTGCATGTGCTAGAGGTGGCAATAGTGGAAATGAAAAAAGGGTCGAGCAAAGTGTTGGCGGCAGCAGCAGGTAGTGTGAGGAACAAGACAACAGAGGAGCACTGCAAGAGAGCTAATGGCCCACGTGGTACAAAATCCCTGCGAGACAAAACCCATCTAGGAAGAAGACAGGGCAGGCAATGAAAATATAGTTAAGGTGAAGAGGCAGAGAGAGGAGAAAAGATCAAGTCAAGTCACAAGTGTTCTGAAGTTTGGAGCATTTGACAACATAATGAGTAAAGAAGGCATCTATAGTGACAAAGATAGGACTAAGATTCACATTAGGTATGTTGTCTATATGGGATACTTCAACAAAACAGCATCTGTGAAGGCTAGAAGGGTAGACAGTGTTGGCAGAGGACCAGTTAACAGGATGACTGTACTCTCTAACATGACAGAGAAAGAGCATAGTTAGTGTCAGAAAGGCTAACACTTTTGTACTCTAAAGTCTGTCAGAAAGTAAGAAGCCAGTATCTCCAAAGCATTGGAGAGGACAAGAGGAGTAGGTGATGGAGTAGACCCAGAAGCATCAGTAGCAGGGAAGAGGTATGAACAAAATTACCATGAAGAGTATCAGTTTGGCAAAATAAGTTTAACGTCAAAAGACATTTGGGGTTAGTCCTCCCCCTCAACACTCCTTCACTCCAATCTGATATCCAGTATTTATTAATTTATTATTTATATATTTATTTTAAGTGGAAGCACTAAATCCATAAGGAACATACACAGCACCCTTCATTAAACCATGATGGCCCCTTCTAAAATCAGGCCATAAATTTGGACATTCTTTGCACTTTAGGACATCCTTCAACCACCTAGGCAGTGATTAACACATTCTTCAGAGCTTCTTGGGATAAACTTCCCCATGACCTGAGGACAGCATCCCAAAATAACACTATGATATTCTTTCCCTAGATCTCTTATCATAGCCCAGAGGGTCTCCATGAGGTTGAAATCTGGTGACTATCCTAGCCAGACATTGAAGACTGGTATCTCACAGGCACAAAGCCAACAAATAATTTTACAGTGTGGCAAGAAGCACCATCTTTCATAAAAACCTTGCACCACACTGAGGGAAAAATTCAGACAAACTATAATGATGCAATCTAGATACATTATTAAGGTTAATGTTAGTGGGGACATTCATCTAGGCTTCCCTGGACATTCTTCTGGTGTGGACAGGTCATCAACACTGTCCTCAAGGAACTGATATAACTACGTCCACACTGAAAGCTCACGCACATTGCAGGCTTCAACCATTTCCTCCATTTGATGATCTGCCTTATGTAATCAATGATAAGGACAACTGTCTCATATGTGCAACTTACCCATACACATTAATTCATCAATAGCCATAAATGTCCAACAAACTCAGCCCTCAAAAATCACATGGCACAGGAGGAACACAGACAAAACTGTCCACCACACAAGCCCAGAAAGCACTTGGGATGCAGACAGTAGCCTTAGAGAATTCCGTGATGTTCCTCTTCAAGTTGCTAGGCCAGTATGATGTTTTATCTCATCGACAAACTTATCAAGGTAGTGTATTACTTTAGACATTAAAGTACAATGGGTGTCTTCACCCAGCATACTTTAACAATGAGCACTGTAGCACCCGGGGAATTACCTAGACATTTTTGTTATTTAACCCGTAAACGCTCCAGGCAGATCTATGTTCACATGTGTAGTGCTCCAAAAGTAGATCTACATTTTTTTACATTTTTTTAAATATAACAAAAAAAAGTAGATCAGTTTTTTTACACATTTTCAAATGTAAAAAAAAAAAAGATGATCTACTTTTTTTTACATACTTTCAAATGTTGAAAAAACATATATACATGTATACGTTTGGAACGTTTACGGGTTAAAAAAGTATTACAAGAGAATTAAGAAAAAGATATAGATAAATATATATATAGTCACACTGCCTTGGTGGGAAATGGCCAACGTATTAAATAAATATATATATACAGTAGACCGTTATATTACACAGATTTATTTGCCACGTTTTGGTTATTGCACTACTGAAAAATTGCAGCACAATTTTATACAACACTAAAATTAACTTTGCATGGTTCCATTTGCAGGTGCAGAAAAAATTTCCACCAGCTCAAGCTGCCACCTTGTTGAGGGTCAGCGGGGAAAACCTCCGGCCATTCCCTGCCACCCCAACACACCCACCACCACCATCCCAGCCTTCGTGAATACGTGTTCAGTTCCATTCTGTCTTAGGAGCTAGCTGTGTCTGTGAATCATGTTTTGATCTCTTAATTACCATATCTCGTATCTGCCAAGCAATCATGACACCCAGTAGGCATACCAGTGTTGCTGAAATTGGCAAGAAAAGGTACAAGCATTAAAGCCTTAGAATTAACAAAGAAAATAGATATATTAGACAAGAGATAGCCTGTAGCCATAATGAAGTGTCACTTTGTGCAATTAAAAAGAATAAGGTATATATATATATGAGTTTTTGTGATGAATAACTGACTGACTTGATTAATTGACTTGACTGACTTGTGTGACTGATTGGCTTACTTACTTGACTTAGACTTGACTGATTTATTTGATTGACTCACTGACTGACTTGACTGACCGACTTACTGACTTTACTGACTTACTTGACTGACTGACAAAGACTATTTCACTGAAGAGGACCCTGAAACAGTGTCTAGAGCAGCTGATGCCTTACTGTCAGTTTTATAATGTACTGCAGGGTAAAACAGAAGTCCATTACAGAATTTATGCACAATCCAGTACATCGACCTCAGTACCAGAACCTCTACCATCCACCTCAGCCCAGTTGGGCTACAGCATAACTCTCCACTTTCTTCACGATCATCCACAAATACCAGCACCAACAATTTAAGGTAAGAAATACTATTATTTCTGTTGCATTTGTAGTCTTAAGCAGTAAAAACAACATAATACATCACGACAATGAATTACAATTACACATTCACTTTTATTTTTGTAAGATCTGAAGGCCTAAAAAAAAAGGTTGTTTGGCTTATTTGGGGACTGCCAGGAACATAACCCTATTTTTCCCACAAGTTCTTCAGTTTATCTGACACGGATTTACTTAACACGGCGTTTCCAGGAACGTAACTACCGTGTAATATAACGGTCTACTGTATATATTTAGTAAGAGAAATTAAAAATGTGTAAACTTTGACTCTTATGAGACTAAAAAAAAATGACCAGCAATTCTGCCAGCTAGTAGAATATTTATCTCTATTGCATTCACCACCTGTATGCTGAACAACCATTATTAATGCAGGGAAAATACATAACTGATAATGCAAACGAAAAAAAAAAACTTATAATAGATCTAGACCAAATGCAATTTATGTACCACTTAAGGTACAGCAGCAATGAATGACAATGTCAACACCAACCTTATCAACACCGGGATAAATTACCCCAAATGGGGTAAAAATTCAAATCTCAGGGGTAATGAAGGCTCAATAAACATAAATAAAATTCCATAGAAAATTATTTAATAAACGAGGCAAATTACCATCAAAAAGCCCTTTTTGTGATGTATAAAAAATGAAATCATTATTTCTCCAAAACCCTAAAATGAAAATGTTTTCAATGAAATTCTTTAGTCACTAATGAGGTTCTTATTAAATCAAATCTGTATGTAATTAATTTTTATTACATGCAATTAATTTTTCATTTTATTATTTTGTTAAAATGTTGAGCTTTATTTATAAAGTTGCTTTATCATATATAATATACACTTTTCAACATGTATGACTGCATTCTTCATACAAATGAATTCCTCTAACTATTTTGAATTTGAATGCTCCTTGTGTTTTCTGGATTATGTGGACATTCAAATCTACTGGGTAATTTCGCTGTACTCAAATTTGTTTTGGGGTAATTCCCCCCCCCCCCCAAAAAAAAAAAAAATTCACTAACCTCTGATATATGGTATAAAACATTTGGTGTGGGGGTTACTAAATGCATACCTCTTCCTCCACCTCGTCCACCACGGCCTCGGGAACCCCCCACGGTCCCCCCAGGCCACCTCTGCCCCCCGGGAAAACCATCGACCTCCTGGTGAAATCCCCCTCGGCCCTGGCGAAAATCCACCCGGCTCCTGGCAAAAAATCCCCACCCCCTCCTGGCGAAATCCCCAGGGCCCCCTCCTCCCCCGGCCCAGGGAAAACCACCGCCCCACCACGGGGGAAAAATCTGAAAAAAAGTACAAAATTAAGAAAAATTCCCCTTTACCAAAACACCCTTTTAAACAAATATCTATTCAAATATGGGTGAATGTATGTCATCTTTTATCAAAGGGAACAAAACTAGTCTTATTTGTTGTATCTATTCTAAGGGAATATTCCCAAGTCTTTTATTAAAAATTATCATCTATCTTCCAAAAAAATTTGGGGAAACAAAAAATATAAATTAATCAAAAAAATAAGAAAGTAAGAAAGAAAGAAAATTTATTCGGTATACACATACGTTACATGAATTACAGCATAGCAGCATAGTGAGGAACCTGGGATCCCCAAAAAGTCAGACGATGACTTTTTTCCCATTGGGGTCCTTTTATTTATTATTAAAATTAAAGGTTATAAATTTTTTTATTATTCTATAATGAGAAAAACTCTTTTTCATACAAAAAGGGGGCTATCTACTACCCGAGGGTCATTAAGATATCTACAATACGGGGGTCATTAAACTATAATCCCGAGGGTCATTAGGGACTATCTACAATAGGGGTTTACAGGGTAAGGAAAATTTTTACAGTTTTTAGCAAAAAAAATAGAAAATCATTCCCCCCCCTTTTCTGTTGCTTATTACAGCACTTTTGGCAGTCTTTTAAAACTGGTTCAAGCTAGATGGCCTTGACATTTGTGGGTAGTGTTCCTTCCTTTATTGTGTACAATAAAAGGGTTTAAACCCTGGCCCGATGTGGGTATACAAAGTTGTGCTCTCCCCCCCTAGTACTATGATTGCTTTCCCCCCCAAACCTTGACAAAATTGACAGAAAGTATTTGGACCTGTTGTGAGCAATTTTATAAACAGATTTGCTTCAGTTGTTTTACTCTGTCTTCAACATTCGCAACCCCAAACTGCTTTAATTCTTTGGGCCTACATGTTTTTGGGCCCCCACCCCCAGGAGAATTTTAATTTGTTTGGGTGATTTGCGTTATTTTTAGTTTTTTTGTAAAGGCAGAGTCCCAAAGAAGAGCAAGCGAAATCCATATGGCATTGTTAAGGGCAGACATGGGTCTGCCCCTCAGTGGTAGACCTGTGCTTTTATACGGGAATTCACCCGGCTTCGCTTTCTTATACACTGTTCCTATAATTCCCCGACATGCATGGGTAAAGGGGGATTCCAGTATTTAATATGAAACCAAAGGTGGACCCCCATTAACTGAACTTTAAAAATTTAAAATTTCTAAAATTTAAAATTTTTCTTTCCAAAAAAATCTTCTTTTTCCCCCGGTTAAGAAGTTTGTTGTCTCTAACCATTTTCCAAACCCATTCCTGTTTAAAACATTGAATATCTTTGGGGTCTTTTTTTCAACATTTAAAAGTTCCTCAAAAATATTTCCCCCTCTCCCAAAACCCCCATTCCCCATCTACAAAACTCCCCTTTTCTGTTTTTAAGCAATCCATATTTTCCCCTAGGCTTTTTTAACTTTTTTTAAACTCACTCCAAAATTTTTTATTTTCATTAAAATTTTTTTGCCCGTGCCTCTCCCATCTATCATTGCTCTCCTTTTATTCCCTCCCATTTCTTTTCCTTTTTTTACTTCTTTTACTTGCTTTCTTAAACATTCTGCTTTGTAAAAACCTCTCAAAAGCTCCTTTTTCTTTTAAATCCACCTTTTACTTCATCATTCCACCAATCATTTCTTTCCCCTCCCCCCCCTCCTAAAACCACAAACTTCTCCCCCACATTCAAATATGCATTTTTAAAACTTTCCCAACCCCTTAAACCCCCCCCCCAAACTCCTCTTTGCATACCCCCACCTTTCTAAATGTGTTATATTCCCAAATTTCCCTCCCCCTTGTTTATACACTTTCCCCCCACCTTTTTTGTTGCCACCTTCCTTTTTTTCCTCACCTCTTCCAAACTGGGCTAAAAAAAATTTAATGATCGATTATTTTTTCCCCTTAAAACATGTACACCCGGGGCCCTTCCCCAAAACCCTTTTATCCCCCAAATAAATTAAATAAAAAAAATTCAACGGTAATCTCCTTGTTATTTATTTACTTTTTTATAAAATATGTATTACTTATTCCCCAAATTTTCTTTTACACATAGCTAAATTAAAGGCTCCCCATTTACTTTTCCCCCTGGCCCCCCAAATTAACTACTCCCCCATAAATTTTTACCCACTTTAGTTTTGAAACCCCCAAACCCACCATTACTCTCACACTTGTTAAAAATCCCAGCATTCCTAAAACTTTTCCCAAAAATTCTCTCCCCCTTTAAACCTTTCCTTTTCCCCAGGTGCATACCGTTATTAAACCCCTTTTCACACCCCTTTTTATTTTACCCACAAAATCCTTAAATTAATACATTTATAGTCCCTTTTTCCTGCCATGCTTACCCTTCAACTTATTGCTACTCCTTCTTTAGCTCTAACTCATTTAAAACCCCCCTGCCAAAATCCATTTATTCCTCCACTAAACTCTCCCACCCTTCAGCTTTTTTTCCTTAAAGCAGGACCCAGCTTTTCTCATTATAAACCACATATCTCTTTCTTATTGAAAACTCCACGCACATTCAGTTTCCCCATTTTGACAATTTTTTCTTTTTATTCTTTTTGGGAAAAATTTTACAGGAAAAGGGGTTATAGCCCTTGTTCCCCCATTTTAGTTGACTTTTTTAACACGCATGGCTTCGGAGGGAAAAATTCTTATTCCCCTCACCCTGGGATTAAAAGGAAAATTAAATAAGACCCCAAAAAATTAAATAAAAACAAAAAAAACTCAGATGAGTGTGATAAATAAAGTGTTCATGTATGTGTAGTGGACTAAGGTAAGTGAAATAGCAAGACATGCCCGTAATCTTTCATATTTATGAGACAGAAAAAAGACTCGAATCCTACCATCAGAAAAAAACCGGGGTTTCGTTTTCATCACTTGGGAGGACGGTAGTACCTCCCTGGGTGGTTGCTGTCTCCAAACCCCTACCTTTAATGTTATAATTTTAAAATTTCAAACCCATATTGAAGGCTTTAAAAATTTTCCCACTAATAGAGGTTAATCTGTTTTATGGGAGAGCAATGTTCCCCCAGTGATGATCTATCTTACTTTCTATTGAAGAGGGGGTGAACTGGCATTTTTGATTAGATTTGCCTAGCTGGAAAAATTCTATCAGTGGAACTGGCTTACGAACACCCCCAAAAAGTAAATTTTTCAGGACGAACCATCGTTCCGTTATTTTTTTTTCTGTTGGAAAGAAATTTCAGATGTAAACTTCCTCTCAAGGGGAAATTCCTTAAATAAATAAAATATTTATTTCTTTCAAAAGGTTACAATGTGGTTTACTATAATATGATGAGCAAAAAAAAGCCTCTATCAGCCAAGGCATTTCGGAAGACTTAACTAATACTGTAGATACTTAGTTGAAGAAAAAAAGTGTATGTGGGTTAGCAAAATTTTAGTTTATGGTGGTGCCAATATGGGGAGCCTTTTGAAGTTTTCCTTATGTTATTATTCTATTATACGTATTTTTATTATTGTTGTTATTGTTTTAATTAAAAAATTGTAGTGTATTGTGTAGTTTTGTATGTGTAGTTGCATGGTGAGGGGCTTTGTTGGGAATTGGATTGTGTCCAGGGGCCCCTTAAATTAATAATAATAAATAATAAAAAAATTTTTTTTTTGTGTCTTTTAATAATGATAATACATTTTAAAAATTAGTATGTATACTAATAATGATAATAATATTTAAATTGTATAAAAAAAAATAACAATAAATACTATGTCGTACTGCTATAATTTTTGTGTGAACCCCCACCACAAAAGGTCCCAGTTACTGTGCTTTCCAAAACTACCCTTGCGGTCCAGGAATTTCGTGATTTCCCTTTCGTTTTGGCATTAATTTCCAATTTTTTTTTTCTTTTTTCTTCTAAAACCCGGGTCCTAAAAAAGAAGTGCAAAGGAAGTGCGGAGAAGAAAAAGAGGTGTTTGCTGGAATTAAAGCAAGAAAAATTTTTGATAAACACAGACCCGGTAGCGGAAGGATACAAAAAAAGTACACATGACCCTCTCGTGACCCAAACCCCTCCCTCCGCCTCCATTTTAATGGTATTTTATTTATTCTGATATATATCAGGTTTCTATTTTTTAATTGTTTATTATGTCCATTAGAGAAAAGTGACAAATAAAAAAAGATGTAGAGTTTTTATTAGGGTTTTTTGCCTCCTGAGAGCAGGAATTCGCTGGAACGAATTAATTGCATTTCTAAATTCAAAGAGGGAAAATCGACCAGATACGAACAAAAAAAAAAAAACGAAAAATACAGAAAGGTTTAAATTTCAAAAAAAGCCCAGGTTTTTATTTTTTTCCTCCCCCATTAATTTCCTTTTTTTTGCCCTTCACTTTTGAACCCCCCAAAATTAAAAATGCGGGGAGCGTTTTTGTTCTGAAATAAGAAAATTTTAGGACTGTGGTTGGGCATAATTTTTCACAATGATGTTTGCTGACTTAAATTCTATTTAAAGCCAATTTTTTTCCCAAATTTTTCTCATTTCTGCTATTCTGTTTATGATTCAAAACAAAAACTTATAAAAGGGAAAAAATAGGTATTTGGCCAATTTTACCAAAAATTTAACAAATTCCATTTAAAAAAAATCCAAATAAATTTTATATGATTCCAAACACTAAAAAAACCATCCTTTTCAAAAAATTTTTCCTGTAGATCGATTGTTTGCACACACTGCTCACACACGAGGTCCATGGGTTTGATCCCGTTATGGGGGGAAAAAAAATAGGTGTTTCCCGAGGCACCCGCTGTTCCCGTTTCCCAAGGGGGGAAAAAATGCCAAGGTGACATCTTCAAATCCTAGTGCTCACTGTTAGAATATTGTCAGACTGCGGGCCCCCCCCTTAGGGCAGGAGAAATATCGGAGTGGAACAAATACAGGGGATCGTTTACGTACATTAACAGAAAGCACCCAAACTATGGAAACGCCGCAAGTTTGAAATGTACTCATTGGAGCGGGGAGAGAGAGGTACATGATAATTATACCTGGGTTCGAGGGTTTGGGCCCCAAACTGCCCTGCCCAAAAAACATACTGGAGTGAGAGATTGGGAGGCAGTGTAAAAAAAACCCAGTGGGAGCGGGGGCGGTGGGGGCAATAAAGGGAAAATTCAACTCCGGGGTCCCAACTTTTCAAATCTTTCCGAAGATATCAAAACATGCTGGAACAAGTGTTTAAGCCTTCAAGGGAAACTAGACAAGATTTCCCAAATTTTCCCGATCACCCGGCTGGGTTTATGTGGGACCCCGGGCCTCCCAAAACAGCAACAGCCTGGGGTTTCCAGGCGAGCACCAGAGAGCCTGGGCCCTGGCCCGGTATATCAAAGGTATATCAAAGGTAAGGTATTTCAAAAAAATAGGTACCCGGTTTTGTCGATGGGGTCGCATCCCGGGGCTTTTATAGAGTAGTTGCCATCAATGTTTGGGGGCCGTTACCTTTTACATGTACTTAACAAATTATTATTTTATTATTTTATTATTTTTATTATTTTTTTTTTTATTATCCCCAGGTCTTCCCATAAAAAAATTGTCCTCCATTTTGAATCCAAAAACCAAAAACAGTTTTGCCCCTTTTTTCAAAAAAAATAATAAGAATGCTGGTCATGGTTTGGGCTCCAAAAAATGAAGAAAAATGTAAAAGCCCCTTTAAAAGGCTGGGGGGTGGGGGTTAAAAGGGCCCTAGCCTTTCCCCAGGAAAATTCCCCCAAAAATCTAATATTTCCATTATTTCTGATTTCGGTTTAAGTTAAGTTTTCCCCTCTGAAACCATTTTAAAGCCCTCTATTTCACTAGTTTCCCCTTCCCTTCTATTACTGATCCCAAAAAACACCCCAAAAAAACCCATAAAAGCCCGTAAAAAAAACACCTCAAAGTTCCCTATTTAAACTTTTAACACCCCCAGAGGTTTGCTTTTTCCTATCGGCAACCCCCGGGGGCCCAAAAATTTTTTTCCCCCGTGCATATTAACGCACAGACCTATTCTCTCCATCAAGGGGTAAAATTTTCCGACCTAAAAAAATGTCAGAAAATTTTTACGGCGCGCATAACGGAGAAAAAAACCACCTCAATTACTGGGAGGTTGGGGTTTCTAACTGTATTCCTGGAACGCAGGGGGGGGAGTACATTGTTTTATATCCCCCTGGAAAACCCTAGAGGGACTAGTCCCAAATTTGCACCGAAAATACTCATAGAAAGAAAAAAGACTTGGCAGACGATTGCACCACCCCCCCAAGGGAAAACCCGGGGTGTCATACCCGTTAAGGAGCCCATCCAAAAAGTGTAAAGGGGCCGAAAACTGTTCAACTGCCCCCCAGCAACTGGGGGGGGGATTCCCCCGCCCCTGGCAGTTTTTTCAAGTGGCATGGACACCCCCTAAAGCCCATTCTGATCCCCCGGGCTTGGCCGTACTTTGGGTTTGCGTGCCCCCCAGCAGCAACACCCTGGTTGATAGGCGCTGATCCACCAGGAGGCCTGGTCAAGGACCCCGGGCCCCGGGGGCGTTGACCCCCCCAAAATCTTCCCGGGAAAAAAACCCCGGTAAACCCGGTAAACTTTATGCCAAAATTTTTATTCACCGGGTTTTCCCAAAGGGAATGAGCTTAAAAAGAAGGGTCTTTTGGAGCAGCCCCTGGGTCAATAAAAATTGATAAAAGGGGGGGGGGGGAAAAGTGAAAAGGGGCCCTTTTGGGCCCGACAAAAAAATCATCTGAAAAAATCTGGAGGGAAAATTTAATTCCAAGGAAAGGGGGGAAAAAATTAATAACAGGATGACGACTAAAAAAAATTTAAGGAAAAAAACAATGCAAGAGTTAAATTATAAATTTTCTGTAAATTTAAAGGGTTTTCCCCTGAAAATTATCTGATAGCTTGGGAAGCATTTCTCTGAAGGGAATATGGGAAAATTTAAAGATGGGTTTACAGATTCATCAAACTGTGTCAAATAGGAGTGCCACAGAATAATTATTATTTAATCAAAATAGTGCTAAACCCCCCCAAAATTGAAGGTGGGTTCAGCCAATTTTTTTGGGATCATAACAGGGCTAAATTTTAGTATTTTGGGAATTTGGGAAAATTTTTGGGGATCCCCTCCCTTCCCGGTATTTAAATACTGCAGGTTTTAAAAAGCAAAAAGATGATTACAAACCAGCCCGGCCTTTGCAAGGAGGAAAAAGTCCAAACCCATCAAAGGTATAAGATTTTGTAGGGTTTTTAAACCTGGAGGGTTTTTGCCACCCGGATAAACCCAAGTAAAAACCGTGCATATTGAGGGATGTCTGCCTTATTTCCATTGGGGTTCTTAAAATCTTGCCCCCCCGGGATGGACCATCCCTGGTCACAGCCCATGCTGGGGGGGCTTGCCCCCAAAAAACCCTTCCAGGTATCCCAGTCAAACTAACCCCGGGAAAACTACTTGCTTGCTAGGTGAATGTGACAAAAGGGGTAAGGAAAAATGTCAAAGTTTCCCCCTTGTTGGGTATCAAAACCCCACCTAGTATATGAGATGAGAACGTTTCCCCGGTCCGTAATCCTTTAAAACTGGGCAAAAACAGCAATAAAACCCCTGAACCACGCCATTCCCCTCATTCTTGTAATGTGTTTCCACCCTCTAAATACAGAACCCGGGGGCAACGCCAAATTAAAAAAAAGTAATACAAAATTTATTCGGGTGATTAATTACAAATTTTAAAAATATTTTGGCCCCTTTTTTAAAGTCTGTGAATTTAATATCTTTTTCCTGTAATATTTTTCGATCAGTTATGCAAAATTAGTTACACCCCGTTGGGGAACAAAACCCCCGCTTTTATTGATGATCAACCATATCCTCATTTTTATTTAAGCCGGTTTCCCATTTTTGCGCAAAAGTGGAAGGGGAAACCCAGTTTACCCCCATTATCAATTTTTGTAAGACATTTTCATACTAGTAATATATGTGTAAATTACCAGGGTGCCGAAATCAGGATTATTTTCCCGGGGTCTGAAAAAATTTCTCTCAGACCCCCGTGGAAACAAGACGAAGCCCCTGATGATATCCCGACTTTTTGGGTTATCCCGGGTTACTAAACCGGAGATACTCACCAGGTTTACATGGTTTTGGTGCAAATAAAACAGATACTCCTTAACCAAAATAGTGCCTGGTTTTTGTCCCAGACTGTTTTGTGTGCGCCACCTCCCTTACAACATCTCGTTCCTGTTCAGTTTTAAAATTTCTATAAAGTGAACAAGGACCCGGTGTGACCAGGCTGGTGGTGTGAAGCCCACGTGTAAACACCGGCGCGCGCGTTCCTGGCTGGTCCACTGGTCGGCACGGAACACTAGGTCCAAACAATAACCATCAAGGAGATCACCGGAAAACCACTGGAACTGATAATTGTTGAAAAAATTGTCGTATCAAATCAAAATAAAATTTTCTATCTCTTATAAACACACTTAGAAGTTTCAGTAATTAGATTTACAGTTTCTATGGCTGCGGCTTTAATACAATTATTACGATATATTATATATATTATATAATATATATATTATATATATATATATATATATATATATTTTATCTATATATATATATCTATATATATATATATATATATATATTATATATATATATATATATATATATATTATTTAGACACACAACACCGTTTTTAAACCTTATAAAATTCATTTCAAAAAAATCCGAAAAGGGCCTATGTTTACTATTTTAAGAACACTTCACTTCCTTTTTGCATAAAAAA
This sequence comes from Cherax quadricarinatus, assembly GCF_026875155.1. Classification (NCBI taxonomy): domain Eukaryota; kingdom Metazoa; phylum Arthropoda; class Malacostraca; order Decapoda; family Parastacidae; genus Cherax; species Cherax quadricarinatus. The sequence continues at coordinate 28,787,380 of NC_069445.1, read as the reverse complement.
AATATTTCCTATATAATTCAGCCGCTGAAATGTTACATTTTCTTCGATTCTACATATCTTATTTTTAATAGTTTTTTTCATTATAGCGCATTTTTGCTTAATTAAAATGAATACATAATCTGGCAGTATCCAAGTGAATATAGGTGGCCTGGTGGTTAACGCTCTCGGTTCACACGGCGAGGGCCTGGGTTCGATTCCCAGCCAGAGTAGAAACATTGGACGTGATTCTTTCCCCTGTTGTTATGTTCCCATCAGTAAAATGAGGTACACTGGGTGTTAGTCGGACTGGTTGTGGTCGCATCTGGGACATGATAATTTGCCCTGAAATGCCTCCGGAGCATAACAAGGACTTTCTAATATAGTCCATTGTCATTGTAATCAGCTAGGAATGTATACCTGTACATGTACTTGTTGTGAAATTAAATAAAGATAAAGATGGTAGGATAAAGAACGAGAGGGAGCACTGAGGCAGGCCTACTGGCCCATGCTAGGCAGGTCTTACTCACACCCACCCACACTATTACCTACCTGTCCAAGAAGAGGTGGTAGTAGTAGTGTGAATAAATGGTTTAGAAATGCGACACGTTTATGAGACATTTTGGCAACATTTGGGTATGGAAAAATAAGCACATTAGTATAATGTGATCCTTTATAAACAACGTTTCGCCCCCACAGTGGGCTTTATCAAGTCACACCTGGGTGAAAGGTACGTGAGTATTTATAGGATGGAGTCAGGTGGAAAATGCTGGGTAGGTTGGATCTGAACCTAAATGTGACAATCTTCCGAGTAGGGTGATACGTCTAGGACCTAGGGCAGCTTTAAAAAAGAGATTGGACTAGTATATAAGAACATAAGAACGAAGGAACACTGCAGCAGGCTTACTGGCCCATGCGAGGCAGGTCCAAGTCTCCTACCGGCTTAAGCCAATGCACCCAACCTAGTCAGGTCAGGTCACATTGACTTAAGGGAGGAACACGGCAACCGACCTGGTAGCACAAGCTATCAGGTCCAACTCACACCCACCCACATCCACTCGTATTTATCCAACCTATTTTTAAAGCTACACAACGTTCTGGCCTCTATAACTGTACTTGGGAGTGTGTTCCCACTCATCCAAACTCTATTTACCAAGCCAGTACTTTCCTATATCCTTCTGATCTGAATTTTTCAAACTTAAAACCATTGCTGCGGTCCTGTCTAGGCTGATTTTTCAGCATTCGTGCCTGACCACGGTGGAGTGAGTTGTCTCGGCACCCCTCTGCTGTCTTCAGCGAGCTACCTTTAGTTCAGCACAACCATTGTGTAGTGAGGGACGTGCGCTGCTCATTGGGATATCAACATGGCGGAAACATACAGTACGGAGAGTGAATTACTATTGCATTGAGCTGGTATCGTGGTTACCGTTATAGTGGAGATACGATGAGTCCTTCTCCCTAACTCATCAGGAGATACATATGGTATTCCCAACGAGGAATTGTATGGCGTCGCCTTAAAGGTTTAACAAGAATCTTTGTGAAATTTCTACGAGTCGATTACTACACAAGAATTGTCGAGCAATTACCAGAAACAAGCAGAGTGTGAATTCAACGGGGGTTGTTGTGTTACATGACGGTCTCTAAGTACTTCACATGGGTGAAGGTCGAATGTATGTACCCTTCGAGGCTCGGTTATGGCACGGCAGGTAGTATTTTCGAGGTTATGGGGACAGTGCATTCTGCAACATTGGGGGTGTGGAGGGAATGGTCCATATGAAGGGCCTGCCGGCGGTTCTTACACCTTAAATTGACCTTAACAAGGCCTATACTTCCTATGTTACGATGTCGGTTGTAGAACACAGGTTGATGTGTACTATGCTGGGCAAAGGAAAACATGTCGTCTATGTAGCTCTGATGAGCTCATGGCAGCCCAGTGTCCTAGGAGGCGGGCTTTCGATTTTCGACACTTCCAATTGTGATTCAACAGTCGTGTAATTTGTTGCCTGGCTCTGATGCCTCGGGAGGCCGGAGGACATGACCTCTGATGCGAAGAGGTCGACCGGGAGGTGGCGGCGAGCGGAAGATTGTGTCACTCTCCAGGGGCGTCGGGGGAGTTGAAGGTGACATCTGAGGAGATCTTTCGTCAGGAAGCTTCACCTCAGGATGGGTTATTGGCAGTTGTGATCAAGGATTTTTGGGATGAGGAGGATCCCTGTGCAAAAGGTGTCCTCAGTTCATGTGTAGCTGGAGCTTTGGAGGGACAACAAATTGTTGAGGAAGACTTGAGTAAGATTGGGCGGGAGCATGTGGTGGCCGTGGAGGTACACCAGGAGGATTGTCTGAGGGTGATATGTGTGTAAGTGGGAGTTCTAGGAAACGAACTGCGGCATCAGAGATAGACGAGGTCATTACCCCAGGGCAGAGGCCGGGGAAGAAGTCATGGGCAGCGGTTGTGGAGCCGAGCACATAGTGGTAGAGGTGTGCCTGAGTTGCAAATTGGGAAAGGGGGGGGGAAGTGACTGCACAGGAAAACTCGAGTGGCAAAGGAACACGTAATATGAAAAGTGCAGTGGGTAAATCCCAGAGGCATAGGGGAAAGCCGCCCCTTCTGTAATTTTCAGATGTGTCACGCTTAATGTTAATGGACTTAAGACTGAGGTCAAGAAAGTTTGGTTGGAGTGGTTTTTAAGGCGGTTTGATGTTGACATATGCTTTTTGCAAGAGCATAATCACAGGGCTGGTTAGTGTGTTGAGGGTGAAAGGATATCGGATGTATGTAACCAGTGGTTTGCAATTGAAAGGTGGGGTAGCAGTTGCGGTAAAGGAGACCAGCCCCTTGCGTGTCATCGGTTGGGAAGAGGGGGGGGGTGGGAGGATCGTGAGGGTGGATGGCGTCTGGGGTGAGAGTCGAGTTAGTTTCGTGGGAGTTTACATGCCAGCAACTAGCAATATCAGGGTAAAAGTAGATTTTGTCAGAGAGGTATTGCTGTATCACTTGAGAGGTTTGCCTGCTATAACAGTAATAGGAGGTGATTGTGAATTGTGTGAATTTAGAGTGTGAAGGTCGAACCGAGAGGGGCGGTTTTTGTGTGCTGAGTGGCGATGGATGTATTGAGAGATAATGGGGTTGTTTGATGTGGTGGGGAGAGGGGATACCTAGTTGAGCAACGTTCGTCCATAGGGGATCTGAAGCGCAATTGGACAGAATTTATATTAAGCAGGGTAATAGATGTTGTGAGGTGCAAACCTTCGATTTGTGGTTTATTTGTATCAAAGTGCCGGTAATAGCAGAATTGAGTGGATGGAGTGTGCGTATTTATTCTGGGTACTGGAAATAAATGTAAGGCTTTTCTTAAGGAGGAGGGGGAGGGCCTTATACAGTGAATGGAGTTGCCTTTTTGGGAGTGCTAGGGACATGGTAGAAGATCTTTAGATTGTTGTGAAATGCAGCAAAACCTGGATAGCGAATTTTTAAGGTTAGGGGACGAGGAGAGGCGAAGGAGCGTTTGGGTTGCAAAATTATCGGAGGGACAGTTGCATGCAAGATTGTTATGATGGAAGGAGGTGTGTAGAGGGATGATTTGGACATCTGGCGAGTAGAATCACTGAATTACACAATGATAGGTTTGAAGCAATTTAGGGTTAGGGCGTGGTAGAGGAATGTTTTTGGGGTGATAAGCCGTCCTGGGTTTGTTTTACGTAAATTTAGGGGACGACAATGTAACCACCATTCTACAATAGAGACAAGCCCTTGTGGTAGGGATCCAGAGGGCCGAGTCCTAACCAATACGTAAAGTATGAGTCTCTATGCAGATAGTTTGTTTAGGAGAAAAGGAGTTGGAGGGAGGGTATCCTGGGAGGGTATTTTTTAGAAGGGGGTTCCTATCATTTTCAGTGAGCAGGTAATAGAGTGGGGTTTTGGAGTTGGTATAAGTGAGGATTGAGGTGAAGAGGCAGTTTATGCCGGGATGATACCGGGAAAACACCAGGGATAGATGTAATACCAAATGATTTTTTAAAGAGCACATTTGGGGTTATTAGGCAGTGCTTTGTTAGGCTATTGGATCCTTAAGTTAACTAGTGGGAAGTTGGGCACATCGCAAAGTACGGGTAGTCATAGTTTTGGGTTCCACAGAAGAGGGGGAAGAGAAGTTGAGTGCTTAACCGTGCAATAACTTTGATTTGCCGCAGATACTCAGGCTTTTGCGAAAATTTTGGGTAAAAGACTGAAGAAGGATCATGGGGTTGGTGATACATGGGGGACAGTTTGTATCCCGGGAGAGTATGCGTGTAGTTCTATGGACGTATTCGGGATTATCCTTGGGGGTGGTAGCTAAGGAGGTATTCCTAGTCTGATTGTTAGAAAGCTTATGATTATGTGGATAGTAATTTATGATTGAGATAGGTGAGAAATGGATTTGGAGGAGGGTTGGTTGATGAGTGAGGGACTTTGTATGAGAATGCATTCGAAGAGAGTACAGGTAAAAGGTAGTTTGGTAGTTCTGTAAGCATTGGAGGGGTTTAAGGCAGGGGTGTCCACTCTCCCAAATACTCTTTGCATGTATGCAAATCCTTCTATGTTCTGGTTGATGGTGGGGGAAGGAGGATGGGGAGAGTGGAGATTATGTGGAATATTGTTGGTATATGTAGAATGAAACAACTTGTTTTACTTTCATGAAGAATAGAAGATTTAGTAAAGTGGGAAGGGTAATTGAATTTTTGAATCTACTGGATGAGAGTTAATAAGCAGAAATCACGGTTTTCTGGGAGGTAGGCGCTTGGGTAGAGGACCTGGGGGAGGAGATTGGTTGGATAACTTAGATAGGCTAAAGGATTTGTGGGATTTTGTATTGTGGCAGATGCACCAGAGAGCAGGAGGGTTAATTCAGAAATGTAATGACAGAGCTTTGAAGTAGGCTCAGGAGTCTAAAGGGCCGGGGATGTCACCTGCATCAAAGGGTTTGTGTGAAAATATGCTGATTTATAGTAATTGAGGGTAGTGGCGGAATATACCTATTACGAAAACAGATTATGGAAATACAAAGAAGATTCTTAAGGATGTTGTGGGTTATGGGAGGGACGTGATTAGCAAATATGTGGTACTGACTGCGGTAAGACAGGGAGATTGGATTGATGGCATTAGGGTCTAGGGTGAAGGCGCAAAGTGTGAAGCAGAGGTAAATATTTGGGCACGGGGAGAAGGGGTCTTCTGTGGGGGGAGGTGATGGGGTGATATCCGCAAATGTTGGGGTGGCAGGGACTTAGTGGAGTTTGAAGAAATGTTTGCGTTTATGTTAAAGGTACGCAATGTTAACAAACTAAGAAACACGGATAGTGTGGGTGGGGTCGTGACAGGAATCAGTGCAAGGGATGGCAGTGTATCCCCAAATGATAGGAGAGTGATATGGATTGAATTTAGTAAATTAAGAAAAACTGGCAAGAGGAGGGAATTAGTATATAGAATTCTTAATGGGGACGGTTAGCATCGAAAAGGTGCTAAGACGAATGTGTTTGTGAAAGCTCCATGATTCGGTTTTTGTGGGGATGTTGAAACGGCTTTTCAGTAGTATATTTTGTTCTGCTTTGAGGTAGTAAGATTGTGGTTTAAGAGGGTTTTTCTTTTATTGGGAGGTACCGATTATCACCCTTAGGGCTTAAAGTTTAGAAATGGGAGGGGTACCAAAAGAGGTGGGAGGCTATCAGATATGTAATAGCTGATTACTTTTATGTATTTTCTAGGGATGAGGAGGTGGAGGGAAACATTAGGATAAAAGCGTTGGCGTGCGTGTTTTTTTATAGGACAGCGTGAAGGAACAAACAATTATATGGGGGAAGTTGGGTAATTATATTTCCGTAGGGATAACGTGACTTACAGTTGAACTTCTACTCTGATTGTGCGGGGTGAGAGGCAAGGGGTTGGACTCTTCAGTGGTGTGTCCTCTTGGAGTGATTGGAAAGCCTATGAGGAAGGTTGATTGGTTTGCAAGGTGGTTGATGTGGGTAAAGTTTATATTTTGCGGACCGTCCGGGGGCACCGGTGTAGTAGAACCTTATAATTTGTAATATCACAGAGTCAAAATTGTATGTGAATTTCTGTCTTTTCTCTTATTGTTATAAGAAACCTTTTATATAAGGGTGTTTAAATTTATAGAAAATTGTAAGGATATGGGGGGGGGGGGGGGGGGGGGGGGGGGGGGGGGGGTTTTATATATTCGAATCTAAAGATAGATTTATCCTTGTCGATACTCTCTTTTTTATCGTATTGAATGGTTACTTAGGAAACTAATACGAACATATATACGTATTTGAATGGGTTTATAAAAATCCTTATTTTGAATGAAGGTCCATTATATATTGAGTGTTAATCGGTAATATTAACTTTGTGTGCGTGTGTAGGTTGTGTTTGTGAACCAATGTCTAGTATAGTTCTATCATGAATGTAATATTTTAGTTTATTTGCAGACAAATCATTTAGCGCTTTAATTTCTATGTATGAATCCAGTTTGTTCGTAACGAACCAATGCACATACACGTATGGTGTATATGCATGCGTATATGTATACACATATCTATGAAATGTAGGACTCATTCCAACATGTGTTTTAATAAAGACTCCGACTGTTTGGTTTGGAAGTCGTTGGTTGGGTATTTTAGTAAAAATGTTAATCAATGTGTTTTACAATGTTTTTTTTTTTGTGTGTGTACCTGACATTTGTCTGCACTTCTGTTTGATGTTATATATATTAGTTTATGTCTATTTATTTAGTGAAAAGTCTTTTTCTGTTTTTTTTTTGTTCTAGTATAATCCAGTCCTGTGCTGTAGAGAACATAAGTGTCACAAACAGTTATGTGTATATGTTGCAAGTTATGTAGTGCATTATATACATCTTAAAGGATTATTCCTACATGTTTATAATGATCCGACGTTCTGTTTAGTAGTCGTTTGTTTTTTTTTTTCCCCCATAATACGGTTGGGTATATTACGGTAAATTTCGTTATATCAATTATGTTAAAATGTTTCTTTTTGTTTTTTTGTGTGTACTGACCATTGTCTGTCACGTTTTTGAATTTGCAAATTGTTGGCATGTATCATGTTACCTGAGATTACGCTGAAGAGAGGTTCCGGGGGTCAACGCCCCCGCGCCCCCGGTCTGTGACCAGGCCTCCTTGTGGATCAGAGCCCGATCAACCAGGCTTTGCTGCTGCCTGCACGCAAACCAACGTACGAGCCACAGCCCGGCTGATCAGGAACCGACTTTAGGTTGCTTGTCAGTGCCAAGCGTGAAGCTGCCAAGGGTCTGTTGGTAAATCCCCCTTATGAGGTGTCTAGGAGGACCTTTGAACAGTCCGGGCCCCTGACAACTTATTGTATGGTCTCTTAACGTGCTAGTGACAAACCCCTCTTTTCATTGGTGGATAGTGCATCGCTGCCAAGTCTATTTCTTTCGTAGTTAGTGATTTTCGTGTGCAAGTTCGGTACGAGTCCCTCTCAAGGAATTTTCCAAGTGTATATAATCATGTATCTCTCCCCTTGCGTTCCAGGGAATACAGGTTTAGGAACCTCAAGCGCTCCCAGTAATTGAGGTGTTTTATTCTCCTAAACGCGCGCCGTGAAGCTCACTGTACCTTTTCAAGTCGCAATTTCACCTGCCTTTGAAAAGGTGCTGTTAGTGTCAGCATATCCCAGCCTAGATAGAACAATTACCTGAAGAGTGTAATCATTGGGCTTGGCTCCCTAGTTTTGAAGGTTCTCATTATCCATCCTGTCTTTTTTTCTAGCAGATGCGAATGATACAATGTTATGGTCCTTGAAGGTGAGATCCTCCGACATGATCACTCCGGGTTTCTTTGACGTTGGTGTTTTTCGCTCTATTTTGTGGCCAGAATTTGTTTTGTACTCTGATGAAGATTTAATTTCCTCATGTTTACCATATCTGAGTAATTGAAATTTTTCTCATCGTTGAACTTCATATTGTTTTCTTGCAGATTTTGGTTGATGTCCGCCTGGAGCCTTGCAGTGTCTGCAATGGAAGACACTGTCATGCAGATTCGGGTGTCATCTGCAAAGGAAGACACGGTGCTGTGGCTGACATCCTTGTCTATGTCGATAGGGAGGATGAGGAACAAGATGGGAGCGAGACTGTGCCTTGTGGAACAGAGCTTTTCAACCGTAGCTGCCTGGGCTTTATTCTGTTGACGACTACTCTCTGTGTTCTGTTAGTGAGGAAATTATAGATCCATCGACGACTTTTCCTGTTATTCCATAGCACGCTTTTTGTGCGCTATTACGCCATGGTCACACTTGTCGAAGGCTTTTGCAAAGTCTGTATAATTACATCTGCATTCTTTTTGTCTTCTAGTGCATTTAGGACCTTGTCGTAGTGATCCAATAGTGAGACAGACAGAAGCGACCTGTTCAAACCCCTGTTGCCCTGGGTTGTGTAACTGAAGGGTTTCTAGATGGGTGGTGATCTTGCTTCTTAGGACCCTTTCAAAGTTTTTTTTTGAATTGGATGTTAGTGCTATTGGCTGTAGTTCTTTGCTGTTGCTTTACTGCCCCCTTTGTGGGTGGGGCTATGTCTGTTGTTTTTAGTAACTGTGGGACGACCCCCGTGTCCATGCTCCCTCTCCAAGGATGGAAAAGGCTCGTGATAGGGGCTTCTTGCAGTTCTTGATGAACACAGAGTTCCATGAGTCTGGCCCTGGGGCAGAGTGCATGGCATGTCATTTTTTCGCCTGTTTTGAATCATTTGGCGTCAGGATAACATCGGATAGACTTTGCGTTAATCAAATTTTGTGGGTCTCTCATAAAAAATTCATTTTGATCTTCGACTCTCAGTCTTGTAGCGGCTTGCTAAAAACTGAGTCATATTGGGGCTTGAGTAGCTCACTCATTTCCCTTTCTGTCATCTTGTAGGACCCATCTTGTTTAAGTAGGGGCCCAATACTGGACGTTGTTCTCGATTTTGATTTGGCATAGGAGAAGAAATACTTTGGGTTTCTTTCGATTTCATTTATGGCTTTTAGTTTCTTCCCGCGATTCCTGACTCCTAAAGGATTTTTTTAGCTTAAGTTCGATGCTTGCTATTTCTCTGACCAGTGTCTCTCTACGCATTTCGATATATTGACCTCTTTTAGCCGCCTGTTATTCTTTTCCGTCGCCTGTAAAGGGAGCGCCTGTCTCTTTCTATTTTACATCTACTCCTCCTTTTTCTTAGAGGAATAAGCCTTGTGCACATCGAGTGCCACCGAGTTAATCTTTCTAGGCATAATTGGGGTCTGTGTTTTCTTAGTATATCTTCCCAGCTTAAAATCGGTTAGGACTTGGTTTACTTGGTCCCACTTTATGTTTTTGTTATTGAAGTTGAATTTGGTGAATGCTCCCTCGTGACTAGTCCCATTATGTCGGTCTGGGGCTCCACGCATACGTGTCTGAACCTCAATAATTTGTTATCTGAGTATATTTTTTTAAATTTTACATTTTTTATCAGTCATCATTGTTAGTGAAAGAGGGCTAGTGATTTTCCATCAGTAGGCCAACTTGCTAGTTTTAAATTTAATTTTGTGCAGAGATTTTAAAAACTCGGCGGTTTTGAGTTTTTATCAGACGCCTCCTGGGTTTTTACTGCAAAAAATAAAATTCTATATTCCTCCATTTTTTGATGCCTTAAGTTGAAATCCCCCAGGGGCAAGATGTTGGGTGCAGGAGCTGGAAATTTTCCAACAGTGGTCAATTTTTAACAGCTGTT
>NC_069445.1:28638059-28777155 GCF_026875155.1 Cherax quadricarinatus | reverse complement strand
TACTTTCTGTACCCGACTGAAGAAGCCTACTGTGTGGGGCAAAACGTTTCGGATAATTGCTAACTGTTGCATATGTGTTTACCTAACAAAAAATAAAAAAGTTAGATTGGGTTTTGGTTTTTTAACATTTATGTGATATAATTTGTGGAAAAACTTTTAAAGATATACAATTTAAAAGGTTCTTTTATTCAGTATTTATTTGGTTTTGGGGAGTGGAATGATTTTTGAGAAGAGACTTGAATTTAAAACAGGTAGTGTTTCTTTTTATTTACGGTAATGAATTCCAGATTTTAGGGCCTTTTATGTGCTTTGGGTTTTTTTGCATAGGGAGATGGACACGGGGAACATAAAAGAGTGATTTTTTGCCTTGTGTTATGGTCATGTTTGTTGAGGTTGGCAAGGAGATGTTTGAGGGGAGGGTTAATATCAGAATTAAGGTGTTCTATGTATGTAATAGGTGCAGTAATAAGTATGGTTTTCTAATTGCTTTAAGTGTTCGCAATAAAGCTAATAGAATCCTTGGCTTCATATCAAGAAGCATAAATAATAGGAGTCTCAGGTTGTTCTTCAACTCTATACATCCTTGGTTAGGCCTCATTTAGAAATGCTGCACATTTTTTGGTCACCGTTTTACAGAATGGATATAAATTCTCGGGAAAATGTACAAAGGAGGATGACAAAGATGATCCCATGTAATCAGAAACCTTCCCTATGAGGATAGACTAAGGGCCCTGAAACTGCACTCTCTAGAAAGACGTAGAATTAGGGGGGATATGATTGAGGTGTATAAATGGAAGACAGGAATAAATAAAGGGGATGTAAATAGTGTGCTGAAAAATATCTAGCTAGACAGGACTCGCAGCAATGGTTTTAGTTGGAAAAAATCAGATTCAGGAAGATATAGGAAGTACTGGTTTGGTAATAGAGTTGTGGATGAGTGGAACAAACTCCCAAGTACCGTTATTAGAGGCCAGAACGTTGTGTAGTTTAAAAATAGGTTGGATAAATACATGAGTAGATGTGGGTGGGTGTGAGTTAGACCTGATAGCTTGTGATAACAGGTCGGTTGCCGTGTTCTCCCTTAAGTCAATGTGACCTGACCTGACTAGGTTGGGTGCATTGGCTTAAGCCGGTAGGAGACTTGGACCTGCCTCGCATGGGCCAGTAGGCCTTCTGCAGTGTTCCTTCGTTCTTATGTTCTTATGTTCTTATGTATGGTGAGTAGGTTTAGTGTATTGAATATTGGTGGAGTGTGCTGCCTGTAGTGAGAATTTATCATTCTGACTGCAGCCTTTTGTTGGGTAATTAGTGGTCTGAGATGGCTTATTGTTATTGAGCCCCAACATACAATATTTAACTGGAGAAACTATACTATTTTACAGGAGAAAATGACCTACACACTCCAACAGGAATGAATCCCAACCTTTTTCTAAGTAAGAAACAACGGTGTTGAAAATATGAAGCTGAGCAAAAGAAGCTTTCTCAAGATTCACAAAATCATAATGACACAATTGTAAACTCGTGGAATGGAGGACTAAAACCTTGGGTTCAAATCCTTCATTTGGTGACTAGGTTTTCTAAAGTTAATAATTAAACAGGAACCAAACTCTGGAATATCTATATATCATTAATGAGAGGGCACCTCAACATGACAGTACTTAAGATAAGATTTTGTTCGGATTTTTAACCCCGAAGGGTTATCCACCCAGGATAACCCAAGAAAGGCAATGCGTCACCGAGGACTATCTGTCTGATTTCCATTGTGGTCCTCAATTTTGTCCCCCAGGATGCGACCCACACTAGGTGACTAACTTGCTTGCTAGGTAAACGTGACAACAGGTGTAAGGAAACATGCCCAATGTTTCCAACCTTGTCGGGGATCGAACCACAGACCCTCAATGTGTGAAGAGAGAGCCTTACCTGCCAGACCACGGGCCATCACATATCCTAGTTACACCACACCAGCACTGAAAGTTTGAAGCTGATCGAACGTGTCGTTCTCAAGTTATAACATAAATTTTGGATGAAGGAAAAAAAATCAGGCAACCACATAAAGGTACTAATTTCGGAAACCTAAACATGGTAAATTGATGTTCAGAAAGCCTATGATAAATTCGTACCACCTATTTAGTGAGAGTTACACGTTCTTCAGGAGATTAATTTTCTTATTTCCACTGATCAATATCCCAACCAGCTTATATATGTAGCATTTCTAAATTATTTGTTCTGAAGGTTTGAAGCCTATTGGATGAGATATTCACAAATCACATCAAACTCAATATTTTATTTTTCCAAATTTCTTGACTAGCATTAATAAACTGTCACCTACACAACCCAAAAATCAATCCAAATTTTTCTCCAGGTAAGACGAACAGAAGAGGCTTTCTAAACTTACTGTACCAAAACTAATTTGTTTAATAAAATTCGTAAGGCAAAATTTACACAGCCCAAAGAAATGCAGATCTTCTCATGAGGAAAAAACACTAAAAATGAATTATATATGAATGGCATACAATACTGACAAGATGAAAATTAGACACATGTGCAACATCTGGGTATCTTTATTCTAGACGTTTCGACATCCACTGGCTTTATTAATAAAGCCACTGGATGGCGAAACGTCTACAACAAAGATACCCAGATGTTACACGTGTCTGATTTTTAAAAATGGATTACTTCCAGGAGTTGCATTATTTAATTATCGCAGAGAATCCAACAGTTACCAGTTTAACTCTTACTAATCTGACAAATTGGACCTTACACAGCCAAACTTCCAAAAGTATAATTTTTTAAATAAAATGCTTCAGTTATTAAAGAAGGCAGTCACTCAGAAGAGGAATACTCAAATTATTTCACAGAAAACAAATACAAATCTATTTTAAAAACAAATTATCAAATTGGCACCTACACACTTCATCACCACTCCCGACCTTCGTCTAGGCAAAATAAGATTTTGTGCTGAGTTTTTAACCCGGAGGGTTAGCCACCCAGGAAAGTCAGTGGTCATCGATGACTGTCCGTCTTATTTCCATTTGGGTCTTTCAATCTTGTACAAAGGTAATGAACTCACAAGTTATAAAGGTAATGAATCCTGTAAGTAAATTTACTTACTTACGTTTATACATGGCTACAATCATGAACAAATTATAGAGTGCACATGCTGTGGATTCCATCTCACATTGGTCTTCAGATTAGATTAGATTTTGCCACCGAAGTGGCTAGTTTATTGTGCGCCCCATATCCATCCTGTGGACGGTAGCGCAAGAGCATATGGATACACAAAAGGCCCAGGAACTAGGCCCCAAAGGGTTAACAGGAACACATATGAATTTATATCTACATATCTATAGTTCACTTATCTGTTACAAGCAAATTTTGGAAATTTGCTCAGTATATCTGGTATCTTATTTTCATTAATAAGATATCCTGACATGTCACATAGGTTATTATACTGTCTATCTCTGTATTCCTCAATAAGTGGACAATTAAGCACATAGTGTTCAAGCCAGTGACCATATGTCTGATCACATAATTTGCATTTAGTTTGATCATCATCTGTGTGTCTCTCAAACTGCCAGAAGTACTTGTAACCAAGCCTAAGCCTGGCCACTACAACATCAGTCAGTCTGTTCACATTGCACGTTGCTCCATGAACATACTTATCTACATTCATGTTATCATAGTGGGTTATAGATCTACTCAGGCTTCTAACTGCATTCCTATAACAATCATTTTCATTATTTACTTCTCTCCTAATATTATTCCTAATGCCAGACACAGTTATACCAAAGTTATATTCTACATTCTCCTTCTGGGTACTCGTCTTGGCTAGCTTGGCAAAATGCCCTTCTCACACTATACCACTCACTTATTTATCCATACCTCACCTATGCTATTTGTGCTCGGGGATCAACTGCAGCAACACACCTAAAGCCAATAATAACCCAACAAAAAGCTGCAGTAAGAATAATCACTAAATCCCATCCCTGGCAACACCCCCCCCACTCTTCATAGATCTAAACTTACTCCCTGTTCAGTACATCCACACTTACTACTGTGCAGTCTACATCTACAGGACCTTAAACTCCAATATCAACCTTGACCTAAAATGCTTTCTTGATAGTTGTGACAGAACCCACAGGCATAACACCAGACACAAACATCTCTACGACATTCCCCGTGTCCGACTAAACCTTTACAAAAATTCAATGTATGTCAAAGGCCCTAAAATCTGGAACACCCTACCTGAGAACTCTAGAACTGCAGACACATTCATTACCTTCAAAACTACCATTAGAAAACATCTTATCTCCCTGATACACCCCATCAACTAACTACACGAATACCACCTGGTGGTTCACACTTTCACTCACCCATTTGACCATAAACAGAAATATTAATCTCAATCTTAAAATAATGAATCCTATGATACTCCAATACTGAAACTATGTACTGTGCCAAAACAAAAGCATTCACATTGCTAAACTCACAAACTAGTATTTAGTCACTTAGCCATAATACCAACTTACCTCATAATTTGTAATATTTTAAAATAAAGAATTAAACTAAGTCTGCCTGAAATGCCTAGCCATGCTAGGTGTTCTAGTGGTACACTCTGTAATCATTATTTAACTACATGTAAACCACACAATAACCAAATTCTGTAAATCCAGCATTGTAATCCTTATAGAGAATAAACTTTGAATTGAATTTAATTGAATTGAATTTGTCCCTGATTTTTTGAGTATCTATACCTGGTTTCCCCAATGAGCATGTTATTGGAGTCATTATATGAGTCAAGAGCCTTCAATGATGACATAGAATCAGTAATGATGATAGAGTCAAGCTCAATGTCATAGGTTAGCTTTAGCGCCATTAGGATTGCAAACAATTCAGTTTGCAGTGTAGACGCCCAGTTGTTAATTCGTATGCCTAACTCAACAAATTTATTATCGTTCTTAACTAGGGAGGTGGCAACAAGAGCAGATGCAGCCCTGCCAGAAGACTCCTGTTTAGATCCATCAGTGTATATAACTTGTGATAAATTATTACTACCAGCTAGGCGAGAAATTCCTTCTTGAGCAGATGCTTTAACAAGTGATTTAAGGAAGGGATTACTAGTAATGAGCTTCTTGGGAGGAACTTGCAGGTATGTGATATTAAATGAACACATCTTCCATGGAGGGGTGAAATGCTCTTGTTGCCTACAGTTCATGCAGGTTATAAAACTTAATGCAATTTCACACACAGATCTAAATGGTCTTCAGATGCATGATGGAATACATTGGCTAAGCTGTACGCTTTCAGAGAGGGAGTCGATTACAATCTTGGGTTGTCAGCAGTTTGAGAAAAATAATACTTAAGACTGAGGAAGACTGACACCAGTCAGTCCATCTATCACCATTCCATCATGCAGGAGGAGCCACATGTCTATGGTGCATCCAACAAAATAAGCAGACTCTTGGATGTCACTACCGCCCGGCTCCGGCTGGGTTACAAGTATCTTTGGCATGCTTAATCACCACCACCAGATGTAAACCAAACGAAATGTAAACTTTGCCAGATGGACTATTGCCACACCCTGCGTCATTATGTAATGGAGTGTGATAAAATTAATGCATTCAAAGAAAACTCACTCAGAAATGTTCGAGATATGTCTAAGTATTTTATCCACAGTGTATATTACAGACCATTCTGGAAAATACCCTGGACTTTGCTCCCTGTAAATAAAGCATTACCACGTGTGTGGTTTGTGTGTGTATGTGTGTGTGTGAATGTTGTGTGTGGTGTTGTGTGTGTGCGGTGTGTGTGTGTTGCTACTCACCTAATGTGGTTGCAGGGGTCGAGACTCAGCTCCTGCGCCCGACCTCTTCATATGATCGCAAACTAGGTCCTCTCTCTGCTTCCTGAGCTTTGTCATACCTCGTCTTAAAAGGCATTGTCTATCTAGGCTGGAATATGCTCTGACGAACTCTACTGAAGAATAACCTTTCCAAGCAGGTGAAATTGCCTTGATGCCCGTTAGGAAAAACTGTACATGCAACTTTCACCACGCATAATGGTAGATCAATCACTCGAATTACTGGTAGTGTCGCTTGAGGTTTTACAACCTGTATTCGCTGAGAAAAACCAGGAGGGAAGATACACTGATTCATATACACCTGGCAAATCCTAAGTGACTAGCTCCAAATTGCACGACTTGGAAGTCACTACCACCTACGTGGTCAAAGACTTGGCAGCTATGCAACCATCCCCCCAATGTAAAAGCAGTGTGGTGTCACTATTGCCGTTAAGGACCATGCGATATTATGTATGGGTGGTAATGATGTTCAAGCTGCCTCAGAATCAATATGTGTGAGGATTACCAGTGTATTCAGACCCTCTGGAAGTCTCATACTGTGCCTGTGACAGAACCTAAAGTCAGTTACCGTGTTTGATAGCTCGTGTGGCTGTGGTGTACGTTGTGTTTGCGTGGTGTATGCTCGTGGATGAACTCCTGTGTTGTATAGTGTGTGTGTCACACCTATGTGTTGAGGCTGGTCAGCAGACCGGCCCGCCCCGGGGATTGCTACACCCTCTGCCAACTTCTCATACCGTCTTAAGCTATGTATGGTTCCTGCCTCTACTACATCACTTTCACTTCCTGACGACTCTACGACTGAAGAAATACTTTCTAACATCCCTCTGACTCGTCTGAGTCTTCAGCTTCCAATTGTGACCCTTGTTTCTGTGTCCCGTCTCTGGAACAACCTGTCTCTGTCCACCTTATCTATTCCACGCAGTATTTTGTATGTCATTATCATGTCTCCCCTGACCCTCCTGTCCTCCAATGTCGTCAGTCTGATTTCCCTCAACCTTTCTTCGTAGGACACACCCCTGAGCTACGGAACTAGCCTTGTTGCAAACCTCTGCATTTTCTCTAATTTCTTGACGTGCTTGACCAGGTGTGGGTTCCAAACTGGTGCTGTGTGTGTGTACTCACCTATTTGTGGTTGCAGGGGTCGAGTCCTAGCTCCTGGCCCCGCCTGTGTGTGTGTGTGTGTGTGTGTGTGTGTGTGTGTGTGTGTGTGTGTGTGTGTGTGTGTGTGTGTGTGTGTGTGTGTGTTTGCATGTGTATTTGTGTACTCATATATGTGTGAGTGCTTGTACTCGTGTGTGTATGTATACTCGTGTGTGTATGTATACTCGTGTGTGTATGCATACTCGTGTGTGTATGTATACTCGTGTGTGTATGTATACTCGTGTGTGTATGTATACTCGTGTGTGTATGTATACTCGTGTGTATGTATACTCGTGTGTGTATGCATACTCGTGTGTGTATGTATACTCGTGTGTGTATGTATACTCGTGTGTGTATGTATACTCGTGTGTGTGTACACTCACCTATTTGTGTGTTGAGGAAAATAGCAGACATGTTTACGGACACAATCACTCACGACACCACTTGACCCGATGTACTGTGCCCCAGCTACAGGGCGTCTGAGACAATTGTAGCTAGCTGCTGCACTACTTGCACTCAAGACTTCTCGTGTCTTCGACATAGGGCTTTCCCCATCATAGGGTTGTGAATGGTACCGCACTTGACCCGAAGAAGACTCGCTATGTCCTTGTCATAGGGCTGTGAACGGTACCACACCTGGCCCGAAGAAGACTCGTTATGCTCCTGTCGCAGGGTTGTGAACGGTACCCCACTTGACCCCGAACCGGGCCTTGCCATAGGGCTGTCCTTGTCGTAGGGGCAGGGTCACCATTTAGATGAGATCCCTGACAAAACTGTTATCATCGTCTAGGTACGGTACATCATTTTTAACAGTTAAGTTGGTACCTGGTGTCAGGCGCCTAGTGTGGGTCGCAACATGATGGAGAGTATTAAACAACCGCAAAGGAAATAAGCCAAACTGTGTAATAGCAGTGGGCTGGACAAAGGATACACTGATGCTCTTGGCACATAAAAAACTACACTGTGCAGGTTTAAACTAGGATAACTCGATAAGATCAAGTCGTGTAATTGATTTCCATGGTAGCCAGGATGAATTACAGCAACTGGAAATGCTTAATATTGAAGCTAAGGTAAGGCAGCTGAAGTTGAATCATATTTACAAATTGCTCATGGTATCCAGAATATCTTGCTGCAAATTTTGTAGGAGCAGTAGGTAGTCAGGCCTCAAATAACTACTACAAAAACAATAAACGATTGGAACGGGTTGCCTGATCACGTCAAGGTCAGTCTTATTATAAACCAGTTTAGGAAGAGAGTTAAACAAGTACCTAATGAATGATAAGATAAGAAATGGAGGAAAGTGATTTCTTGTATAGCTAATATTCGTTTAACTGTTTTATTCGACTGATTTCTTCTTTTTAATGCTTATTTAATTAATTCTTATGTATGTGATTTACTCACTTCATTTTATTCCTATGGCATCTATTCTTAGTGTGATGAGGATAAGATAAAATTTGTTGGGATTTTTAACCAGGGGAAGGGTTAGCCACCCAGGATAACCCATGAATGTAGTGCGTTATCGAGGACTGTCGTTTTTATTCCCATTGTGGTCCTTCAGTCTTGTCCCCTACGGTGTGGCCCACACCAGTCGACTAACACCCAGGTACCTACTTACTGTTAGGTGAAAAAGGATAGCAGGTGTAAGGTTATTAACACCCAGGTACCTACATACTTCTAGATGAACAGAGACAACAGGTGTACGGAAACATGCCCAATGTTTCCACCTGTGCCGGGAACTGAACCATGGACACTCAGTGTGTGAGGCGAGAACGTTGTCAACCCCGTGACTTGGTTGATTTATTCGTTTTTTTTTTTTGTTAATACTGTTAGTAATTACAATTGATTTTTACTGCATCTAATGGCTAGGCTGGTAAAAGTATTGAATCACAATGACCACAATTAAAATAATTCACTTAGACTTTTCTGGAATTATCCTAATCAGGCAACTGCAGTCATCCAAAATTTGTGTAAAATTGCACCTAAGTAAACTTACTATTGGTTCATATAAACTAAACCAGAGGACATTTTCACATGCCAATAGTTACACTAACCCTCCTATGGTTACATATATCCAGGGGTGAAAATATGAAGTCGATTTATAAACTAAAACCTTGCAGGAGGAAAAAAACCCAGTAACAGGTATAATCCTTCTGGGAATCCCAATAAATAAGTGAAGAATCATAGCTGCGAGTCCAAGTAAGTATCAAACTCCAGACCATATTCCCAAATATTTAACTTAAATAATTAAAAAGTCTTTGTTTTTTCCATTGGTTATTTGAAGCAAAAACACTGTAATAGCTGTTATCCTTATGTTTAAAGCTAGATTGCCAGCAAGAAAGCCTTGACTTGTTAGTTAATGGTATGATGGTTTGAGGGTGGCTTGGACAGCACCGCCGGTCCTGCTGCTGCACACACACACTCTACTTTCTCCACCAATATTTATCATGGAGTCTAATGGAAATGGACAAGCTGGAGGCAAGGACCTCATCAGGATCGGTTCCAGGGACAGTGAGGTGGGCTACCTGAGGAGTTTAGCGTTCATTACTGACCTGGTTACTTGAGAAATGTGTTATGTATTGAGGAATACACATGTTGATCATGTGTTTTTTTTAGGGGGTTCTTGATGCCGGTGAAGGGCTCTTGATCCATAGAATTGAATTTGATCTCCCTTTCCATGGATCGTACTTGATTGCCTCCCATTCCTCTAGGTGTTGTATAACTCCTACGAGTTTAGTGCTTCCCCCCTTAATGTTATAATGATGATCACGTTTTCTGTCCTCTGTACGCTCCCTACGGGTTTAGTGCCGTGTGGGCCCCACAACTGTAGCTCCCTACGGGTTAAGTGCTGTATGGGTTCCACAATTTTGGCTCCCTACGGGTTTAGTGCTGTATAGGCCCCACAACTGTGGCTCCATACGGGTTTAGTGCTTTCCATGACTAATAATATTCAGATGTTTCCTATTCTCTCTCTATGGGCCCCGTACATATTAACATAGAGATGAGATTTTGTTGGGATTTTTAACCCAGAGGCTTAGCAACCCAGGATAACCATAATTAAGTCAGTGTATTATTGTGGACTTATTCCAGTTACAATCCTTTTAAGCTTCTTCTCTAGGATGTGATACACAATAGTCAACTATCAGACAGGTACCTATTTACTGCTAGGTGAATGGGCAGCAGGTGTAAGGAAACATTTTCACCCAGTGTCCTGTGGCTTGGTTAACAACGCTCTTGCCTTACATACTGAGTGTCTGTGGTTCAATCCCCAACACAGGTGGAAATGCCAGGCATGATTCTTTACACCTGTTGCCCCTGTTCACCTAGCAGCAAGTACATACCTGGGTGTTAGTCTACTGGTGTGGGTTGCATCCTGGGGGACTTCAATGGAAATAAAATAGTCTCTGATGATGCACTACTTTCTTGGGTTATTCTTCCTTCTTAAGTAGTTGTAACTTGGACCTGCCTAGTGTGGTCAGTAGGCCTGCTGCAGTGCCCACTCTCTCTTATGTTCTAACTCTTTTGGTTAAATATCTGAATAAATCTTATCTTACTGGATAGCAATCCCTGGTTCTCTCTGTGTGAGAATTGATGACACTGTTAACAGCCCCCATCACCTGTTTAGCAATGGTTTTAATTATAATAATAATGACTCCACAACAGTTTGTGGGAAGTGGCTAGGGGGATAGGTATATTATTCAAATTGAAGGAAATCTTCCCTTCAAGGAAAAGTTCCTGTGATGCTGGTCTAGGTACTGAGAATCCTAGCAGGTGTTGGGTCATAGACAAAAGCTTATTTTTCTAATTTACTTGATTATTTCTAAAATTTTTTGATGAGTCACTTATGATGGTTATTATACTTTAGACAAACAATTATTACCAGTACCACATTGGCAGATGCAGTTATATCAGTGAGATTTAGACATAACAGTGCTGTTGGTGCAGAGATGTTCCTTTCTTTACATCACTAATGCTAATGCCACATTCTCAGAAACTCAGTATCCACATTTTCCATTGCTAAAACACCTTCAAACACATCTCATCAGAATCAGATTTTTTATTTTCAAATTATACAGAAATAAAGTATACTTAAAAAATTAAGAAGCCCACAGTATAAACAGCATATCAGGCAAACTTAAACTAGACTTGAAATTTAATAATACTAAATGATTACAGATCTGACAATAATTTATATTGCATGTGTTAAGATTAGAGTGCTAGTATGCTAAGTTAGTAAGGCACATGACTTGAAGGGAAGGGAGAGTAATTTTGACTGACTTGATTATTAGGTGGTAGAATCATAGTACTAACAATAATGCATGAGCATTTACAGTCAGTTTATATAATAAAACATTCACATCATATTTAGGTGTTTTTCAGTGTTATTGAGGTCATTGACAGATGGGGATTTTTTTTGTATTATCAGGTAGAGTTCTATATTTTTGTGCCTTTTATCTGTCACAGAGGTCAGTACAGCTAACATGATAAAAAAGTTACTGAATGTATGGGCTGAGAAAAAATATGGAAAGAGGCTCTGTTTAGTGTTTAGATGAGGCGCAAAACTTATCACACTTCCATGCCAACAAGCATTGAGAACTAGAATGAAAGGTAAGTTCTACCTATTAGAACACTGTATTAAATGCTAAGTTGTTAGACAAACCAGGTCTGTGAAGCATGACCCTGTTTTTCTCATGTGTTCTTCACTTCATGTATTGCTGATTTCCATAAGGCACTGATTTTCAGGAACATTTCTCATGTATATTATGAGAGGATTTACTATACAGTGGACCCCCGCTTAACGATCACCTCCAAATGCGACCAATTATGTAAGTGTATTTATGTAAGTGCATTTGTACGTGTATGTTTGGGGGTCTGAAATGGACTAATCTACTTCACAATATTCCTTATGGGAAAAAATTCGGTCAGTACTGGCACCTGAACATACTATTGGAATGAAAAAAGTTCGTTAACCGGGGGTCCACTGTATTTGATGTCCAGTGTGTTTGACTCAACCTGAGTAGAAGCTCGGTGCAAATGATAGCCCAGAAATGTGGCACACACTACAAGATTCTAAAAGCTCCTTATCTGCTAAGTTTTGCTACAATAGTGTTAAATTTACATCAGATTCAGGTGTTTTTATGTAGGTCAGATATAAATGTTAAATATGTATATCTAATGTAGCATAAACTAAGAATATAGACAGTGGTTTAAGTCCCTGTCCATTCTTCTGTTTATCATAATGAAACATGCTTGTTGCATTCCAGTTAGCATTCTGTCAGTGCTGTATTTCTACCCCTAGTAATTATTATACTGAGTAGCTATAATTGTCAATAAATCTTGCACTAATGCTTCTTTATATTAACATTGCTGTTTTAATATATAAAGTTTTGTTATCTGTACAATATTTAGTCTACTTTTACAGATATAAATGTTTTCTTATCTTTACCCTCTACAGTTGGCTTTGAAGCAGACACACATGGTGAGAGAGGCCATGCAGAGAGTACATCCACATCTTAATTCAGAAATAGGTAAGCATCCATTAAAATTATTAAAATGAAATGCAGTTAACCCCCCTGTATTTGCAAGGGTTAGATTCCTAAAGGACCTAATAGGAACAGAAGAATACTGGGGCACTGCTTTAGGTCTACCAGCCCGTGATACAGGTCCCACTCACAATTGACCATATCCACTTGCTTACCTATCCAAAGTACTCGATTCAGTAACATTACTTGGGAGTTAGTTTCACTCTTCAGCTCTGTTTCCAAACTTATGTTTTTCTATATCTTTTAAACCTAAATTGTCCAACCTAATTCCATGATTGCAAGTTCTGTCATTGTTACTTATTTTTTAGGATGGTATTTATTCTGGTCATCCACTTCTGATTTGTACGCTTCAGTCATGTCTTCCCCAAATTTACACATTTCCCAAGGGTTCAGATTTTATGCCTTCAGCCTATCTTTTTAGGTAGGGTTTCTTATAGAGGACCCCTCTGGGGAGGTACCTTGATGCAGGTGTGGGGCTCTTGATCCAAGGAATTAAACCTGTTATTCCCTTTCCTTAGATTAAACTTACAATAAACTGAACATTAAAATGGTATAAAATACCGACAGATTGTTAGGTAAGACACATATGCAACAGTTAGGTATCTTTATTTTGAAACGTTTCGCCTACACAGTAGGCTTCTTCAGTCGAGTACAGAAAAGTTGATAGAAGCAGAAGATACTTGAAGACGATGTAATCAGTCCATCACCCTTAAAGTTTTGAGGTGGTCAGTGAGGGACTGACCACCTCAAAACTTTAAGGGTGATGGACTGATTACATCGTCTTCAAGTATCTTCTGCTTCTATCAACTTTTCTGTACTCGACTGAAGAAGCCTACTGTGTAGGCGAAACGTTTCAAAATAAAGATACCTAACTGTTGCATATGTGTCTTACCTTACAATAAACTGTTGATATAACAAACCTCAATATTACAGATTGGAAATTATAAACAAAATCTGCTGGTTAAATTGTACGATTAACTCCTTTTATTTTTTGTGTTTATTGCAGTATATCTGTGAATTGTGTGTACAGTACTATACTGTATTAGGTACACAGTAGAGTACTTAGTTCACTTATTTACTCTTTTTTAATACCTCTCTTATATAATGAACACCCCAGGCAGTGTATGACTTCTGTGGATTTAGCTCTCCCCTTGAATATAATAGTAATAATATTGGTACAGAGGATCAACTTCGTCATTTCTCTAGGCTTTCCAGTGTATTTGTTTATTCTGCAATATATAGACAAGAACTGAACAGTATAATGTAAATAAGGCTTTACTAAAGATATTTATTTTTATTACACATCGGCCATTTCCCACCAAGGCAGGGTGGCCTAAAAAAAAAAACTTGCATTATCATTCACTCCATCACTGTCTTGCCAGAGGCATGCTTACACTACAGTTATAAAACTGCAACATTAACACCCCTCCTTCAGAGTGCCGGCACTGTACGTACTTCCCATCTCCAGGAGTCAAGTCCAGCCTGCTGGTTTCCCTGAATCCCTTCATAAATGTTACCTTGCTTATACTCCAACAGCACGTCAAGTCCTAAAAACCATTTGTCTCCATTCGCTCCTATCTAATACGCTCACGCATGCTTCCTGGAAGTCCAAGCCCCTCGCACACAAAATCTCTTTTACCCCCTCCCTCCAACCTTTCCTAGGCTGACCCCTACCCTGCCTTCCCTCCACTACAGATTTGTACACTCGAAGTCATTCAATTTCATTCCGTCCTCTCTATATGTCCAAACCTTCTCAACCCCTCCTAGCCCTCTGAATAATAGTTTTGGTACTCCTGCACCTCCTCCTAATCTCCAAACTACTGATTCTCTGCATTATATTCACACCACACATTGCCCTCAGACATGACATCTCCACTGCCTCCAGCCTTCTCCTTGTTATACCATTCACAACCCATGCCTCACACCCATACAGCATTGGTATAACTATATTCTTATACATTCTTCTTTTGGCTTTCATATATAAAGTTCTTTGTCTCCACAGACTCTCAGTGCACCATTCACTTTTTTCCCCTCGTCAGTTCTATGATTCACCTCATCCTTCATCAACCCATCTGCTGACATGTCCACTCCCAAATATCTGAACACATTCACCTCCATACTCTCTCCCTCCAATCTCATATCCAATCTTCCATTACCAAAGTTTTTTGTTATCCTCATCACCTTACTCTTTCCTATATTCACTTTTAATTTCCTTCTTTTACATACCCTACCAAACTCATCAACCAACCTCTGCAACTTCTCTTCAGAATCTCTCAAAAGCACAGTGTCATCAGCAAAGAGCAACTGTGACAACTCCCACTTTGTGTTAGATTCTTTATCTTTTAATCCCTCATCTCTTGCCAACACCTGAGCATTCACTTCTCTTACAACTCCATTTATAAATATATTGAACAACCATGGTGACATCACACATCCCTGTCTAAGGCCTACTTTTACTGGGAAATTATCTCCCTCTACATACTCTAACCTGAGCCTCACTATACTCACTGCTTCTACTATTTATGCTGCCTGATGTGAAAGCAAGAATTCTATTAGCTTTTTTATGAAAACTCTTGCACTATTGTCTTGGTTTTCGGATTTCTGATAACTTCATTATTTTTTACATTGTCTGATTATGATTTACATTATTTAGTTTATAAGTGCCATATATAGTTAGAGTATTTTCTTTTACCAGGATTACAATTTTTTTCATTTGTCCACCTTAAACTGCATCTGTGACTTCTCCATCATCTAGTCCCAATCATGTAGCTCCCTGGTGTCCTCATCAGCAGCTATTTGATGGCCTATTTTTGTGTCCAGCAGACTTCTGTTTTGCTATTTATTCCTTCATCTGTCTTATGTAAATTATGAATAATAAGGGGTCCAAGGCTGACCTCTGTGGAATATTGTAATGGGTCACAGTTCAGTTTTTCTGTCGCTTGTGCAAACTCCGTTGCCTATCTGTCAACCATGCCATGATCCAGAAAGGAATTTTACCTCCATTACCTTGTGGCACTATCATCAATTTCCTGTGTGGAACTCTGTGAAAGGCCTTACTGAAATTCATGTATATAATGTCATATTATATGGTCCACTTCCTCAAATTAGTGAAAAAGGTTTGTAAAATAAAGTAAGAATGCCTTTTTGTAAACCCTTATTGAGATTCACTGACCAGCATGTCCTTCATAGTGGCTTCAAATTGCATCTGCAGTTATTGATTCCATTAATTTTACAACAGTTAAGGTTAGGCTTATAGGCCTGTAATTTGATACTAGGACCGGTCTTCCCTTTGTATATAGGTATCACATTTGCCATTTTACATATGTTTAGGTCTATATCTATTTGTAGTGATTTATTGACTAGACTAATTAATGGCTTGTTAGGCTTCTCTATATATTCCTTAGCCTTGAAAACAGCTTGTTGGGGCTGGTGATTTGTTTGGTTTTAATCCGTCTACCTGTCTGAGAACCTTGTCACTAGTGACTGTAATCTTCAATAATTTGTTTTTGTTCCAACCTCTGCTATTGATTTCTGCAATTTCACTTGTATCTTCTTGTGGAAAAACGAAGAGGAAATAAGTGATAAAAATGGTAAACATTTCTTCATCATTATCAGTAAGCTGATCTGAATTATTGACCCATAAGGTAACCCTTATGGGTAGTAGGTTTGTAGACAGCAACCACCCAGGGAAGTACTACCATCCTGCCAGATGACTGTGAAACAGAAACCTGTAACTGTTTTGCATGATGGTAGGATTGCTGGTTTCTTTTTCTGTCTCATAAACACACTAGATAACAGGGATATCTTGCTACTCCTACTTACACTTTGGTCACACTTCACAGACACGCACATGCATATATATATACATACATCTATGTTTTTCCCTTTTTTCTAAATAGCTCTTGTTCTTCTTTATATCTTCTATTGTCCATGGGGAAGTGGAAAAGAATATTTCCTCCGTAAGCCATGCGTGTCGTATGAGGCGACTAAAATGCGGGAGCAATGGGCTAGTAACCCCTTCTCCTGTAGACATTTACTAAAAAAGAGAAGAAGAAAAACTTTATAAAACTGGGATGCTTAAATGTGCGTGGATGTAGTGCGGATGACAAGAAAAACAGATGATTGCTGATGTTATGAATGAAAGAAGTTGGATGTCCTGGCCCTAAGCGAAACAAAGCTGAATGGGGTAGGGGAGTTTCGGGTGGGGGGAAATAAATGGGATTAAATCTGGAGTATCTGAGAGAGTTAGAGCAAAGGAAGGGGTAGCAGTAATGTTAATGATCAGTTATGGAAGGAGAAAAGAGAATATGAATGTGTAAATTCAAGAATTATGTGGATTAAAGTAAAGGTTGGATGCGAGAAGTGGGTCATAATAAGCGTGTATGCACCTGGAGAAGAGAGGAATGCAGAGGAGAGAGAGAGATTTTGGGAGATGTTAAGTGAATGTATAGGAGCCTTTGAACCAAGTGAGAGAGTAATTGTGGTAGGGGATCTGAATGCTAAAGTAGGAGAAACTTTTAGAGAGGGTGTGGTAGGTAAGTTTGGGGTGCCAGGTGTAAATGATAATGGGAGCCCTTTGATTGAACTTTGTATAGAAAGGGGTTTAGTTATAGGTAATACATATTTTAAGAAAGAGAGGATAAATAAGTATAACAAGATTTGATGTAGGGCGAAATGACAGTAGTTTGTTGGATTATGTATTGGTAGATAAAAGACTGTTGAGTAGACTTCAGGATGTACATGTTTATAGAGGGGCCACAGATATATCAGATCACTTTCTAGTTGTAGCTGCACTGAGAGTAAAAGGTAGATGGGATACAAGGAGAATAGAAGCATCAGGGAAGAGAGAGGTGAAGGTTTATAAACTAAAAGAGGAGGCAGTTAGGGTAAGATATAAACAACTATTGGAGGATAGATGGGCTAATGAGAGCATAGGCAGTGGGGTCGAAGAGGTATGGTGTAGGTTTAAAAATGTAGTGTTAGAGTGTTCAGCAGAAGTTTGTAGTTACAGGAAATTGGGTGCGGGAGGGAAGAGGAGCGATTGGTGGAATGATGATGTAAAGAGAGTAGTAAGGGAGAAAAAGTTAGCATATGAGAAGTTTTTACAAAGTAGAAGTGATGCAGGGAGGGAAGAGTATATGGAGAAAAAGAGAGAGGTTAAGAGAGTGGTGAAGCAATGTAAAAAGAGAGCAAATGAGAGAGTGGGTGAGATGTTACCAACAAATTTTGTTGAAATAAGAAAAAGTTTTGGAGTGAGATTAACAAGTTAAGAAAGCCTAGAGAACAAATGGATTTGTCAGTTAAAAATAGGAGAGGAGAGTTATTAAATGGAGAGTTAGAGGTATTGGGAAGATGGAGGGAATATTTTGAGGAATTGTTAAATGTTGATGAAGATAGGGAAGCTGTGATTTCGTGTATAGGGCAAGGAGGAATAACATCTTGTAGGAGTGAGGAAGAGCCAGTTGTGAGTGTGGGAGAAGTTCGTGAGGCAGTAGGTAAAATGAAAGGGGGTAAGGCAGCCGGGATTGATGGGATAAAGATAGAAATGTTAAAAGCAGGTGGGGATATAGTTTTGGAGTGGTTGGTGCAATTATTTAATAAATGTATGGAAGAGGGTAAGGTACCTAGGGATTGGCAGAGACCATGCATAGTTCCTTTGTATAAAGGCAAAGGGGATAAAAGAGAGTGCAAAAATTATAGGGGGATAAGTCTGCTGAGTATACCTGGTAAAGTGTATGGTAGAGTTATTATTGAAAGAATTAAGAGTAAGACAGAGAATAGGATAGCAGATGAACAAGGAGGCTTTAGGAAAGGTAGGGGGTGTGTGGACCAGGTGTTTACAGTGAAATATGTAAGTGAACAGTATTTAGATAAGGCTAAAGAGGTCTTTGTGGCATTTATGGATTTGGAAAAGGCGTATGACAGGGTGGATAGGGGGGCAATGTGGCAGATGTTGCAGGTGTATGGTGTAGGAGGTAGGTTACTGAAAGCAGTGAAGAGTTTTTACGAGGATGGTGAGGCTCAAGTTAGAGTATGTAGGAAAGAGGGAAATTATTTCCAAGTAAAAGTAGGCCTTAGACAAGGATGTGTGATGTCACCGTGGTTGTTTAATATATTTATAGATGGGGTTGTAAGAGAAGTAAATGCGAGGGTCTTGGCAAGAGGCGTGGAGTTAAAAGATAAAGAATCACACACAAAGTGGGAGTTGTCACAGCTGCTCTTTGCTGATGACACTGTGCTCTTTGGAGGATTCTGAAGAGAAGTTGCAGAGATTGGTGGATGAATTTGTAGGGTGTGCAAAAGAAGAAAATTAAAGGTGAATACAGGAAAGAGTAAGGTTATGAGGATAACAAAAAGATTAGGTAATGAAAGATTGAATATCAGATTGGAGGGAGAGAGTATGGAGGAGGTGAATGTATTCAGATATTTGGGAGTGGACGTGTCAGCAGATGGGTCTTTGAAAGATGAGGTGAATCATAGAATTGATGAGGGGAAAAGAGTGAGTGGTGCACTTAGGAGTCTGTGGAGACAAAGAACTTTGTCCTTGGAGGCAAAGAGGGGAATGTATGAGAGTATACTTTTACCAACGCTCTTATATGGGTGTGAAGCATGGGTGATGAATGTTGCAGCGAGGAGAAGGCTGGAGGCAGTGGAGATGTCATGTCTGAGGGCAATGTGTGGTGTGAATATAATGCAGAGAATTCGTAGTTTGGAAGTTAGGAGGAGGTGCGGGATTACCAAAACTGTTGTCCAGAGGGCTGAGGAAGGGTTGTTGAGGTGGTTCGGACATGTAGAGAGAATGGAGCAAAACAGAGTGACTTCAAGAGTGTATCAGTCTGTAGTGGAAGGAAGGCGGGGTAGGGGTCGGCCTAGGAAACGTTGGAGGGAGGGGGTAAAGGAAGTTTTGTGTGCGAGGGGCTTGGACTTCCAGCAGGCATGCGTGAGCGTGTTTGATAGGAGTGAATGGAGACAAATGGTTTTTAATACTTGACGTGCTGTTGGAGTGTGAGCAAAGTAACATTTATGAAGGGGTTCAGGGAAACCGGCAGGCCGGACTTGAGTCCTGGAGATGGGAAGTACAGTGCCTGCACTCTGAAGGAGGGGTGTTAATGTTGCAGTTTAAAAACTGTAGTGTAAAGCACCCTTCTGGCAAGACAGTGATGGAGTGAATGATGGTGAAAGTTTTTCTTTTTCGGGCCACCCTGCCTTGGTGGGAATCGACCGGTGTGATAATAAAAAAAAAAAAATTAGGTAACCCTTCTCTTTTGATTCACTTATAAATGCCTCTCGTCCCCCTCCCTCCTTTTTTTTTCTTACCCCAAGAGATTTTTAGGCTGTTGATTATCCATATAGGTTAATTTTTGTTTCATCAAATTTCTTGATTAGGACTTTTTGTGCAGGCTACTGTTGGCATTTTGTGGACACATTCTTTTCCACATTATGAAGATTTTATATTACAAAACTGTAAGTAATTTTATCATAGTAATGCAGTAGCCTGCACAAGAGGCAGCTTGCACAACAATCTGGAAAATGTCAGTCTGGCAATCATCTCCACTGTCCATCTGGTCTTCCTCATGATAATGATATCAAGTTAGCCCAGTGATATTTGAAACGAAATGACTGATGATTGCTTTTTCCTTCCTTGTTTGTCTGAATCAGGTCAACTAGGCTATATCCTCTTTTTCTGCTAAGACACTAGATTAAATTTCCAATGAAATTGTTCTAGTCAGTTTGGCTAAAGTTAAAATCCCTCATTAACCCCTTGACTGTCGAAACCTCAAATCCTGAGGTGTCTTCTGGTGTCGAAAAATTTTTGAAAAAAAAAAAAAAAAATATTTTCTTATGAAATGATAGAGAATCTTTTCCCTGATGGTAATGACACCAAAGGAATGAAATTTGATGGAAAAGTTACGGAATTATGCTCTCGCGAAGTTAGCGACCTCGGCGATATTTACGAATCAGCGATTTTGCCCACTTTGAGCTCTATTTTTGGCTAATTCCATTGTTCCAGTCGACCAAACTCATAGCTATTTCTTTAGAACTCCATTTGTTCTATCGATTGAGTACAAGAAACTGCCCATTTACTGATTTCAACTACCCAATAACGTGGTCAGAAATTTGCAATTTGGTCAATTTCACGCAAATTAAAAAAATATGCCAATTTCAAAATAGGGTCCAGAATGAACAATGCAGACATTTCTGGCTCTAAAATAACTTTTTCTTTGTTCATCAGTCACGTCTCCAGGCCCCTCTGATATTACTCTTGCTTTCTATTTTGAATTTTTATTCAAACAAAAAATAGAAGATTTACTGTTATGCAGACTACTGCAATATTGTAAAAATTGTTTAAATGATGTCAACCCATTCATGACTGCATATTAGAATGGCTAGTTGGACAATGACATCATTTGTTTACTTTTGAACATTGGCAAAAATCAAACATTTCCCCTACTTTGAGCTCCATTTCAAGGTTCTTTTCATAGTAAAACCAATCAAAATCACCTCTATTTCTATAATATGTTTTCCATTCTATCAAATGAGACCAAGAAAACGAGAATACAACCATAAATACTATATGAAAATACACCACAAAGTCGGTGTTTTAATCCAGAAAAATGGTTTTTTTTTTTTTTCTCATTATGCACTGCATGATGCAAGAATTTTTTATATGGTGCACACTGACCACACAGACCCATTCTCTCACATGTGGGCCTACCAGCTTTCTCCTGCTTGATTTGAAGCCGCTAGAATTTTTGAGTATATATACATCTCTTATTCCACTGACTTCATTATTATTGACATTAAGAAAAATGCCCATAACCAAAAGTAGTCATTTGGGTGCAGGAAATCCATTGTGCACATCATATTTGAATTACAGTGGCTAGCCCCCAATTTAGTGGTTGTGCACCAAGTAAAAAAACAAAATAATCAAAGCTATTATTGAAAAACCTTTTAGTAAAAGTGTTGAATAATCAGTGTGTGTGAATTGCAAAGCTTGCAAGTTTGGAAGTTTGACTACATTATAGAAATATAATTGATACTGTATCACATGCAGAGTTATAGAGCACTTGTGCAAGTACCAGACATTTACACCTACTGAATGTTTAGCGTGACTTTTAGTCATTAGATGTAGTGTATAAATAATTTTGAATTTGGATGGGTGACTGAGTGGGTAAGTGTGCAGTTGTTGAGGGCAGTAATGAGGGTAGTGGGTGGCTGTGACCCCTCTTTTTGTATTAATGTACAATTAAAATTCACCACTCATAACCTGTGTCAAGTTTTAAGTAGTATGTAAGCATTAGGATTAGTCTGCCCAAAATGCTTAGGCATACTAATGGGTTTCTTTGCATTTAACAATATTTTAGTATGTAAACTACATATTGTATGTTATGCAACAAAATGAATTTTTGAATTTGAAAATAAATCAGTCCAGTGCAATATATTGGTGATTTTTTATTTATATTTTGTCTTTCATGATTTATTTGTTAGCTTGATTAAAATGCACAGTTAGTTTAAATATTGGAACTAGTGATCTAGTTATTAATGTGCTATTTGTATTGTTTGTATGACTTTTATTACTCTAGTGTCTATGAAGACTAAAGGTGATAAGATCCAGGATGTGGCATTGTCAAAGATTGGCAGCAAGAGTCTCTTTACAAAGGAACTTGAGCTAGCTCTGGAAGCCCAGTCAGTGGATGTGGTGGTGCACTCATTAAAGGTTTGTCTATTAATGTTTTATACTGATTGGAAAGACAGTTCAACCTGTGTATATATATGTATTGAGGGTAGGATTTGATAAAATTCTTAGTAAGCATTTGATGGGGTAATTTCATCACATCAATTTTTTCTGTACTTGACCTCATTGTTTTTATCCACTTCTTGCTTTCATGGGAGTGAAGAGGCATTTACCTCTATTCAATATTCGTTTAAAAATATTAGAGGTTTATTTGTGATACAGTGGGCATAGCCTACTTGTAATAGCAACATTTTTACGAAGACTATAAGTATGCACTTATCCCTATTTTTTTTTTTTTTTCAGTATTTCTAAGCTGACCTGGACCAGTAACCCAAAAACCCACACTATAAGAAGGAACATTTGACGATATTCAACTGTTCCAGGACATTGTCAAGTCAATTGTGACTGACATGGTTTGAGATTCGAAACATTGTTATGAGTTTCTTTCCTATGTGTAGGTTCAATGATGACTGTTGAATGTTACTTTGGTATTTAATTTCTAGCATAGCAAGTATTACTAACCATAACATTTAATATTTTCTCAGGACCTTCCACAACTTTGACTGTTGTAGGTAATTGGTGCAGTGCTGAAGCGTGAGGATCCCCGAGATGCTGTCATCATGCATCCCAAGTATGCAGAGTGTACTTTAGCAACACTTCCTAAAGACTCGGTCATTGGTAAAGTTTCTTATTTTGTGATGGATTTGCTAATGTCAAAATTATTTTTTCTTATGGGTCATATTTGTCAGTAATTCCTGCACAATATCAAACTCCCAGAAATGATGACTACAGTATCTAGCAGTTTGCCTTATTTGTGACTATTTTTTTTTAACACCAGCCATCTCTCACTAACTTGGGTGACCCCCAAAAAGGGAAACACATTCACCATAATTCATTCAAAGGTGTGCTGATATCACAATTCAGATGACTCTAATTGCAGTGTAGTTTTTTTTGTTGTTGTTGTTCTTGGGTCACCCTGCCTCGGTGGGAGATGACCGGAGAGATAATAGTCCTGATAACCTCAATAATGTTGGCCAGAGTCTTGGTGACCTCAGTAGTCTTGATGAGTTTTAGTAGTCTTGGCTATGGTCTTGGTGGAAGACACTTTCGACTACAGGTTTGGTGACTAGTTACCTTGACCCAAGAGTCTGGGTGACCTTAGTAATCTTAATTACAGTCTTGCTGACAACACTTCTATTTTGATATCAATAGTCTTTGTGAAACATCATAGGCTCTTCCTTACTGGCCAACACAGCTGGTCTAGATTATCATAAAGATTTTTAATGTCATCACCAGCTTTCAAGATGCCAGGTAATATGAATGAATATTATAAATATTTTTTTTATTAACACACTGGCCATTTCCCACCAAGGCAGCGTGGCCTGAAAAAGAAAAACTTTCATCATTCACTCCATGACTGTCTTGCCAGAGGCGTGCTTACACTGCAATTATAAAACTGTAACATTAACACCCCTCCTTCATGTAGGTAGTAGGTTGGTAGACAGCAACCACCCAGGGAGGTACTACCGTCCTGCCAAGTGAGTGTGAAATGGAAACTTGTAACTGTGACATCGGGAAGGGCAGGAGACAGGAGCTGCTGGAAAAGTACAGGTTAGCCATAGATGTCGTCAGGTCTAAGGGAGGGATCCCAATCATATGTAGCATCTTACCTAGAAGGGGAGTGGGCAATGAATGGATGTCTAGAGCAGTGGGTATGAATTACTGGCTAGACAGGTACTGCAAGGAACTTGCGTACCCATTCATTGATAACTGGGACATATTCCATGGCAAACGTGCTATGTATGCAAGGGATGGGGTTCATCTCTCTGGGGCTGGAGTGGTTGCATTAGCCAATTTGATTGAGGGGGTTATTGGTGACCTGTCTAGATTATAGAGGTATGGGTGTCTGTGGGAAACAGTCAGGCTGCAGTACTAGGGTTGAAAACAGCAGATATAACCAGGATACCTCAGGGATATGTTTAAAAGACAATATTCGAAATAAAGTTGCTACTAAAGGCAAAGCAATTGATCAACAGAGATAGTAGAGGGCAATGAGTGACTAGCTCCCTTAGGGTTTACTATACAAATAGTAGGAGCCTAAGAAATAAGATAGATGAACTAAGATTACTTGCAAGTGTAGGTAATATAGATATTATTGCTATAACAGAGTCCTGGTTCAACTTGAAAGATAGAGAAATGCCTTCTGAATACAACATACAGGGTTATAAACTATTCCACACTGATAGGGTCAACAGGAAGGGTGGTGGAGTGGTGATGTATGTCAGAGATAATTTAAATTGTTCTTAGACAAGATATAAGATTAGAAACATTGGACACAGTCTGTTTAGCAACAGTTTCTCGAGGGTCGTGAAAAGTAAATTTTGGGTGTGATTTATAGGCCACCAAACCTTGATAGAGAGTGCAGTAAGCTGCTATGGGACAAAATTCATAAGGCATCTAGATATGAAAATGTGTTAATGGGAGATTTTTAACTTTGGACTCATTGATTGGAACAATGTGACAGGAAATCTTGAGTATTAACTTTCTTGATACGGTTCAGGATTGCTTTTTAAAACAGTTTGTGACAGAACCAACTAGAGGAAACAATCTGCTTGACTTGGTTCTTGCCAACAATGAATCACAAATTAATAATCTTGAGGTTGATGATGAGCTTGGGGAAAGTGATCACAAATTACTTCTTTTCAATATATCATGGAATTACCCAGATAACTGCAATCAAGTCTCTGTCCCAGACTTCTGCTCGGCCAATTTCATGGCACTGAGAAATTACCTGGGTGGGGTAAATTGGGATGACTTGACAATGGGTCAGGTTGATTGTGTTGGTTGCCAATATGACATTTTTCAGAGCATAGTCCTAGCTACCCAGACAACTTTTGTTCTGAGTAGGGAAATTAGATCTAACAAAAATGATCCCAAATTGATGAACATTAGATTAAAACATCTCATTGGTCAAAAGAGAGGCATATATACACATATCAAAAGAGGGGATGGGCAGTTAAGAAATCAGTATATTCAACTAAAGAGAGGAAAAAAGGAATAAGAAAAGCAAAAAGGGATTGAGGCTAAGGTCGCAAGGGACTCGAAGACTAACCCAAAAGGGTTCTTTCAGGTATACAAAAGTAAGATTAGGGACAAGATAGGCCCACGTAAGAGTAACTAAGGTCAGATCACTGACGGTGATAAGGAAATGTGTGAAATTTTCAATACTTACTTCCTCTCAGTTTTTACTCAGGAAGATACTAGTGAAATTCCAGAAATAATAAATTATGTAGAACAGGATGATAAACTATGCACGATTGGGGTAACTAGGGACATCGTCCTCAGACAAATAGAGAAATTAAAACCTAACAAATCCCCAGGCCCTGATGAATTGTTTTGCAAGGGTTTTAAAGGAATGTAAAGAGAAACTTAGCAAACTTTTGGCTAATCTTTTCAATATATCACTACAAACTGGCATAGTGCCAGATAAGTGGATAATGGCAAATGTAATAGTACCTATTTACAAGGCAGGTGACAGGTCCTTAGCTTCGAACTATAGACCAATAAGCCTTACCTCCATAGTGGGAAAATTTATGGAATAAAAAATTGCCGAGGCAATTCGTAGCTATCGTGAAAGGCATAAATTGATTAATGAATCGCAACACGATTTTACAAAGGGGCGTTCCTGTCTTAGGAATATACTAACTTTTTTCATAAAGGTATTTGAGGAGGTAGATCGTGATATTGAATGATATTGTGTATATGGACTTCAGTAAGGCTTCAGAGGCTATTGAGGAAACTTAAGGCACACGGAATAGGAGGAGAGGCATGGCTGACAAATAGGCAGCAGAGAGTTTGCATATATGGGAAGAAATCAGAATGGGCCCACATTACAATCGGTGTTCCACAGGGGTCAGTATTGGGCCCCTTGTTCACAATTTACATAAATGACATAGGTGAGGGAATTAACCCTTTGAGGGTCGACAGGCCCTCTCCGAGACTTGTTCTCAGGGTCGGTCAATTTAAAAAAAAAAAAAAAAAAAAAAAATTCTAATGAGAAGATAGAGAATCTTTTCCCGATCATAATGACATCAAAAGTATGAAATTTGATGGAAAACTTAGGGAATTATGCTCTAGCGAAGTTAGCGGTCTCGACGATGTTTACGCATCGGCGATTTTGCCCACTTTGAGCTCTATTTTTGGCCAATTCCAATGTACTAGTCGACGAAAATCATAACTATTTCGCTAAAACTCTATTTTTTGTATTGAATGAGTACAAGAAACCACCCATTTACCGATTTCAACTATCTAATAAAGTGGTCAGAATTTAACAATTTTGCCAATTTCACACAAATTTCAAAAGATGCCAATTTCCGAATAGGTTCCAGAATAAACAAGAAAGACATTCCTGGCACTAAAATAACTAAGTTCTCTGTTCGTTAGTCACATCCCAGGCCCCTCTTATATTTCTTTGGCTTTCCACTTTCAATTTTTATTCTTACAAAAAATAGAAGATTTACTGTTATGCAGACTACTGCATTAGTGTAGAAATGGTATAAATAATATCAGCCCACTTGTGAAAGAATATTAGACTCGCCAGTTGACGCGTATTGGATGCTTGGCATGATTTATTTACTTTTGAACTTTGGTAAAAATCGACCATTTCTGCTACTTTGAGCTCAATTTCAAGGTACTTTTCATTGTAAAACCAGTCAAAATCATCTCAGTTTCTGTAATATGTCTTCCATTCTATAAAATGAGACCAAGAAAAGTAGAATACAACAATAAATACCATACGAAAATACAGTGCAAAGTCGCTGTTTTATTATTATTATACTGTGCACACTGACCACATAGACCCATTCTTTCATATGTAGGCCTACCCGTTTCTCCCCCAGATTTGAGGGCACTAGAATTTAGGCGTACTAGAACTAAAAAACCCTGGTCTAACCGTACTAGACGGCCAAAACCCCCCCAAGGGGTTTTAATAGTGACATGAAAATTTGTGATGACCAAAATAGGCCGTCCAATTCTTCTAATGGGAATTGGCACTCCGGATGTTTTTGAAAGACTGAGCAGTGGTCGGAAAAGTGGCAGATGCAACTTGATATAGACAAATGCAAAGTTCTAGATGTTGGAAAGGATAATAACCATGCCACATATAAACTAAATAATGTAGATCTTAATATTACTGATTGCAAAATGGATTTAGGAGTTCTGGTTAGCAGTTACCTGAAACCAAGACAACAGTGCATAAGCGTTCGCAGTATAGCTAACAGAATCCTTAGCTTCATATCAAGAAGTAAAAATAATAGAAATCCTCAGGTTGTTCTTCAACTCCATATATCCTTGGTTAGGCTTTATTTAGATTATGCTGCACAGTTCTGGTCACTGTATTACAGAATGGATACACAAATAACCCGCACATAAAAGAGAGAAGCTTACGACGACGTTTCGGTCCAACTTGGACCATTTACAAAGTCACACTAACCAGAAGTGGAGCAGGACGGCTATATAAATGGTCCTAGTCGGACCGAAACGTCGTCGTAAGCTTCTCTCTTTTATGTGCAGGTTATTTGTGTATCGTTCCAGTCACGGTATTGTGCCTTTTTTTTTGTTACAGAATGGATATAAATGCACTGGAAAACGTACAGAAGAGGATGACAAAGTTGATCCCATGTATCAGAAATCTTCCCTATGAGGATAGGCTGAGGGCCCCAAATCTGCACTCTATAGAAAGGCATAGATTTAGGGGGGATATGATTGAGGTGTATAAATGGAAAACAGGAATTAATAAAGGGGATGTAAATCACACACAAAATGGGAGTTGTCACAGCTGCTCTTTGCTGATGACACTGTGCTCTTGGGAGATTCTGAAGAGAAGTTGCAGAGATTGGTGGATGAATTTGGTAGGGTGTGCAAAAGAAGAAAATTAAAGGTGAATACAGGAAAGAGTAAGGTTATGAGGATAACAAAAAGATTAGGTGATGAAAGATTGAATATCAGATTGGAGGGAGAGAGTATGGAGGAGGTGAAGTATTCAGATATTTGGGAGTGGACGTGTCAGCGGATGGTCTATGAAAGATGAGGTGAATCATAGAATTGATGAGGGAAAAAGAGTGAGTGGTGCACTTAGGAGTCTGTGGAGACAAAGAACTTTGTCCTTGGAGGCAAAGAGGGGAATGTATGAGAGTATAGTTTTACCAACGCTCTTATATGGGTGTGAAGCGTGGGTGATGAATGTTGCACGAGGAGAAGGCTGGAGGCAGTGGAGATGTCATGTCTGAGGGCAATGTGTGGTGTGAATATAATGCAGAGAATTCGTAGTTTGGAAGTTAGGAGGAGGTGCGGGATTACCAAAACTGTTGTCCAGAGGGCTGAGGAAGGGTTGTTGAGGTGGTTCGGACATGTAGAGAGAATGGAGCGAAACAGAATGACTTCAAGAGTGTATCAGTCTGTAGTGGAAGGAAGGCGGGGTAGGGTGTCGGCCTAGGAAGGGTTGGAGGGAGGGGGTAAAGGAGGTTTTGTGTGCGAGGGGCTTGGACTTCCAGCAGGCATGCGTGAGCGTGTTTGATAGGAGTGAATGGAGACAAATGGTTTTTAATACTTGACGTGCTGTTGGAGTGTGAGCAAAGTAACATTTATGAAGGGATTCAGGGAAACCGGCAGGCCGGACTTGAGTCCTGGAGATGGGAAGTACAGTGCCTGCACTCTGAAGGAGGGGTGTTAATGTTGCAGTTTAAAAACTGTAGTGTAAAGCACCCTTCTGGCAAGACAGTGATGGAGTGAATGATGGTGAAAGTTTTTCTTTTTCGGGCCACCCTGCCTTGGTGGGAATCGGCCAGTGTGATAATAATAAAAAAAAAAAAAAAAAAAAAAATAATAAAAATAGCATTCTAAAAATATCTAGCCTAGACAGGACTTGAAAAATTGGTTTTGAGCTGGAAAAATTCAGATTCAGGGAAGATATAGGAAAGCACCGATTTTTAATAGTTGTAGATGATTGGAACAAACTCCTGAATACTGTTATAAAAGCTAAGACGTGTTGTTTTAAAAGTAGGTTGGATAAATACATGATTGGGTGTGGGTGGGTGTGAGTTGGACCTGACTAGCTGGTGCTACTGGGTCAGATGCCATGCTCCTTCCTTAAGTGGTGGTGACCTGACTGGGTGGGCCATTGGTCTAAGCAGGGGGTTGACATGGACCTGCCCTGCATGGGCCAGTAGGCCTGTTGCAGTGTTCCTTCTTTCTTATGTTGTTATATCTAAGTTTTTCTTCTTTTTTCTTAATACGTAGTTCTTGTTGTTTTTTATTTCCCTTATTCTCCATGGGGAAGTGGAAAAGAATCTTTCCTCCATAAGCGTATCGTAGGAGGCGACTAAAATGCTGGAAGCAATGGGCTAGTAACCCCTTCTCCTGTATAAACTACTAAAAACGAGAAAAAGAAAGACTTTGTTATAAATACATGTATATAATAAAATATTTGGAGGGTCATTTGAAATGGGATGTCTTTGCCGATTTGGAAAAGTATGTAACAACTGAGTGAAGGTGAATGTGTTTCCCTCTCTGGGTCACTTTAACTTGGTGGGATATAGATTTTTTTTTTTTTCAACAAGTCGGGCGTCTCCCACCGAGGCAAGGTGACCCAAAAAGAAAGAAAATCCCCAAAAAGAAAATACTTTCATCATCATTCAACACTTTCACCTCACTCACACATAATCACTGTTTTTGCAGAGGTGCCTAGAATACAGCAGTTTAGAAGTATATGCAACATATAAAAATATATCCCTCCAAACTGCCAATATCTCAAACCCCTCCTTTAGAGTGCAGGCATTGTACTTCCCATTTCCAGGACTCAAGTCTGGTTATATAAAATAACCGGTTTCCCTGAATCCCTTCACTAAATATTATTATGAGGAGTTTAAATAAAATGGGCACCAGTTAAATGTCTGAGCATTATAGGCAGGACCCTTCCCATTTACCCTAGGCATCATTTTCCTCTCAACATCAAAACTGTGGTAGAGCAATTTAATTTTTAATAAAATTTAATATTAGTGCAAGTCTGTTTCCATGAGAACTTTCTTAACTTGATTGAGCAATATTATTTGTAAGCAAACAAGTTTGATTTATAA
Organism: Cherax quadricarinatus; assembly: GCF_026875155.1. NCBI lineage: Eukaryota > Metazoa > Arthropoda > Malacostraca > Decapoda > Parastacidae > Cherax > Cherax quadricarinatus. The sequence goes on along the minus strand of NC_069445.1, from coordinate 28,746,747 downwards.
ATAAAAGCTTGTATGCGTTGTATTTATTATAATGAATGTACAGTATGCTCAAGTTTAAGTATCTAGAAAAATTCTGCAGGCATAATTGTATTTCAAAATGAGGCATGCTGCTCTGGATATTGTGCAGTTACTGTTATATATTTAGTATGGATATATTGTACACCCCTCCTTCAGAAGGAGGGGTGTTAATGTTGCAGTTTAAAAACTGTAGTGTAAAGCACCCTTCTGGCAAGACAGTGATGGAGTGAATGATGGTGAAAATTTTTCTTTTTCGGGCCACCCTGCCTTGGTGGGAATCGGCCGGTGTGATAATAAAAAAAAATAATATTGTACAGTAGCTACTAGTAGTCTTTTCATTGACAGGTTCTCATATTAAATTAGGATATAAATATTGATGCTTGGGAAATTTTTTCATAAAATTCTGGATGCATTTGCAGGTACCAGCTCTCTTCGACGCAGTGCTCAGTTGAAACGAAAGTATCCGGACCTGTGTTTTAAGAGTGTGCGTGGAAATTTGAACACACGTTTTCGTAAGCTAGATGATGCAGACGATTATGCAGCCCTTGTTCTTGCTGCAGCTGGAGTGATCAGAATGGGCTGGAAAAACAGAATCTCTCAGGTTAGCGAACAGTTTTTGCACTTCTGACTCATTTCTCATATATACACTACTACTACAAATAAATAATGACTGAACTGTGTGAAACATCTTATAATCAGTGTCTTTGATGCATGTCATTTTCACACAACTATAAACAGCATATTTATTTTGTTTACATCAGTAAGTGATGTAATATCCTGTATGCTGTCATTGCTCCGTTCATCCCAATTTTTAACACCTAGCTGAAAAAAGTTCTTTCAGATATCCTTGTTGCTTATATAGGTGTGTAATTTCTAACCATTTTCTCATATTTTTGTAGCATACCTGGTAAAAAAGCCTACCATTTTCTACTCTGTGCACATATTGTACTTGTTTGCAAATAGTGACCAGATCCTCTCTTGTTGCTTGTCAAGTGACAAAGCTTTGTTTTCACATTCTCTCTTCATAGCTTATCTGGCACAATTCATGTCTTTCATCTGCCATACTTACTCCTTTTCTAGGTACAACTAAGAAGTTATATATCTTTTAACTCTTTAATCCATAAACAGTCCAAACGTATATATACGTTTTTACCGCTAGTGCCCCAAACGTATATATACGTTTTATTTTTCCTGCCTTCAAATTTGGCACGATTGGCTTGAGATGCCTTGTCAGCATAGAATGGGTCCTAACACTCAGTGTGCACGGTATTAAAAAAATCTGGGACCACTTAGTACCTTGTGGGAGCACCAGTTCAAATGAGTGCCAGCTAGAGCAAACAGTGCAGCAAACACCTGGGATTCACTGATGTCATGTAGTATTAACACACCCATTTTAAGAGGAAAGTGATTTTGATCCTGAGTTTAGTGGCTTTGAGGTGGATGTGGCCACAAGTGGTCGAGGAAATATCAAAAAACCTCAATAATAACCCATGTGCAATATTTGTGCAACACCCTTTCAGAATGTCTTATAACCTATGCCCTAAGTAAAGAGAAACAATTCTGGCTGGCTGGCTGGGCTGGCTGGGCTGGCTGGGCTGGGCTGGGCTGGGCTGGGCTGGGCTGGGCTGGGCTGGGCTGGGCTGGGCTGGGCTGGGCTGGGCTGGGCTGGCTGGCCTGGCTCTATCTCTGTATCTGTCTATCTCTGTGTGTCTGTCTCTATTTGTCTTTGTCTCTGTCTGTCTCTATCCCTGTCTATCTCTTTTTGTCTGTCTATCTCTGTCTCACAGGTACACACAAATACAAGTATACATAGTGTAAATTACCTAGGATAACCCAAAAAAATCCAAACAAAGTGCTATACTCTGCTTGAAGATGTGAGTAAAGGTGATGATGCAGTCTTGTGGCTCTCTCTCAGACAGAGAGCTAGATGGATAGACAGGGAGCTTGACAGACAGAAATGTTTGTGTACCAGCAAAAACAAAGCTAGGGGGATGGTCATCTAATCTTTTCTTATCAGCTGCACCCTCTTCCACCCTCGTTTATGCTCATCAAATGTCAGCTCTTATCAGATGTTATCTCCCCTTATCATGTCACTGTCAGGGATGGACTTTGTTTTTCATACTTCAAGAGAACTTATTATTTTATTATTATTACCTCTTAAGTTCTTCTTCCTCCTCCTTCTTCTTCCTCCTTCTCCTCCTTCCTCCTCCTTCCTCCTCCTCCCCTCCTCCTTCCTCCTCCTTCTTCCTCCTCCTCCTCCTCCTCCTCCTCCTCCTTCCTCCTCCTCCTCCTCCCTCCTCCTCTCCTCCTCCTCCTCCTCCTCCTCCTCCTCCTTCTCCTCCTCCTCCTTCTTCTCCTTCTTCTTCTTCTCCTTCTCCTCCTCCTCCTCCTCCTCCTCCTCATTATTATTATGCACTTCCACATATCCAAAACATTGCTGGGACATATAAATACTTTGTATATATTCCAAGACAATAGTAAATGACCAAGGCAGGTGTAAATGTCCACCTGTCAATGTGTTTGTGACAATGTGAGTGTAATTTCAGTACCTAATACTAGTGTCAGAACAAAGATTTGTTATGAAATGACAAGAATTACTATAAACTGTAATTATCAGAACATGAAAATTATATAAAATAATATGAAAATAGAAAAAAGGTATATCTGCAACACTTTTGCAAGCGGCAGTGCTCCATGTTGCCGTCAGGTGATCCCCAAGTGCTAACTTTGCGGCCTCATATCTCGGTAAATACTGACTCTAAATTTTTTTTTTTATCCTATAACAATTAGAAAAATGTGCTCTTTTCTTCAATAAAAAAAAAAGATTTTTTTATTTTTCAAAATATTCGGGGCACTGGGGTAGTGAATGTATATATACGTTTGGACCGTTTAAGGGTTAAGGAGTACTGTAAAATGTAAATCAGTGACTTGGGGGTGCATCTTCTAGACCACACAAGTTGTCTGTCCACTCTGGCTTAAAAATAAACATTTTGAGTATCCACAGTATGTGATGAGATCTTACAGATGCATGGGGTGAATTTTCAACTCAGTATCTACTGCCATACTACTTATGATAAAAAGTATTTCTAGCTCCAAGGCCATGCATTTTCATGAGTCTTACAAGTAATGAAATGTATGAATGTAACATAGATTAGTGATATGGTGTGCTACAGTATAATACAGCAAGCCTTCTTACAATATGACTTGACATTGGATGAATTAGGTGCAACACAGATCGGAAAATTATTAAAAAAAAAAAAAATTATATTAGGGAAAACTCTTGATAATATAAAGAGTAAATCTAACAAAAACAATTAAGTAAAGGGAAGTTTGGGTAGTACATTCCATTATTAGAAAAGAATTGCTCACTGATGGCCTGGCTGGGTGTCCACAAGAGGTGCAGTCTCACTGTTCTTGCTAATTGAGAGCAGTGTATGTCTACTAGACAGCCGATGCTTTAAAAAAAATTATTATTTTTAATGATAATAAAAATAAAAAGAATAATGTTTTTTAAAGCATCGGCCATATCTTACCGAGGCAACTAACAAGAAAAACAAGTCTTTCTTTTAAAATTTAGTAATCTATACAAAAGGGAAAAGGAAAGTTTATCCTTCTAAATTTAGTAATATATACAGGAGAAGGGGCTCCTGACATTTTAGTCATCTCTTATGACACACATGGCTTATGAAGGAAGAATTCTTTTCCACTTCCCCATGAAGATTAGAGGAAATAAAGAAGAACAAGTACTATTAAGACAATAGAAGAAAACCCAGATGGGTAGGTATATGTACATGTGCACATGCATGTGTAGTATGACCTAAGTGTAAGTAGAAGTAGCAAGATATACCTGCTCTTCTTCATGTTTGAGACAAAAAAGACACCTGCAATCCTTCCATCACATAAAACAATTACAGGCTTTCATTTTACACTCGCTTGGTAGGACAGTGGTACCTCCCTGGGCAGTTGCTATCTACCAACCCTCTACCTAGGTATATATCTTATAGGTGAATAATCTGTACATTAATATGAAGCACCATGTGTTTCCCCTCATCTTGATTTTTACCATTGTTAGTGTGTGGATTTGCCTAATTTACTGAATTGTACTGAATTGTGTAGCTAGACTGGCATTTTTGCTTCTGACTAGAGTTTCCAATAGTTCCTACTTGTATGAACTGCATTGGCTCCCTGTCAGAGCAAGAATTGAATTTAAACTGTTTAAAGCTATTAAGTTTCACTTTCATGTTGGGCTTGATAATGTTCTTGTGAATTGCTCTGGGTCCTTTTAGACTCACTGAGCCTCATTCTGTTGGGGAGAAATCTTTTGCAGAAAGAGACTTTTCTTATGTAGCTCCTAAATTGTTAACCAGGTTGCCAGTGTCAAGAGTCAGGAATATGTTCATGCTTTCAAGTCTCAGTTAAAAACATTTCTAGAGCTTATGATCCTGGTGATCATACTATCACTCTTGACTGTAAACTTTAATATATTATTTTTTTTTTTTTTTATTATCACACCGGCCGATTCCCACCAAGGCAGGGTGGCCCGAAAAAGAAAAACTTTCACCATCATTCACTCCATCACTGTCTTGCCAGAAGGGTGCTTTACACTACAGTTTTTAAACTGCAACATTAACACCCCTCCTTCAGAGTGCAGGCACTGTACTTCCCATCTCCAGGACTCAAGTCCGGCCTGCCGGTTTCCCTGAATCCCTTCATAAATGTTACTTTGCTCACACTCCAACAGCACGTCAAGTATTAAAAACCATTTGTCTCCATTCACTCCTATCAAACACGCTCACGCATGCCTGCTGGAAGTCCAAGCCCCTCGCACACAAAACCTCCTTTACCCCCTCCCTCCAACCCTTCCTAGGCCGACCCCTACCCCGCCTTCCTTCCACTACAGACTGATACACTCTTGAAGTCATTCTGTTTCGCTCCATTCTACTCTACATGTCCGAACCACCTCAACAACCTTCCTCAGCCCTCTGGACAACAGTTTTGGTAATCCCGCACCTCCTCCTAACTTCCAAACTACGAATTCTCTGCATTATATTCACACCACACATTGCCCTCAGACATGACATCTCCACTGCCTCCAGCCTTCTCCTCGCTGCAACATTCATCACCCACGCTTCACACCCATATAAGAGCGTTGGTAAAACTATACTCTCATACATTCCCCTCTTTGCCTCCAAGGACAAAGTTCTTTGTCTCCACAGACTCCTAAGTGCACCACTCACTCTTTTTCCCTCATCAATTCTATGATTCACCTCATCTTTCATAGACCCATCCGCTGACACGTCCACTCCCAAATATCTGAATACGTTCACCTCCTCCATACTCTCTCCCTCCAATCTGATATTCAATCTTTCATCACCTAATCTTTTTGTTATCCTCATAACCTTACTCTTTCCTGTATTCACCTTTAATTTTCTTCTTTTGCACACCCTACCAAATTCATTTAATATATATATTCCTCATTAGGTTTCCAAAAATAATAAAATCCCAAATTATTATTATTACAATTTTTTTTAATACACTGGTTGTCTCCCACCAGGTAGGGTGACTCTCAAAAAGAAACACTTCCATCATCATTCACCCCATCACTGCCTTGCTGGAGGTATGCAGATACTGCAGTTCAGATGGCCCTCCAAACTGCACATATCCCCACACTTCCTTCAGAGTGCAGGCATTATTTTTCCCGTCTCCAGGACTCAAATATAACTAACCGGTTTCCCTGAATCTTTCTTAAATGTTACCTTGCTCACACTCCAACAACACGTTAAGTCATAAAAATCACTTGCCTCCACTCCTTTCTAACATGCTCATTCATGCCTGCTGGATGTTTAAGCCTCTCGCATACAAAACCTTCTTTATCCCCTCCCTCCAGCCTTTCCAAGGCCAATCCCCTACCCTGCCTTCCCTCCACTACAGATTTATTTATTGCTTCCTCTTACCTAAGTGTCTAAAACACCTTAACAGTCTCTGCTCAGCCCTCTGGAAAATACTTTGTCACCCTACATCTAATCTCCAAGCTATGAATTCTCTGCATAATCACTCCACACATTGCCCTCATATACAATATCTCCACTGCCTCCAGCTGCCTCCTCCTCATTGCAACATTCAGTCCATGCTTCACACCCATATAAGAGTGTTGGTATCACTACTTTCCCACACATTTCTCTTTTTACCTCCATGGATAATGTTCTTTATCTCCAAGTTTTCTCCTTTAAATCAGTATACATAATGCGTAATTTAATTTATAGTACTGGTCGGCCATCACTAATCCGGCAATCAGTAATCCGGCACGAATTTCGGCTAGCATAATTTCAAATTTCCAGGGTCACCACACCAACCTACTGCTACTGTTTGGTGGTGCTACTTGCTGCATAAATCATTCCAATTTCTTTTTCTCAATTTATTGTTATTATCTGGTCACTTTTAGCCCTACTCATGGTTCCAACAAATGAAAGAAATGCTTCTTGTTGTGTAAAGCACATACATTGTCCATAAAAGATAAGGTGGCTTTGAAGCCACTGTCGTCACCATGAGCTCAGCTCAGCTCAGATAAGCTGTGACTTGTAAATTTGGGCCCACATATGAGAGAATAGGTCTGTATGGTAAGTGTGCACTATATAAAAAAAAAATCTTGTAGCACGCAGTGCATAACGAGAAAAAAAAATGAGATCATGTATTTGGTGTAAAATTGTGACTTTGCAGTGTAGTTTTGTATGGTTTTATGGTTGTATTCTAATTTTTTTGGTCTCATTTGATAGAATGGAAAATATATTACAGAAATAGATGTGATTTTGATTCGTTTCTCGATGGAAAGCACCTTGAAATTGAGCTCAGAGTACCGGAAATGTTTGATTTTTGCCAATGTTCAAGAGTACGGTGGACTCCCGCCTTACAATATTAATCCGTTCCTGAGAGCTCATCGTAAGCCAAAATTATCATAAGGCGAATTAATTTTCCCCATAAGAAATAATGGAAATCAATTAATCCGTGCAAGACACCCCAAAATTTGAAAAAAAAAATTTTTACCACATGAAATATTAACCCTTTGAGGGTTTCGTACGTACTAATACGGCTTACGACCCAGGGTTTTTGACGTACTAGTACGCCTAAATTTTAGCGCTCTCAAATCTAGTGGGAGAAAGCTGGTAGGCCTTCATATGAAAGAATGGGTCTATGTGGTCAGTGTGCACAGTCTAAAAAAAATCCTGCAGCACACAGTGGATAATGAGAAAAAAAAAACTTTGACCATTTTTTTGGAATAAAACAGCGAATTTGCACTGTATTTTCGTATGGTATTTATTGTTGTATTCTAGTTTTCTTGGTCTCATTTTATAGAATGGAAGACATATTACAGAAATTGAGATGATTTTGACTGGTTTTACAATGAAAGGTACCTTGAAATTGAGCTCAAAGTAGCAGAAATGTTCGATTTTTACCAAAGTTCAAAAGTAAACAAATCATGCCAAGCGTGCAATACACGTCAACTGGTGAGTCTAATATTCTTTCAAAAGAGCACCAATAATATTTATACCATTTTTTACACTAATGCAGTAGTCTGCATAACAGTAAATCTTATATTTTTTTGGAGAATAAAAATTCAAAGTGGAAAACAAAAGAATATAAGAGGGGCCTTGAGACGTGACTAATGACCAGAGGAAATGTCATTTTAGTGCCAGGAATGTCTTTCTTGTTTATTCTGGACCCTATTCGGAAATTGGCATCTTTTGAAATTTGTGTGAAATTGGCAAAATTGCTAAATTCTGACCACTGTACTGGATAGTTGAATTTCATAAATGGGTGGTTTCTTGCTCCCATTCGATAGAAAAAATACAGTTCTAGCGAAATATTCATGTTTTTTGTCGACTAGTACAGTGGAATTGGCCGAAAATGGGGCTCAAAGTGGGCAAAATCGCCGATGCGTAAAAATCGCCGAGACCGCTAACTTTGCGAGAGCATAATTCCGTAAGTTTTCCATCAAATTTCAAACTTTTGGTGTCCTTATGATCGGGAAAAGATTCTCTATCTTTTCATAAGAGAAAATAATTTTTTTTTTTTTAAATTTGGCCGACCCTGAGAACGAGTTTCGGAGAGGACCTGTCAACCCTCAAAGGGTTAATTTTAATACAACAAACTGAAGAAGACATGCACAATTACTACTCTACTAAGAATAGAATACATGACACTTACCTTTATTGAAGATCTGATGATGATTGATGGGATGGGAGGAGGGGAAAGTGTGGAAGTTATTGTTTAGAAGGGGAATCCCCTTCCATTAGGACTTGAGGTAGCAAGTCCTTTTCCGGGGTTACTTCCCTTCTTCTTTTAATGCCACTAGGACCAGCTTGAGTCACTGGACCTCTTTCGCACAACAAATCTGTCCATAGAGCTCTGTACCTCCCATTCCTTTAAGATTTGCCTAAAATGGGTCACAACATTGTCATTGTAATAGTCACCAGCATGGCTTGCAATAGCTGTGTTAGGGTGCTTTTCATCCATAAAGGTTTGCAGTTCAACCCACTTTGCACACATATCCTTAATCTTTGAAGTAGGCACAATGGATTCCACAACTGGCATAGGCTTCTCAGGGTTAGCCCCAAACCCTTCAAAATCTTTCTTAATTTCCATACTAATTCTTTTTACCACAGGGTTGACACTAGAAGTTTTCTTGGGGCCCATGGTGACTGACTTTGCAGTTACAAGCACAAGAAATACTGGGGTAAGGCGAAATGTACTGAATGTATGTGTGGATGCGACTGCATTGGCTGGCTTGTAAACACTGACGCTGAGGCCACACATGGGACGTGTCCCGGATGAATCGCGTGAGGCGAGGCAAAATTTTTGCATTCAAATGTATCGTATGGCGGATTTAACGTAACGCGATGCCACCGTAAGGCGGGGGTCCACTGTAAATAGATGATGTCACTATCCAATACATGTCCAACGGGCTGGTTTAATATGCAGTCATGAATGGGTTCACATTATTTATAGTTATTACAGTAATGCAGTAATCTGCATAACAGTAAATCTTCTATTTTTTTGTGTGAATAAAAATTCAAAACGGAAAGCAAGCATAATACAAGAGGGACCTGCAGACGTAACTGATAAACAGAGAAAATGCTATTTTAATGCCAGGAATGTCTGCATTGTTTATTCTGGACCCTACTTTGCAATTGGCACCTCTTGAAATTTGTGTGAAATTGGACAAATTACCAGTTACTGACCACTTTATCGGGTAGTTGAAATAAGTAAATGAGCGGCTTCTTGTACTCAATCTACAGAATAGAAGGAATACTAGCGAAATAGCTATGAGTTTGGTAGACTGGAACAATGGAATAGGGCATAAAGAGGGTGAAATGGATGATGTGTAAATATCGCTGTTGGCTTAAGTGTATTTTAACCTAACCACTCTGTAATCCGGTAAAATCAACAATCCGGCATGCTACAGGATTAGTGATGGTCAACCTGTACTGTATGTTCATTTATGTATGACTGATTGTACATTTTTTGTTTCTTTTATATTTTCAGTATCTGTGTGATGACCTTTGCATGTATGCAGTAGGTCAGGGAGCATTGGCTGTTGAATGTCGAGAGGGTGATTCTGCCATCTTGGATATACTGGCTAAGATAGCTGACCCCGACACCACTGTGGAAGCTGTTGCAGAGAGAGCTTTCATGCGCACACTAGAAGGAGGATGTTCTGCTCCTGTAGCTGTACACACTAAGGTTATCCTCTTTTCTTCTCTTTTTTGATTATCTACATGTACAGTATTTTGTTAGCAACTGTCCATATGCAGTACCAACATTAACAGTCTGTTTGATCAGAGCTAGGTTCCCTCAGATGTGACCTGTATGTTGGTCACAAGACACAAATTTCAGTTAAGACAAGCCTGGCCCAGGCCCAGGCAGCAGTAAGGTGGTGAGGGTATCAAATGATTTAGATAAAGAAAAATTGGATATCACATTGGAGAGAGGGAGTATGGAAGAAGTGAATGTTTTCAGATATTTGGGAGTTGATGTGTCAGTGGATGGGTTTATGAAGGATGAGGTTAACCATGGAATTGATGAAGAAAAAAAGGTGAGTGGTGCATTGAGGTATATGTGGAGACAAAAAATGTTATCTGTGGAGGCAAAGAAGGGAATGTATGAAAGTATAGTGGTACCAACTCTCTTATATGGGTGTGAAGCTTGGGTTGTAAATGCTACAGTGAGGAGGTGGTTGGAGGCAGTGGAGATGTCCTGTCTAAGGGCAGTGTGTTGTGTAAATATGCAGAACATTTGGAGTGTGGAAATTAGAAGGTGTGGAGTTAATAAAAGTATTAGTCAGAGGGCTGAAGAGGGGTTGTTGAGGTGGTTTGGTCATTTAGAGAGAATGGATCAGAGTAGAATGACATGGAGAGCGTATAAATCTGTAGGAGAAGGAAGGCAGGGTAGAGGTCGTCCTCGAAAAGGTCGGAGGGTAGAGGAGGTTTTGTGGGCGAGGGGCTTGGACTTCCAGCAAGCATGCGTGAGCATGTTAGATAGGAGTAGATGGAGACGAATGGTTTTTGGGACCTGACGAGCTGTTGGAGTGTGAGCAGAGTAATATTTAGTGAAGGGATTCAGGGAAACCGGTTATTTTTATATAGCTGGACTTGAGTACTGGAAATGGGAAGTATAATGCCTGCATTTTAAAGGAGGGGTTTGGGATATTGGCAGTTTGGAGGGATATGTTATTTATCTTTATATATGCTTCTAAACTGGGCGCCTCTGCAAAAACAGTTTTTATGTATGAGCGAGGTGAAAGTGTTGAATGATGATGAAAGTATTTTCTTTTGGGGATTTTCTTTCTTTTTGGGTCACCCTGCCTTGGTGGGAGATGGCTGACTTGTTGAAAAAAAAAAAAAAGTTACATAGCATGTTTTTTTATGTAATTTTGAAAAAATATCATGGATTAATAAAAATGCTTATATTAGCGTAATATACAACATTTACTGTGCCTCAGAGTGATTATTATTGCGTATTATGATTACTATCATTAATATGGCATCCTCAAGACTAATAAGACACTCTTAGTGATTTTAATGTGTAGCTGTAGACCAGCATAGTGTGTAAGTTTATTTAGGTACAGGTACAAAAGACAAAAGAGACTGTAAAAATTATAGAGGAATAAGCTTACTGAGTATACCAGGAAAAGTGTACGGTAGGGTTATAATTGAAAGAATTAGAGGTAAGACAGAATGTAGGATTGCGGATGAGCAAGGAGGTTTTAGAGTGGGTAGGGGATGTGTAGATCAGGTGTTTACATTGAAGCATATATGTGAACAGTATTTAGATAAAGATAGGGAAGTTTTTATTGCATTTATGGATTAGAAAAGGCATATGATAGAGTGGATAGAGGAGCAATGTGGCAGATGTTGCAAGTATATGGAATAGGTGGTAAGTTATTAAATGCTGTAAAAAGTTTTTATGAGGATAGTGAGGCTCAGGTTAGGGTGTGTAGAAGAGAGGGGAGACTACTTCCCGGTAAAAGTAGGTCTTAGACAGGGATGTGTAATGTCACCATGGTTGTTTAATATATTTATAGATGGGGTTGTAAAGGAAGTAAATGCTAGGGTGTTTGGGAGAGGGGTGGGATTAAATTATGGGGAATCAAATTCAAAATGGGAATTGACACAGTTACTTTTTGCTGATGATACTGTGCTTATGGGAGATTCTAAAGAAAAATTGCAAAGGTTAGGGGATAAGTTTGGGATGTGTGTAAAGGTAGAAAGTTGAAAGTGAACATAGAAAAGAGTAAGGTGATGAGGGTGTCAAATGATTTAGATAAAGAAAAATTGGATATCAAATTGGGAGGAGGAGTATGGAAGAAGTGAATGTTTTCAGATACTTGGGAGTTGATGTGTCGGCGGATGGATTTATGAAGGATGAGGTTAATCATAGAATTGATGAGGGAAAAAAGGTGAGTGGTGCGTTGAGGTATATGTGGAGTCAAAAAACGTTATCTATGGAGGCAAAGAAGGGAATGTATGAAAGTATAGTAGTACCAACACTCTTATATGGGTGTGAAGCTTGGGTGGTAAATGCAGCAGCGAGGAGACGGTTGGAGGCAGTGGAGATGTCCTGTTTAAGGGCAATGTGTGGTGTAATATTATGCAGAAAATTCGGAGTGTGGAAATTAGGAGAAGGTGTGGAGTTAATAAAAGTATTAGTCAGAGGGCAGAAGAGGGGTTGTTGAGGTGGTTTGGTCATTTAGAGAGAATGGATCAAAGTAGAATGACTTTGGAAAGCATATAAATCTATAGGGGAAGGAAGGCGGGGTAGGGGTCGTCCTCGAAAGGGTTGGAGAGAGGGGGTAAAGGAGGTTTTGTGGGTAAGGGGCTTGGACTTCCAGCAAGCGTGCGTGAGCGTGTTAGATAGGAGTGAATGGAGACGAAGGGTTTACTTGGGACCTGACGATCTGTTGGAGTGTGAGCAGGGTAATATTTAGTGAAGGGATTCAGGGAAACCGGTTATTTTCATATAGTCGGACTTGAGTCCTGGAAATGGGAAGTACAATGCCTGCACTTTAAAGGAGGGGTTTGGGATATTGGCAGTTTGGAGGGATATGTTGTGTATCTTTATATGTGTATGCTTCTAGACTGTTGTATTCTGAGCACCTTTGCAAAAACAGTGATAATGTGCGAGTGTGGTGAAAGTGTTGAATGATGATGAAAGTATTTTCTTTTTGGGGATTTTCTTTCTTTTTTGGGTCACCCTGCCTCGGTGGGAGACGGCCGACTTGTTGAAAAAAAAAAAAAAATTTGCATCTCTTGTTTCAGGTGATGGAGGACAGTTTGACTCTCAAAGGTGGAGTGTGGAGCCTGGATGGCTCTGAGGAACTTGTGCATACCATGACCATCTTAACCCGGGAGCCTGACACTTCTTCTGACTCTCTCCGACCACCAAAAAAGATAGCAAAGACTTGCATCACCTTCTGTGGTATAGTTCCTCTCCCTGAGCAAAAGGATGTCATGACTAGGGCTAACCAGCTGGGAAAATCCTTAGCTCAGACATTGTTAGATAAAGGAGCAGATCAAATTCTGAAAGCTGCCAAAGCTCAAAATACTGTTAATTCTCCTCCAAGTGTATCTTCTACATCTAATGGCAATATAGAAGACAAGAAAGCATTGCCTGTTAATACTTCATAACATATAATAATTTAATTTTTTTCCAGATGTTGTTGAGCAGTGTATAGTATTTGCTGGTGAAGAATGGTACCATAATTATGCGAGATACTAAACAAAATTGCATTAATTTTTTAAAACTATTAACCTGTGAATCTGTGATAAATTTTTTTAAGTAAATTAATGGGGTTTGGAGGATTCCCAGATCCTCATTCTAACATTGCTCTATGACAAAAGTAAACCAGAATCCAAGAGCCAATAAATTTTAGCTGAGCTTTTCAGAGCATCATGACCCCAATCCACATTTTATCTGGCACTTGAGCATCTATCTCTAGCATGGTTTAACCTAGGGGTTCTCAAATATTTTAGGCCATGTACACCCAAACTACGACTAAGTCTGCCCTCCTTTCCCCACCTTCCCATCCTCACTTGTACCTTGGTGTTTAGGACCACATGTATTATGACTATTCCATTATCTTCTTTATACAGACACATGTTAAGAACTTTACTGAGAGATACTAGAGAGTTTTTCAAAAAGCTGACATGATATCTTGTGAATATGAATGATAATGCAAAATAATAAGAACTAAGGCAATTAAAAATATTTTTGGTATATTGCTGCTTACCTATCAATGCAACTGAGTGGTCTGCATTTTGGCAAAAAGTTTGGCAAAGTTGGGAGCAATTTTGAGTAGTTTAATTCTTTGCTCTTTATCTGCATCCATCCTCTGGTGATGCTTTGTCTTTACTTCTGCGAGCACAGAAAAAACAACCTCACGTAAGTACTTTGTGGTGAAGGTAGTCATTGTCCTCAAGGCTCGCTTGAATAAGTCTGGATACTCTTCCATGACTTATGCCCAGAAATCCACAAATAGTTTTTCAGTCCCTCATCAGACGATAACACCATTATCTGCTTCTGTTTGTGAAATAACAGGCATGGGAAAGGGAGAAACTTCAAGTGGATTGTCGGTCCATCTGAGGAAGGCCCTCGAGGAAATTGCACCTATAGCTACTGGCTCAGTTGCTTGAGATGTTCAGTTATAAGGCCTTTCACAGTCTCATCCAAATGATTTCATTTGTTTTAATGAATTCTAATAGCATTGGAAAACAATGAATGAAATTTGCATGTACACAGCTTGTCGAGAACGTAATTTTTTTTTTTATCGTTGTTTTTACTTGTATGTTAAACACTGACACATTAGAGACTTGGGTTTAATTTATTCAAAGCCAGAAGAATGTCTACCACTTATACTAGTTTTTATAACAAGTTCTCTTCATGCATGCAAGAAGACAGGTAAGAAGGGTTGAACAGCAATAACTCCTGAACTTTGCATTACAGTTCTTATAACGTATCAAAATGAAAACAAAAGGAGAAACTGGTCACATTTTTCACTCAAGCTAGCCAAGGTCTGAGGAGGACTGAGGTTGGTTAATATTGTTTTCATGACAATTCCAAAATAACTTTAAGCAATATCCCAACAGGTGGATGCATTCACTTACTGAAATCCTTAAAAAATAAATTAAGTGCTAAACCCATTTGGGTCATTCACCACAAGGCATGGTGGAGGCTTGATCCTCCATCGAGTGCCTCTAGAGGTCTGCTCACCCACCCACTGCGTGGGAATTATTGATCTAACCTATGCCAGTTACTCATGCTCATCAACCGTTTTAAGTTCACATTGGCATGAAGTATCGAAATTAATTCTAGAGTGCTCTCTATATTTGAGCTTGATTCTGGATTTACATGTACTTGTAATGAGCTAAACTCTCACAGGTCATTCAGTACAAGAGTGGTGATGGCTCTCTTTCATCCATTAACTGCAAGGCAACTGCTACCTAGTGGTGCTTACCCCTGGGGTCTAGCACAGAGCATTTCCTGTCCTGCATGCTAACTATTTTACTGAACCAAAGAGCAGATGTGTTTAAACTGAGCCATTCATTATGATCTTTATTCATTTCTTGTTTAATATATATTTGGAAATTTTCCTGACCCTAGTTTTTGTCCCATTTATGCATTGGATTTATATTCATTGATTTGTGTCATTGTAATTTCAGAATACATTACT
The DNA here is from genome assembly GCF_026875155.1 of Cherax quadricarinatus. NCBI lineage: Eukaryota > Metazoa > Arthropoda > Malacostraca > Decapoda > Parastacidae > Cherax > Cherax quadricarinatus. The sequence continues at coordinate 28,731,506 of NC_069445.1, read as the reverse complement.
GTTCTTGCATGGTATATTATGCTATTCACATGTGTTCCCTAGTCCAATAGTTGATCTATTTTTTTAATAATAAATTTATAAGAGCATGTATGGAGCTACATTCCATGAAGTTTATTTTTTTTTTTTTTTTTTTTTTTCAACAAGTCGGCCGTCTCCCACCGAGGCAGGGTGACCCAAAAAAGAAAGAAAATCCCCAAAAAGAAAATACTTTCATCATCATTCAACACTTTCACCACACTCGCACATTATCACTGTTTTTGCAGAGGTGCTCAGAATACAACAGTCTAGAAGCATAAACATATAAAGATACACAACATATCCCTCCAAACTGCCAATATCCCAAACCCCTCCTTTAAAGTGCAGGCATTGTACTTCCCATTTCCAGGACTCAAGTCCGACTATATGAAAATAACCGGTTTCCCTGAATCCCTTCACTAAATATTACCCTGCTCACACTCCAACAGATCGTCAGGTCCCAAGTACCATTCGTCTCCATTCACTCCTATCTAACACGCTCACGCACGCTTGCTGGAAGTCCAAGCCCCTTACCCACAAAACCTCCTTTACCCCTCTCTCCAACCCTTTCGAGGACGACCCCTACCCCGCCTTCCTTCCCCTATAGATTTATATGCTTTCCATGTCATTCTACTGTGATCCATTCTCTCTAAATGACCAAACCACCTCAACAACCCCTCTTCTGCCCTCTGACTAATACTTTTATTAACTCCACACCTTCTCCTAATTTCCACACTCCGAATTTTCTGCATAATATTTACACCACACATTGCCCTTAAACAGGACATCTCCGCTGCCTCCAACCGTCTCCTCGCTGCTGCATTTACCACCCAAGCTTCACACCCATATAAGAGTGTTGGTACTACTATACTTTCATACATTCCCTTCTTTGCCTCCATAGATAACGGTTTTTGACTCCACATATACCTCAACGCACCACTCACCTTTTTTCCCTCATCAATTCTATGATTAACCTCATCCTTCATAAATCCATCCGCCGACACGTCAACTCCCAAGTATCTGAAAACATTCACTTCTTCCATACTCCTCCTCCCCAATTTGATATCCAATTTTTCTTTATCTAAATCATTTGACACCCTCATCACCTTACTCTTTTCTATGTTCACTTTCAACTTTCTACCTTTACACACATTCCCAAACTCATCCACTAACCTTTGCAATTTTTCTTTAGAATCTCCCATAAGCACAGTATCATCAGCAAAAAGTAACTGTGTCAATTCCCATTTTGAATTTGATTCCCCATAATTTAATCCCACCCCTCTCCCAAACACCCTAGCATTTACTTCCTTTACAACCCCATCTATAAATATATTAAACAACCATGGTGACATTACCATCCCTGTCTAAGACCTACTTTTACCGGGAAGTAGTCTCCCTCTCTTCTACACAACCCTAACCTGAGCCTCACTATCCTCATAAAAACTCTTTACAGCATTTAATAACTTACCACCTATTCCATATACTTGCAACATCTGCCACATTGCTCCTCTATCCACTCTATCATATGCCTTTTCTAAATCCATAAATGCAATAAAAACTTCCTATCTTATCTAAATACTGTTCACATATATGCTTCAATGTAAACACCTGATCTACACATCCCCTACCCACTCTAAAACCTCCTTGTCATCCGCAATCCTACATTCTGTCTTACCTCTAATTCTTTCAATTAAACCCTACCGTACACTTTTCTGGTATACTCATAAGCTTATTCCTCTATAATTTTACAGTCTCTTTTGTCCCCTTTCCCTTTATATAAAGGGACTATACATGCTCTCTGCCAATCCCTAGGTACCTTCCCCTCTTTCATACATTTATTAAACAAAGTACCAACACTCCAACACTATATCCCCCCCTGCTTTTAACATTTCTGTCATGATCCCATCAGTTCCAGCTGCTTTACCCCCTTTCATTTTACGTAATGCCTCACGTACCTCCCCCACACTACATTTGCTCTTCTTCACTCCTAAAAGATGGTATACCTCCCTGACCAGTGCATGAAATTAATGCCTCTGTTTCTTCCTTAACATTTAAAAGTTCCTCAAAATATTCTCGCCATCTTACCCAATACCTCCATCTCCCCATCTACTAACTCCCCTACTCTGTTTTTAACTGACAAATCCATATTTTCCTAGGCTTTCTTAACTTGTTTAACTCACTCCAAAATTTTTTCTTATTTTCATTAAAATTTCTTGACAGTGCCTCTCCCACTCTATCATCTGCTCTCCTTTTGCACTCTCTCACCACTCTCTTTACCTTTCTTTTACTCTCCATATACTCTGCTCTTCTTATAACACTTCTGCTTTGTAAAAACCTCTCATAAGCTACCTTTTTCTCTTTTATCACACCCTTTACTTCATCATTCCACCAATCACTCCTCTTTCCTCCTGCCCCCACCCTCCTATAACCACAAACTTCTGCCCCACATTCTAATACTGCATTTTTAAAACTATTCCAACCCTCTTCAACCCCCCCACTACTCATCTTTGCACTAGCCCACCTTTCTGCCAATAGTCGCTTATATCTCACCCGAACTTCCTCCTCCTTAGTTTATACACTTTCACTTCCCTCTTACTTGTTGTTGCCACCTTCTCTTTTCCCATCTACCTCTTACTCTAACTGTAGCTACAACTAAATAATGATCCGATATATCAGTTGCCCTCTATAAACATGTACATCCTGGAGCCTACCCATCAACCTTTTATCCACCAATACATAATCTAATAAACTACTTTCATTACGTGCTACATCATACCTTGTATATTTATTTATCCTCTTTTCATAAAATATGTATTACTTATTACCAAATTTCTTTCTACACATAGCTCAATTAAAGGCTCCCCATTTACATTTACCCCTGGCACCCCAATTTACCTACTACTCCCTCCATAAATTTTTACCCACTTTAGCATTAAAATCCCCAACCACCATTACTCTCACACTTGATTCAAAACTCCCCACGCATTCACTCAACATTTCCCAAAATCTCTCTCTCTCCTCTACACTTCTCTCTTCTCCAGGTGCATACACGCTTATTATAACCACTTTTCACATCCAATCTTTATTTTACTCCACATAATCCTTGAATTAATACATTTATAGTCCCTCTTTTCCTGCCATAGCTTATCCTTCAACATTATTGCTACTCCTTCTTTAGCTCTAACTCTATTTGAAACCCCTGACCTAATCCCATTTATTCCTCTCCACTGAAACTCTCCCACCCCCTTCAGCTTTGTTTCACTTAAGCCAGGACATCCAGCTTCTTCTCATTCAATAACATCCACAATCATCTCTTTCTTATCATCTGCACAACATCCACGCACATTCAGACTTCCCACTTTGACAATTTTCTTCTTCTTATTCTTATTTTTTTTTTTTGAAGTTTATCTCCTGATATAAACATTATTCACCTATGGCATAGTTTACCTACCAATAAGTAGATATATTTTTAATACTTTGGTATTTCTTGGTGCTCCCTGTTCTTGAGGTGGCCAGGTATACATTTTGCAAAAGAATCTACTTGTTATTTCAAAAGTAAGGTAGATTACTCTTCGTTGTATTAAGAATCAATAAAAGACTTCCTTTGAATTTTTAACATCAAGTAGTTAATATGCCATTACACCCTGTCCTCCCAACATCTAAGTAGATTCTTCATATATTACTTGCAGCAAATTTCTCGGTAAGGTTAGATTAGTTAAGCTCTCCTCTGTTATAATATACCACAGTGACAAAAATCCAAGATAAAAGGCACTAAAAAGTTATGCAACGTGAACATAAAGTGGTCACCCACAGTGTGTGGTGTATTTAAGGCACCTTCATCAGTCTTCCATTTGACTGTCTTTTCAACAGTGAAATGATGTACAGTGGTCCCTCAATAATCGTCCGGCCTGAAAGTCATCCGTTTTGGAAATAGTCCTGTTTTTTCGTCAAAATATTGGCTCGGAAATGGTCCGGTAACTCGCTAATAGTCCTTCATCCTGGATGCGTACTCATGGTCTGAGCCGCCTCGAGCCGCCTCGGCCTTTCCTTCCCAGCCAGTGTGCCATTGTTTACCAGTGAGCGACGGTCCCCTCACGTGCTCCAGCGAAATATTTCATAATATTTCATTTATTTTACTGCTTGCAAGTTATTTAAGTGCTAAATAAGCTACCATGGCTCCAAAGAAAGCTCCTAGTGCCAAGCCTTTGGTAAAGAAGGTGAGAAATACGATTGAATTTAAGAAAAACAACATTGAACAATATGATTGTGGCGTACGTGTGGGCGAACTGGCCAGGATGTATAACAAATCCCATACAACCATATCTTCCATCATAGCCAAGAAAAAGGAAATCATGGACGCTGTTGTTGCAAAGGGGGTATATATGCTGACAAAAATGAGATCACCAGTACTCGAAGATATTGAGAAGTTGTTATTGGTGTGGATAAATGAGAAACAATTAACCCTTTGAGGGTTTTCGTCGTACTAGTACGTCTTACGCGTAGGGGTTTTTGACGTACTAGTACTCATAAATTCTAGCAACCTCAAATCTAGTGGGAGAAAGCTGGTAGGCCTTCATATGAAAGAATGGGTCTATGTGGTCAGTGTGCACAGTCTAAAAAAAATCCTGCAGCACACAGTGCATAATGAGAAAAAAAAAACTTTTTCCATTTTTTTTTAATAAATCAGCGACTTTGCAGTGTATTTTCGTATGGTATTTATTGTTGTATTCTAGTTTTCTTGGTCTCATTTTATAGAATGGAAGACATATTACTGAAATTGAGACGATTTTGACTGATTTTACAATGAAAGGTGCCTTGAAATTGAGCTCAAAGTAGCAGAAATGTTCGATTTTTACCAAACTTCAAAAGTAAACAAATCGTGCCAAGCATGCAATACACGTCAACTGGTGAGTCTAATATTCTTTCACAAGTGCACCAATAATATTTATACCATTTTTTACACTAATGCAGTAGTCTGCATAACAGTAAATCTTATATTTTTTGTGAGAATAAAAATTCAAAGTGGAAAGCAAAAGAATACAAGAGGGGCCTTGAGATGTGACTAATGACTAGAGGAAATGTCATTTTAGTGCCAGGAATGTCTTTCTTGTTTATTCTGGACCCTATTCCGAAATTGGCATCTTTTGAAATTTGTGTGAAATTGGCAAAATTGCTAAATTCTGACCACTGTACTGGATAGTTGAATTTATAAATGGGTGGTTTCTTGCACCCATTCGATAGAAAAAATGGAGTTCTAGCGAAATATTCATGTTTTTTGTCGACTAGTACAGTGAAATTGGCCGAAAATGGGGCTCAAAGTGGGCAAAATCGCCGATCCGTAAACATCGCCGAGACCGCTAACTTTGCGAGAGCATAATTCCGTAAGTTTTCTATCAAATTTCAAACTTTTGGTGTCGTTATGATCGGGAAAAGATTCTCTATCTTTTCATAAGAGAAAATAATTTTTTTTTTTTTTTTAAATTTGGCCGACCCTGAGAACGAGTTTCGGAGAGGGCCTGTCGACCCTCAAAGGGTTAACAGGAGATAGTCTTATGACGTCGCTTATTTGTGAAAAGGCTAGGCAGTTGCATGACGATTTGGTAAAGAAATTGCCTGCAACTACTGATGTGAGTGAATTTAAGGCCAGCAAAGGCTGGTTTGAGAGATTTAAGAAGCGTACTGGCATACACAGTGTGGTAAGGCATGGTGAGGCTGCCAGTTCAAACCACAAAGCGGCTGAAAAATATGTGCATGAATTCCAGGAGTACATAGAGGCTGAAGGGCTGAAACGTGAACAAGTGTTCAATTGTGATGAAACAGGCCTCTTTTGGAAGAAAATGCCAAAGAGGACCTACATTACTCAGGAAGAAAAGGCGCTGCCAGGACACAAGCCTATGAAAGACAGGCTGACGCTAATGCTCTGTGCTAATGCTAGTGGGGATTTCAAAGTGAAGCCATTACTAGTGTACCATTCTGAAAATCCCAGAGTGTTCAAGAAAAACTATGTTATGAGAGTAAATTGTGTGTGTTTTGGAAATCTAATAGTAAGGCATGGGTCACGAGGGAAATTTTTGTACAGTGGTTCAATGAAGTGTTTGGCCCTAGTGTGAAGAATTACCTCCTGGAAAAGAAATTGGATCTCAAGTGCCTCCTAGTAATGGACAATGCACCTGCTCATCCTCCAAACTTGGATGACCTAATTCTGAAGGAGTTTGGGTTCATCACAGTAAAGTTCTTGCCCCTAAGTACCACTCCTCTCCTCCAGCCCATGGACCAGCAGGTCATTGCAAACTTTAAAAAACTCTACACCAAAGCAATGTTTGAAAGGTGCTTGAATGTGACCTCAGACACTCACTTGACCCTACGAGATTTTTGGAAAGAACATTTCAGCATTCTCCATTGCGTAAACCTTATAGGTAAGGCTTGGGAGGGAGTGACTACCAGGACTTTGAACAATGCTTGGAGAAAATTGTGGCCAGATTGTGTCCACAAGAGGGATTTTGAAGGGTTTGGGGCTGACCCTGATGAGCCTATGTCAGTTGTTAAATCCATTGTGGCACTGGGGACTTCCATGGGGTTGGATGTGAGTTTGGAGGATGTGGAAGAGTTGGTGGAGGACCACAACAAAGAGCTAACCACTGAGGAGCTGCAAGAGCTTCAGCAGGAACAGCAACAGATCGCAGCTCAGAATCTTGCTGCAGAGGAGGAGGAAGAGAGATGGAGGAAGGTACCTTCTTCAGAATTTAAGGAGATTTTTGAAATGTGGGGTAGGATGGAAAGATTTATGGAGAAACATCACCCAGAGAAGGATGTTGCAAGCCATATCGGCAACTTGTACAGTGACAAAGTCTTGGCCCATTTTAGGGAAGTTTTAAAGAGACGCCAGAAACAGAGCTCTCTGGACAGTTTTTTTGCAAGACAGGACTCCAGTGACTCAAGGTGGTCCTAGTGGCATTAAGAAACAGAGAAGAGAAGTAACCCCAGAAAAGCAATTGGTACCCGAGGTGTTGATGGTAATTCATCCAATCAGTAATTCATCCAATCAGTCTCCTCCTCCAGTCTTCCATACACAAAGAAGAATCGCCAATAAAGGTAAGTGTTATTCTGTTAATGTTTAATTCATCATGTGGCACTGTATTGTTTATGTATTATATCTATATTTCATGTAAAAAAATTTTTTGTTTTAATACTTCTGGGTGTCGGGAACGGATTAATTGAATTTACATTATTTCTTATGGGGAAAATTGATTCGTAAATCGTCCATTTCGATAATAGTCTCACTTCCAGGAACGGATTATGGACGATTATTGAGGGACCACTGTATCTGCCCATTAAAACTCGAGAAAGCCAAACAATGTGGCTGCTGTTGAGGGCATTATGTTGGATAACAGGTAGTGCTGATAAGAATGGAAGAATGGTAGAAAGAAATTTGGTGTGTACCTGTAATGTGTGCCTGTGACCACTATTGAATCATTCTTCTCTTCAGCTTGGCCTGTAACCAGGCCTTTCTGATGCTAGCCTTTATTATACACAGTGGTTTGCTCTGTAAAGAGCTTTATCAAGTGAAGTCATGACTTGTTTAAGCTCTTCGCAGAGTGAGTTGTAATCTATAATAAAGGGTTACTCTGCACTAGATGCTTGTTTGTCGTGGGGTTCATGTATACACTTCCTTACAGCACAATCCTCGCTCAGGATTCAAGCCCAGATCCCTTCGGTTGTGAGGCAAATGCTTTGCCACTGAATATAAGAATACAAAAATATAAACTGTACACCAAGTCAAACAGATGATTGCACCACACTACTTTGTAGCTTGTTTGTTTTTCATATAGGGGGTGATAAGCCAGCAGAAGGCCTCAGTTAAATGACCAAAAACTCCCCTATGTGGGCCATTCATGACTTAGACTGGTTAGGAAAATATTTCCCATTTCTCCTGACAAACAAAATACAATACTACCCTCTGAAGTACTATGCATAATTATGGGCTTTTCCATGTAGGAAATAAATCAGTAATCCATCCTTGTAATACTTGTATACCTGCTAGAAAAATATGAATTATTATTATTACTACAGTGGAACCTCCAGTGTGTGCTTTTGCCTGTTCCTGGCTACCTACAGATGCTGTAGTTGGTCTTGTGAATTGCTGAACTCTACTCCCACCCACCCAAGACTCATGCTGCATAAAACTGACAATAATATGGTTAAACGAGGAATAAGACTAGTTTAGTTACATAGACAGTTCTGCTAATCTAATTGGTAAGCTATTACATTACCATATGAGTTGGAAAATATACTTCAAAAGATACTGGTTCCAAACCTACACACAACCCTAACCTACTGGAGTGAGATATGGGAAGTATAAAATAAACCCAGTGAAAGTAAGCATGCTATAGGCACAGTAAGAGGACACTGTCAATATTCATGGTCCATGACTCAACCTGCAGATACAAGAAATATTGCCAGAACATGTGTGGAAGTCTTTAGGTATTGATACTTTCACCAAATTCTAAATTATCCAGGTTGTGATGGTTATGTAGGCTTCCTGTACCAACAACCTGGTTGAACAGGCAATCAGCAGCAAGGAAGTCTGGTCCCAGGCTGGGCTGTGAGGGTAGAAAACCAACCTGGAAACCTATCACAGGTATGTCATAGGTAAAGAGTTTTAGGAGGCAGGTGAAGGAGGGAGGAATGGACTGTAGCACTGCCAGTGATGCTGGGTTCCTCATCACTAACTTTACAAAGCAGGTAATGAGATTTATGAAAATATTGGATTTACTTAGTGGAATGTAATTGTATAGAATATATTAAATGATTTTAAGCTCCTTACAGTATGAAGTAATGAGTTTTTATAGCACCTTAATGTAATGGACTAATGCTGCTGTTCCTCTTAATATGAAGGGGCAGTATGTATTACATGTAACTGAGGCAGCAACTACAGTAAGGCCCAACTCTTCTAAACTTCACTTAACAATTTCTTAAAGCCCATCTTATGCAAGTAAAGTAAAACAAATGTTTCAGTTTACTTTCATGAGTGGATTAAGGGAAGCATAATGGCTGCACTTGAAAAGATGGGCAAAGTTATTGCAGTTCATAGAATGAATTTGAATTGTAACATTCATCCAGAAGGAATAAAAAGGCACAATACCGTGAATGGAACAATACACAAATAACCTGCACATAGGAGAAAGAAACTGAAGACAACATTTCAGTCCTACTTGGACCATCAACTAGTTCAAGTAGAACCAAAACGTCGTCATGAGTTTCTTTCTCCTGTGCGCGGATTATTTGTGTAATGTTCATCCTCTGACAGGACAGCTGTTGATTGAATGACAGTGAATGTGCTTCCTTCTTTAGGTTGCCCTGCTTTACAGGAAAATGTTCAGTGCAGTAAAAAATTTAAAGGCATTTTTAGCATAGTTTATATGTTGAGTTGGCCCTTATTGCAGTCAGATTCGTGTAACACTGTTATTCTAGATATTCAGAGTTTATATTTTTTGTTATCTTAATTATTAAGATAGTACTGCACAAACAATATGGTGTTCATAATGTGAAGATTTAGCGTAATACTTAGTGAAAAATGTATTCAGTATTATAAAAGTAACAAATGAGAGAGGCTATTAGTCTTCAGAGCTCTGTTGTTAACAGTGATCAATCAGAGTTTGAACATAACATGAACTCACCCTCATTGTATAGCTCATTAGCCTTGTGCTGATGCAGCAGTTAAAATACTTAATTTTAAGGTGTTTTTAAAACAACGAACAAGATTTTTCAGGGAAGTGTAGTAAATATGTGCTGTTGTAGAGCACTGTATAGCACTGAGCATCTTGAAAACATAATTCACAACCTGCAAGAAAAAAATTTAGTATTGTTTTAATGAAATACAATTTTGTATTTCCCAAAATCATGTACTCTTTATTGATCATATTTTGATAAGAAAATGTGCAATTAAATGTTAACAAGAGGTAATTTGTTATTTTATAGTCTTTGTTAATATGTTTTTAATATATTGTATGTATACATGTATATAAATTAGGTCACCCTGCCTTGGTGGGAGACGGCCCGACTTGTTGAAAAAAAATATATATAAATTTAAAGTCAGTGACTTTAAAGTTGTTAGTTTGTTACAATTACAGTAGATTTTATGGCCCTGTATCTTAATTAGATTAACTCATTGTTTAAATTGTTATTATGGTATTAGTGCGTGTACATGTACTCGCACGTTCGTACTGTTCCGTTGTTGGTTGCAAGGATTGAGTCTCGGCTCTTGGTTTTGCCTCTTGCCACTTACTTACCAGGGGTCCTGCACACCTTTACACACCTTGTTGTGTGCTGCTCACTCTCATGCATATTTTAATTTTGCCCTTATTAGAATGAAGCACAATATTATTTATTAGTGACAAGTCTGCTGTGATTTCGAGGAGTGTTATGAAAGGATTGTTTCATGTGTCAAGTAATGAATTTTTGATGGATGCCTGAGTTATGAATTTTTTAATGGATGCCTGAGTTTTAAAACTACATGGCCTTTCATTTATATTGTTTTACTTGTGGGATGTGTGTGCTCAGATATTTTAAAGTTCTTTTAATTTTGCCTTGTGTGCAAGATAAGTTGCAGTGCTCGGCAAATTTCATAATTCATTTATGCAACATTGCGACCCCTCTTTCAGAGGGTGGGAATGTTGCAGTTCAAAAGATCATCTGAACTGTGATGTCAGCAAGCTTCTGGGAAGAGTGACTGAATGAATGACAATGAATTTGTTACATGTTTTTCGGGTCACAATACGTACCTTGTTGGGAGAGGGCCAGCATGTTGAAAAGTTTTATTGTTTTTTATATTTTTTTTTGTGCTCTCAGTGAATGCTTTAACATCTAAAGCAACTTTGTCATGATAGAGAAGGGAAGCAGTAAGTGGGCTTGCCCTACTTCTGTGACCTGGTAGGTAATATTAGTGCATACCCCAAGATGGGACTGATATGTCATATATATAGTAGGTGTCATGAATAGGCATGTGCACAAAGTTATTATATAGACAATGAGACTGCTCACCATATTCTATTGTTTTAAATAATTAATACCAAAATACTTATGTAGTCCTCATCTAAACTAGTATTTCCTAAGATTACCCTTCCTCTTGGTGTACCCCTTATGTCTCCCAGGCTCTGATAAGGGTAATTTATGGAGGATAGAAAACTCAGTACCCTCACATACTTGCTTAATAGCACTTGATATTTTGGGGTTAGAAGACTTTTCCACGTCTTGAAGCTTACACTTAACAAGTTTAAAAATATTCTGTATCAGATTTAAGTCCAGTGAGTCTCCAGGCCAATCATTAAAGAAGCCAATTCTTTGTCTTTGGCAATATGGCAAGGGGCACTGTCATCGAAATAAAAGTTGCCCTGGCACTTTTTAAATCTGTTAGTCAAATAACCTGCTAAAGGCATTACGTATAGGTATGCATGTGTACAGTGCCTACTGTATGTAGTGATGTGAGTAACACCATGATGACTCCTTGAGGCATATCGTCTCAGGCGATATGCTCAGTATTATGCTCGCCCAAGGTCCTTCTCCTTGAGTGAGATTTACAGCCTTTGTTATTTTATTTTGTGTGGGTGGGTGGGGGTCGAGAGAGATTGTGCGCGTGTGCATGAGTATGTACGTACACTCATCTGTATGTGGTTGCAGCAAGTTGTTGAGGGGTAACAAACAGATTTAGATAATGAGTTAGTTTAATATCCTTATTATGCACCCCATACTCATCCTATGGGCAGTTTAGGTAATGAAAGATTGGATTTCAGATTAGCAGGAAGTGAATGTGTTCAGATATTTGGGAGTGGACTTCTTGGTGGATGGGTCTGTGAATGACAAGGTGAACCATAGAATTGATGAGGAAAAAAAGGGTGGGTAGTGCATTGAGGCATGTGTGGAGACAGTGTTATTCATGGAAGCAAAGAAGGGAGTGTATGAGAGTATAGTGGTACCAACACTTAAGTGGGTGTGAAGCATGGGTTATGAATGTCTCAACAAGGAGGAGGCTGGAAGTAGTGAAGATGTTGTGTCTGAGGGCAATGTGTGGTGTGAATATTATGCAGAGAATTTGTGGCTTGGAGATTAGGAGAAGGTGCAGGGTTACTAAAAGTATTATCCAGAGAGCTGAGGAGGGGTTGTTTGGACATTAAGAGAGGATGGAGCAAAGTAGGATAATTTGGAGGGTGTATAAATCTTTAGTGGAGGGAAAACTGGGTAAGGGTCGCCCTAGGAGTAGTTGAAGGGAGACGGTAGAGGTTTTGTGTTCAAGGGGCTTGGACATCCAGCAGGCATGTGTCAGCATGATTGGAGTGAGTGGAGACCAATGGTTTTTGGGGCTTGATGAGCTGTTGGAGTGTGAGCAAGGTAGTAACATTTATGAAAGGATTCAGGGAAACCGGTTAGCCACACTCGAGTCTTGAAGGTGGAAAGTGCAGTGCACACTCTAAATTTTGGAGGGGCATCTAAATTGTAGTATCAGTGCACCTCTGGCAAGACAGTGGTAGAGTGCATGATGTAAGGTCACAGTGTACTCAGTAATGCAGTACATTACTGAGGAATTGTGTTGATAATTTTACCAGCTGCAATCCTAGTAACCATGCATAATTTTTATTTAGAGATCTGTGTCTTGTGTAGATGGATGAAAAATGTAAAACTAGTAATGTAGAGTAATATGTTATATATCGTGGTTGTATATAGGAGGTTATACAACCTGCAAACTGTTAAGAGAATACTAAAGGTGCTACATTAAGACATTGTTTTGCTTTGAGACCAAAACACTGACTGGAGAAAACTTGGTCTCCAAGTGAAATTTTGTCATTTTTTTTTTATCTGTGGTAATTAAGTTTCTGAAAATAACATTGCTATATAATAATATAAGTTGTATAATAAATAAAAGATGTAGGCTTATATTTCAAAAGTTTTATGGTTAACCTGTTAATAACTCTTTACTGCAATATTTAAGTACAATAATGCATAACATTCTTTCTGGCAGCAGAGTTAGGTTTAGGCAGTGTGAATGACTGCTTGTCTCACTGCTGACTGAACAATCAGTATATGTAAGACCACTAGCAAATATATGTACAAAGTTCAAAACACTCGTGTTCTGTCCACTTTGCCTTATTGAGCTGCAAACATCATATTTATAGCACTGATGGATCACTCACTACCAGTTTACAAACAAAATTCTATAAGTTTCACTTAGTCTGTGTGTACAAATGTTTGCTTTTACTTCACATAGTAATGCATCACTAGCTGTTTCCTCTCATTATTATCACACTTGCTTCACTACCTCCAATCAATCAGTATCACTAGCAGTCCTCTTTGATGTAAGGGTTATTGTGTAACAATATGGAGACAGAGAAAATAAAAAAATGCCATTGAAAGTGTTAAATGGCTCAAAACTTGTGGGAACAACTGATGTTGGATGGAACAGTTGTGACTACCTAATCTCATGAAAATTAGATGTTTTCTTTTTTCTTCTACTCTGAGCTGTATGACCCTTTTGCATTTAGCACTTAATTTTATCATACAAGTATTATCATTGTCTCAACAATGCTTTGGCAAGAATATACACACCACAGGAAAAATACAGGGAAAATCCGCGATATACAAGCATTTACTATAGCTAGTTACATAAATTATATTTTGGGGGCTTCTGGTTTATACTCTGTGCTGTAGAACCCATATGGTTTAGCGCTCTCTTGTAATATACTGTAATATGTTCTCAAAGTTACTTGATGTATTCTTTCATATACAATGTATTATGCTAAATATTTGTTTTTATGTACCTTTTTTTATTTTATCATTGACTGTAGCTTCTAGAAATGTGCCTCTTCAAGGATGGAGGCTCCTTGCTGCAACAAAGAGGTTATTGGTGTCAGAAATTGGACCCTTTGGTCTTCTTCCTCCAACCGAACTTAATCGCCCCCCAATCCTCCCCATCCCTGTCCCATCCTCCCCATCCCTCCTTTTCCATTGCCCTCTTCTCATCCCTCCTTCCCTTTTCTCTTTCTTGTTTTCGGCCTTTGGTGTTCTTTAGATATTCTAGTTCCTAGGTTGGGGGAAGGGTACCGTGGTCCATCCCATTCCATTGAGGTCCTTGGCGGTAGTGTAGCCTGCCGTGGAATCTGGATCATCTGGAGATCCCGATCCCTCTCCGATCTACCGGGGGAAGGCTTCGGCTGTCTTTCAGATGACAGCTGTATCTCTGGAGGCTGCCTGTTTTATTCCAAGTGGTGGTGGGTGCAGAAGGTATGCTTTGTGGTGGGTATCCAACTGCCTTCTCTTGTCTTCCGAGGTGACTCGGTGGATGTGAGGTTGCTATCCCAGATTGCTGGTTTATTGGCATGAAGGGTAGGGTATGGCATGAGTTCCATGCTGCATCTGCACTACTAGCTGCACTGAGGTCCTCTTTGGCACAGAGGGGGATTTACAACCCTTTCATTCCTCCTAGCTATCCTTCCACGTTCTCTCCATTTTTTTTTGTTTTTTTTTCTTTTATAAAAAACAAGCTGTATAGCCCTTGTGGCTTAGCGCTTCTTTTTGATTATAATAATAATAATTATAAAAAACAAAAAGAAAGAAGTGACATAACCATGGAGTCCCAAGTCCATAACCAAGCTCCTCCCAGGCCTCCTTCTGTTACCACACACCCCTCAAGAGGGGTTCCTTGATGCTGGTGAGGGGCTCTTGATCTAGGGAATTGGAACTGTGCTCCAGTTCTCTGAATTAAGCCTGAACACCTTCCACATTCCCCTCCATGGGTGCTGTATAATCCTATGGGTTTAAATTTCCCCTTGATTATAATAATTGCTACCACACCCTGTTCCAACCTTGTCTCATAATTTGACCATTCTTTTGACCTTTCTAATGACCCTTTATCTTCTGCTGGTGCCATTTCATCACCAGCTTCAGGTTCCACCTGACTCCTTCGATACATCCAACCTCCGCACTTTTTTGACCACGCTTCTGGCTTCTCCCTCTACAGTGCGATGGTTCTTGGATCAGCCGCCCATTTCAAGTTGGACCAACTCCGGTCCCACACCTAAACGACCAAGACCGTTAACTGATGACACTTCTATTACTTCTCACTCTACCCAGAAAAGACCGGCACAACACTCGCTTCTCTTACATGCTACATTTGAAAGTACACAATAGACTAAGTTTTTTACTCTACAACCGACATCTGCTATCTTTCAGATCATAGTATCGGCAAAGCGCTCCTATGCCATGTTGGTCAAAATACTTCATTTCATGTTCACAAGAGCGGTGCATACATAGTCACAGTACACAATGCTAGCTAAGCCCACGATCTTTCCTTATCCCGTTATAGTAGGGCCCTGCTTTACAGCATTCCACTAATATGGTGATTTCAAATTATGACCAAAACTATATGTCAACCTATCTTTATGATATGGTGCGCCCCACCCGGTTTATTTACATTCTCCGTAAGCACATCTCTATTATGTCTGGAAATTTTCCAAAATTTCGAGTGTTTTAAAGTTATCGCTTAATTTATATGTACGTGTGTACTCTTATCATTATACTTATGTGTACCTGTACCTAAATATGCTTACACACACTGCTGGCATTCAGGTACATATTAAAATCACTAAGTGTCTCTCTAGTCTTAACACCATAATTTCTTTTTTGTTATAATAATAATTAACGCCATAATAATAATACTAATACAGTGGACCCCCGCATAACAATATTAATCTGTTCCTGAGAGCTCATTGTTATGCGAAATTATCGTTATGCGAATGAATTTTCCCCATAAATAATGGAAATCAAATTAATCTGTGCAAGACACCCCAAAGTATGAAAAAAAAAATTTTTACCACATGAAATATTAATTTTAATAGACACAAACTGAAAAAGACATGCACAGTTACATGACACTTACCTTTATTGAAGATCTGGTGATGATTGATGGGATGGGAGGAGGAGAGAGTCTTAGTGTTTAGAAGGGGAATCCCCTTCCATTAAGACTTGAGGTGTCAAGTCCTTTTCCGGGGTTACTTCCCTTCTTCTTTTAATGCCACTAGGACCAGCTTCAGAGTCACTGGACTTCTGTCACACAACATATCTGTCCATAGAGGCCTGTACCTCCCGTTCCTTTATGACTTTACTAAAGTGGTTCACAACATTGTCAGTGTAATAGTCACCAGCACGGCTTGCAATAGCTGTGTTAGGGTGATTGTCATCAAAAAAGGTTTGCACTTTAAGCCACATTCCACACATTTCCTTAAATCTTTGAAGTAGGCAACTTCAATTTCTCTCTCCCCTCCTCTGAAGCAGTTTCCTCAGGTCTGGCCTCATGCTGATGAAGATGATCTAGCAGCTCATCAGTGGTTAGTTCTTCATTGTCCTCCTCCACCAACTCTTCCACATCATCCCCACTAACCTCCAACCCCAAGGACTTTCCCAATGCCACAATGGATTCCTCAACTGGCATAGGATTCCCAGGGTTAGCCTCAAACCCTTCAAAATCCCTTTGGTCTACACATTCTGGCCACAGTTTCTTCCAAGCAGAGTTCAAGGTCCTCTTAGTCACTCCCTCCCAAGCCTTACCTATAAGGTTTACACAATTGAGGATATTAAAGTGCTCTCTCCAAAACTCTCTTTGAGTCAATTGAGTTTCTGAGGTCACTACAAAGCACCTTCCCTCAAGAAGGTTCCTTGTGTTGGTGAGGGCTCTTGATTTAGGGAATTGGATCTGTGCTCCAGTTCCCCGAATTAAGCCTGAATGCCTTCCACATCCCCCCCCAGGCGCTGTTTAATCCTCGGGTTAGCGCTTCCCCCTTAATTATAAAATAATAATTACAAAGCACCTTTCAACAGAAACTTTTGTGTACAGTTTTTTGAAGTTTGCAATAACCTGCTGGTCCATGGGCTGCAGAGAGGAGTGGTTTAGAGGCAAAAACTTCACCTTATGAAGCTGTTCCATAAAGTCGCTCTGCCCCGTCTGTAGGATGACCCGGGCATTGTCTAACACCAGGAGGCACTTCAGGTCTAATTTCTTTTCAGTTAGGTAATTTTTCACATTGGGGGCAAATGCTTGGTGTAACCAGTCATAGAAAAAGTCCCTAGTGACCCATGCCTTACTGTTTGCCCTCCACAGCACACACAAATTAGCCTTGAGGATATTCTTTTGCCTGAACGCTCTGGGAGTTTCAGAGTGATACACTAATAAAGGCTTCACTTTGCAATCACCACTAGCATTGGAACACATGAGAAGAGTAAGCCTGTCTTTCATAGGCTTATGTCCTGGGAGTGCCTTTTCCTCCTGAGTAATGTAGGTCCTGCTTGGCATTTTCTTCCAAAACAGGCCTGTTTCATCACAATTAAACACTTGTTCAGGTTTCAGTCCTTCACTGTCTATGTACTCCTTGAATTCCTGCACATATTTTTCAGCTGCTTTGTGGTCCAAACCCCTCATGGAAGGTTCCTTGATGTTGGTGAGGGGCTCTTGATTTAGGGAATTGAATCTGTGCTCCAGTTCCCCGAATTACGCCTGAATGCCTTCCACATCCCCCCCTGGGTGCTGTATAATCCTACGGGTTTAGCGCTTCCCCTTGATTATAATAATAATAATAATAATTGTGGTCCAAACTGGCAGCCTCACCATGCCTTATCACGCTATGTATGCCACTACGCTTCTTAAATCTCTCGAACCAACCTTTGCTGGCCTTAAATTCACTCACATCATCACTAGTTGCAGGCATTTTTTTAATTAAATCCTCATGCAACTTCCTAGCCTTTTCACTTATGATCACTTGAGAGATGCTATCTCCTGCTATCTGTTTTTCATTTATCCACACCAATAAGAGTCTCTCAACATCTTCCATCACTTGCGATCTCTGTTTCGAAAACACAGTTGAACCTTTGGCAAGAACAGCTTCCTTGATTGCCGTTTTCTTGGACACAATAGTAGCGATGGTTGATTGGGGTTTACTATACAACCTGGCCACCTCGGAGACACGCATTTACTTTCACACCTAGCAATGATCTCTTTCTTCATCTCTATAGTAATTCTCACCCTTATTCCTGTAGGGTTGGCACTAGAAGCTTTCTTGGGGCCCATGGTCACTTATTTTGCAGATAAAATCACCAAAAGCACTGTAATAATACGAAATGTTCCGATTGTATGCTTGGATGTTACCGCGGAGGCTGGCTGGTAAACACTGCCACCGGCGGAACATGTGAGGCTGGCTCAGGCCGCACATTAGACGCGTCTTGGACGAATAGCGTTGAGCGGGTTTTTTAGCGGTATGCAAGGCAAAATCTTTGCGATAAAATGTATCGGTATGCGGATTTAATGTTATGTGATGCCAACGGTATGCGGGGGTCCACTGTACAGTGGACCCTCCGATTTCATGATTTTCGGTTATCGCCGACTTTTTTCGTCAAAATAGTCTGTTTTCATTAATTCCCTCTGGTTTCATCGGTCATACAGAACACGTCTTAGTGCCCACATGCACACAAAGCCTCCCACACACCTGAGTCAGTGTGGCATTGTTTCTCAGCGAGTGAACATTACCCTGCGAGGCCATACGAAACATTTCATGATAAATTGCTTTTGCACTTGTTTATTGTGTGTGACTGCTAAATAAACCACCATGGGCCTAAAGAAAGCTTCTAGTGCCAGCCCTGTGGTAAAGGTGAGAAACACGATAGAATTCAAGAAAGAACACACCAGCCAGGGTACTTCCCTCACACACCAGCCAGGGTGCTTCCCCACACACACCTGATAAACCTATGCCTGTTGTGGAATCTATTGTGGCTTTGGGCCTCTTCAAGGGGGGCTCCTTGGCGTGGTGAAGAGGCTCTTGGTCTGAGGAATTAGACCTGTCGGTCTACTTCCTCAGACCGAACCTAATTACCCCCCAATCCCCCGTTCCCTATCCCATCCTCCCATTTTTCCTTTCCTCCTCCTCCTCCCCACCCCTCCCTTTTGCCCTTCCTTTTTGGCCTTTGGTTCCCCCCCCCCCACAGGCACGCTAGTTCCTAGGTAGGGGAAAGGGTACTGGGGTCCATCCCATTCCGTTGAGGTTCTTGGCGATGGCGTAGTTTGCCGTGGAATCTGGATTGCCTGGGGATGTCCTGATCCCTCTCCGGTATCCCGGAGGGTGGCTTTGGGTGTCTCTTGGGCGACGGGTGTATCTCTGGAAGCCACCTTTCGGATTCCAGGGGTGGTGGCTGAAAGAGGTATGCTTTGTGGCGGATTTCCGGCCGCCCTCTCTTTTGTCCACCGAGGTAGCTCGGCAGATGTGAGGTTGCTATCCCGGATTGCCGGTTTACTGGCATGATGGGTAGGGTATGGCACGGGTTCCATGCTGCATCTGCGCTACCTGCGGTGCTGAGGTCCTCTTGGGCGCGGAGGGAGATTTCTGGCCCTTTCATTCCTCCTAGGAACTATCCCTCCCCGGTCCTCCCTTTTTTTATTCTTTTTTTTATTTTTATTTTCTTCTTTCTTTTTTTTCTTAAAAACAAAAAGAAAGAAGTAACCTAACCATGGCAGCCCTAGTCCATGAACCTGCTACCCCCAGGCCCCTTCTTGATACCACACCCCGTTCTGACCCCGCCTCGTCTTTGGACCACTCTTCGGACACTCCTCATGCCTCTGTACCTCTTGCCGGTGCTGTTTCCTCACCTGCTTCGGGTACTGAGGCCTCGACTGACTCCTTCGATTTATCTGACCTTCGCTCTCCTCTGACTATGCTTCCGGCCTCTCCCTCTACGGTGCAGCAATTCTTGAATCGCCGGCCCGTTCCACGTCGGACCAACTCTGGTCCCACGCCTAAACGACAATGACAATTACCTGCTGATGATACTTCTCCACCTTCTCGTTCTTCTCAGAAAAGATCGACACGTCCTTCACTACCTTTCCACGCTCAGTTTCAGACTGTACAATGGACTAAATTCTTCACTTTACGACCGACTTCCTCTACTGCCTATCTTTCTGACCACAGTATTGGCAAGGCACTCCTATGCCATGTTGGTAAAGATATTTCTTTTCATGCTCTTAAGAGCGGTACGCGCATCGTCACCGTACAGAATGCTACCCTGGCTCATGAGCTTTCTCGTCTTTCCCATATCGATACTGTTCCTGTAACTATTGAAAAGCATCATTCCCTCAATTCTTGTAGTGGTACCGTCATTCTGCCCCATACCATAGTTCAACAAAATTTCCAGACATGTGGCACTGACATTCTTGAACAGCTAGAACTCCAAGATCTCCCAATCCTCAACCCCTCAAGGAAGGTTCCTTGATGTTGGTGAGGGGCTCTTGATTTAGGGAATTGGATCTGTGCTCCAGTTCCCCGAATTAAGCCTGAATGCCTTCCACATCCCCCCAGGCGCTGTATAATCCTCCGGGTTTAGCGCTTCCCCCTTGATTATAATAATAATCCCAATCCTCAAGGTAGACACTTACGTTCTTCCTGCCCGCGGGCGGAGACGATACCCTAGCAATGTGGCTCGTTTAACTTTTGACAGCCGTGAACTCCCATCCTCAGTTTATGTAGCAGGACATAGGTTACAAGTTCGAAAGTTGATCCCTACACCGCAACAATGTAGAAATTGCTGGCGATTTGGCCATCCAGCAAAATATTGCAGATCTATCGCCGAATGCCCAGTCTGTGGTGCCGATGACCATTCTAATACGTCTTGCAATCGACCTCCCTCTTGCCTTAATTGTCATGAGGCTCACCCTTCGTACTCTCGCCGTTGTCAAGTCTACTTAAACGAGCGGGAAATCCGTTACCTCAAAGAGGCAGAAGGTCTCCCTTATGCCATGGCAGTTTCTCATCTCCGCCTCCAAGGGAGACTACCTCGTGTTTCTTATTCCTGTGTTTCAAAACGTCCCCTCACTTCTGGTATCCCATCTTCTGCACCCACCTCTGTGGTTACCTCTCCCATAGTCACTCCTGTAGCTAATTCATCTGCTGTCCTCGGCTCAGACGTCCCTACTTCAATGTCTCAGTCTGATCTTGCTTCTTCGTGTTCTCTCTCACAAGCCTCAGTAGAGACGAGATCTCGTATGACACCTCCCAATCGTCCCTCTACTTCTCAAAAGTCAAAAAAAGGTCCGTTAACACCTACCCATCTTCCACCTCCTCATTTTTCCCTTCCCTGTCTCTGTACCTGGTTCTCCCCCTCTCACTGGCTCTGTTACAAGTGTAGAGGTTCATCCTCCTCCTCGTACTGTACCTTCCTCCCCTGTTCCCTCCCAAGTTTCTTCCTCTCCTGCCACCTTCCAGGTTTCTGCCTCTTCTGTCCCCTTCCACGCTTCTCCAGTTCCCTCCACCCTTTCGCCCCCCCCCACCTTGGTACAGTCCATTACAGTTCCAATCTTTACTCATCCTCCCCCTACCATTTCCAATATTGTCTCCCATACGACGTCTCTGAATTCTGAAACACTTGAAGCAATCTCTGAATATATTGCAGAGACCAAACCATCAATGGTCCACTGTACGTAATAATCACTCTTGAACACATGAAATATCCTATTTTACATTAATATAGACATTTTGATTAATCTACGATATTTTTTTTTTTCAAAATTATACAGGAAACACATTACGTAGCAAATAAACATGCTGTGTTTATATGAGGTGTGGTAGCTGGGTGGAGGGAAACATTACGTTTTCTCTGGTCCAGCATCAGAGAAAACGTATACGACTGCGTTTGGCCTAGTCACTCCCCTTAACACAATGCTTTTGTTTACAATTCTCGGTATGAATTATTCATTACTTCTCCCTTCGTTTATGATGGCATCTAAAGGTGGTTGTTAGAAACTATTCAACTCTGTGAACATGGTACGTCGATGGTAATAATATGGCTCTGGGCCGCATTAAATATCGTATAGCTACGTAGCCCAGGCTACCTACATCTACCGGCTACCTACATCTACCGGCTACCTACATCTACCGGCTACCTACACCTAACTTCCTACAAATAAATACTACTCAACTCTCGTCTTACATTAAGACTACAAATATTTTAAGGCAAGTAATGAATATACCGTGTATGTATTTTAGTTTATTGTTTTTAATGCCTAGTTCTATTACTAACTTAATATAAGTTAGTGTAAACTTGTCTGGCATTTATATGCATTTATAAGTGGAAAAAATGGTGTTCTGCTTTCCGGCAGTAGCCTGGAACCTATCCTGCTATATAAGTGGGGCCCTACTGTAGATACTATCCCAAGACTCGGCAGGAGATGCAACATTCCCCTGATGAAAAGCAGGGGCCCCACGAGTAACGAAGACAACCAATAATTCTGGGGCCCAAGACTGTTCAATCCCCCCAGCATACATAAGGGGGATTCCAATAGACCAGGGCTGTCTTCAAAAAGGGCACGGGACAGGCCTAGTCAGTACCTTACCAACCGGCGGGTTTTTTTCGTATGTCGCTTGTGTGGGGCCAGCAGTAACACCCTGGTTTTCAGACCCTGATCCCCCATGGGGCCCGGGTCTAACCGGCCATGGGGCAGCCCCCTAAACCCTTTCCCCGGGTTAAACCCCAGGTAACAGTTCGAAAACACCTCTAAATTCTTGTAGTGGCCCACTTCAAAATCATCCATTGTTCAACATAACTTCCGACATGTATAAAGACATTCGTGACCATTAAGCCCCAAAAGACCTCCCAATTCTAAGTAACTGTATATACCCCCTCCCCCGCGGGCGGAACCTACCCCTGCAATATACTCGCTTAATTTCGACTGTATGAGCTTTGGCCCTCCTTTTTAATTGTTGGAACCGTCTCAAATCAAGGGGTTGACCCTACCCACAAAGTGCAAAAATTGCGGGCGCTTTGGCCCCCAGCAAAATATTGAGGTCCATCACAAAGTGCCCACCCCTGTGGTGCTGACCCATAAAACTCTCCTGAAGTCTGAATCCCTCTTCCCTTTAATTGTAATGACTTACTAAAATGTGGAAGGAAACATTGACTAGGGAAATAAAAAAAAATTTTTTTTGAATTTAAAGCTAAGTGAATTTTGCAGGACCGGGAAAGACAGGAGCTAAAAGCTAGAAACGGAAAAAATTTTCAAATATTTCTTTTATATCCCAAAAACAAGGCAAATAACACACCCAGTATCGGGCCCTTAGTGAAAACTGTCATGGAACCCCTTTTCATCTGAACAAAAGAAACTAAGGGGAAAAATAATAAAGAAAAGATGGGGAAAAATAAAATAATTTTTTTGAGGATTTTATTTAAAAATTTAAAATATATAAAAAAAAAATAGGGCCTTGGGTTCTTGTATTTGGGCAGGGTAGAAAGGGCCCCTGGATAGTTCTTCGTATTTTGAGAGGTTATCCGGGGCGGGGTGAATTCCCGATTTTTGGAAATCCCCTACCCTTGGTGGAGCACCACAAGAAACGGTAAGGGCCAGTAGTGTCCAATTTTTAATAAGTCTCATTAAAAAATGTCTTCCCTTTATCGGGTTTTTCCTGATGACCACGCCGGGACCGAGGGGAAATAAGAAAAAATAAACGGGTTTTCCCAATGTCGATAATATAATTTTTTAAAAATGGAAAAGAATGAAAATGCCAAAATCATACTGGTATCCAGCAAACAAAAAAAAGGAACAAACAGTAAACTCCTGGTAGATCCCCCTACCTGATTAGGGAAAGTGGAGGTAAAGTGACTCTCCAAATTAACCCACACCAGGAAAGGCAATGTGAAAATTTGTGGACGCCCCCAAAGTGAGTCCCCTCCCCTTGCAAACTCCTGTTGACACCGAGCTCTGAGGGGGGTACCTCACCTAAAAGGGGCTTTTTAGGACGATTTTCACAAATGTTTTGGTATTGCAAAAAACCTCGCTGCATGCAGTTAAAGAACTAACGGGTGTTGCGCATACCCTTTTTCTTCACTTCCCAAAAGCTGCCTTAGCCCCTTTGACCCCCCCCCAAAAACCAGTGCAACCCGGGAGCATTAATTCCGCAATATTCAATCGAATTAGTGTCCCCCTGCACCTCAAAAATTTCCTATACCCAAAAGGGGTTTTCCCCCTAGTATAACAGCAGATAACACAGCTTCGAGGCTCTAACACTGGTATTACGGGGCATGCTCTCCTGTAGCACCCGGGCCCACAGCTAAAACTCAACTCACATCCCCCAAAGACATGGCCGAATCTATGAGGAAAAAGGTGGGGTTTTGTCTTACTGTAGGGGTTTGGGGAGGAGGTCATCTACGGAAAATCGGGGTGCCCCTACCAATTTCCCCGGGCCCCCAAATGTGAAGACACGGGGGGGCCGTCTGCTGATACGGCACGTTTGTCCATTTGGTGTTGCTTAAAAAAGACGAGCTGGCCCTTTCCAACCCTCGTCTTTTTGTTCAAACTAGGGTGCGTTGCCCCCTAGCTAACTTACCCTAGTTTTTGCCTCATTTGGGCCCTATTATCCCTATTTTTAAGGTCTTAGGTCTACTTTATCATTATCACAGATCCCTTGTAAACCAAATATTGGGGTACTCCCAGAAAACTCCTACTCCTTCCCGAAAGAAAACTATAAAAAAATACATTCACCAAGAATCCATCGCGGACAAGAAATTTTTCCTGTTTGGGGGGGGGAAAGGGGCCACCGCTAAACCGTCCCTAGGCCATGGGGACGTCCTGTGGAATTTAGGGACCAAAAAAAATTTCCACACCCCCCCCCGGGCAAGGGTAGGCGCTAATCAAAGATAAAGTCGCCTCCCGCAGCCCCCCCCAGTGGCCCGGGACTTGAGCCCCGTTCGAGGGGGTCATCTGGCGTAGCTCAGCACCCTTGGTCAAAATTCTCATGTCCCGGTCCCCCGTGTGGACCCGAGAGGTAAAAGCCTGTTGAGGGGTCTTATTTTTTCTCGACACCTTATTCTCACTTTAAAACCATTCTCAACCCCCCACCCTTTTGGGTGGGTTGACACTACCGGCCAAAGAGGCCAGTTGCCCGGGGCCCCCTTGGTTTCTAGCACCATCTTATTGCCTGGGGGTCGGCCCCATAAATTTTTCCCAAGGTTGTAAAAGTAATCCCGCGCCACACCTGGTTCCTTTGCCCAGGATTTTTCCCCAGTTGTTGTGATCCGTGCAGTTTTCATTGAGGGGGGGGACCATCTGGCCCTAATAATCCAGCCCCTTGGAAGATGACCAAAATTGGGGAAAAGGGCCAATCCTTCTTCCAAACGCATTGATTGGGGGGTGGACTTCTTGCTCGTCATCCCATTTTTAAGGTCAGACCCTGTTATTAACTCTTCCCTTTTCCCAAACAAACACGTCCTCATTCATCAAAGCCCCCCCTGCCTGTAAGACCTCCGAATGCACCTTTTGACTGTGCCCACCATGGTTATAGAACCCCCCTTGCCAGGGCGCCCGGGGACTATGAACCTCCACTCGCACCTATTCTCTTCAGTTTCCGAAACTTCTCCGTTGTCCCTAAGACCCCTGAAAAACTTTATCGGCCGCCCTAAAGTTTGGGGCCCTTTGTCCAGTAATCAATCGGGGGCACGAGAATCGGGCAGTAAACCTCCGAAAAACTTCACGAAGCTTGTTGTCATATCTTCTCCCAACTCCAAATGCACCGCTCGGAGGGCAAAAGTAAAAGGCAGAACTTTTTTTTCTGAGGCCCCCCCCTATGCTCCGGGGTTTTTCAATGTGAACCCCCAGTATGTTATTCCACCGTCTAAAAGGGCTTGTCACTATGTACCCGCTCCTGAGGCAGTGGGGGTTTGGCCCGGGGGTAGGGAGGGTCCTCCCGTGCCCGCCGGCAACCTGCAACTTTTTAGCACCCTTTTGAGGGCAGCTCGCCCCTTAAATCCCCGTAATTCTGACGTGGCGGGTGAGGGTATCCCCAAAACCCCCCCCATGTAGGCCCTCTGATCCCCTTTGTATCAATAGCTCGTCGCCCTCCCTCCTTTCCCACAGCACGGGATTTTTGGCCCCCTAGCTGAGCTCAGAGTTTTGTATTCCCCCCCGATTTTATAGCCCCATGATCTGGGAAAAACCCCCAATAGTAAACCCAAATTTTGTTGCCCCTAGTCGTCATTTTTGGACACGCGTCCTGACCCAAAACCTGTGCCGGTCACAAGTACTTCCACACCCCTGGAAACCTTCCCTTTGGAAAGCCTTATCCAATTTCTCTGAGCCCCCCGAGAGAAAACGTCCCCCTTGGCTTACCTTGTCAATGCAGCCCCTCACAAATTAAAATCCCTTTTCCGTGACTCCTAAAATTTTTTCTCCACGAGGAGGGCCCCTGGGGTCAAAAAATTCATGTCGTTTTCCCCCCGCAAAGTGTACATGCTGTGTTGTCTCCACGAATTTCGCCCCGGGCCCACAACCCTTCCCGGTAACCATCGGGGGCCTTTAAACCCAAAATTCCTTTTACTCGTTTTTCTGTGTGTCCCCCCTCGGCTTATAGGTCACTGGGTTTTGATCTGTAGGCACAACAGAATTGTTGACGTGACTGTAGTTCCCTACCCCTTTTACCCTTTCCCTGACATAGGGGGCAGACCTTCTTTCTGGCCCCACTGTAAGGCCACCCCCGAGTCTGTCCAAAAAGGTGGTGTCACCCTCAGATTACTCAACACCTCCCTACGTATTTCCCCAGTCTTGCCCCAGCAACATCCCCGGAGCTCTGTTTTGGGATCGAGCAACCTTCAGGGTGTCACCCGCGCACGACTGGTGACAGTTTTGATTTGGTCCCCACCCCAAATACGCTACTCCCCCAACCCCTGGGGGGAGCATCACAGAAACGTGCAGTCAAACCCCCCCCGGGTGCACCCGAGGGTCTGGGGAATGTGAACTCCAATTCCGCTAGGTTTTTGAAACCAGACCCCACCCGGAGCTGTTTCTGGCGGGGGGTCGTCCCCCTAGGTTCAGCCCCCAGGTCTTTTTGCATAGCATCCCCTCAAATGGGAGGGGTTCAAAAAACCCCAAAAGGGATCAAGGGCAGCTGCACTTTGCTCACAAAGCCCTCCTGGTCATTTCCTTTCCCCATCATTCCTTTTAGCCTAAGTCTGTCTTCCTTGATTTCCCACTCCGTCCCAAACCGATGTTCCTCGGGTACGAGAAACCCAGCATAGTCACGTTCCCAACCCGTGCCCCGAACGTTGGATTTTTTGCCCCCCAATTCTCTAAATGGCATTTTTACCCGAACATCCCCTGATTAGACCCCGGGAAAAATGTCCATCAACAACCTTTATCTGAGGTGGTCCCTTGCATTTGTCTACAAAAAATGGGTCTTCAGAAATTCTTTAAGGGGGCTATTACATTCACAAGGTGGTAGCTATGGTTCTTGTAAAAAGAAGGTGAATAGTGGACCAAACAACACGCCCAAACGTAGGTATCATACCCTTGCTTGGGCCCCCCTGTCACCCAACCACAAGAACCTTGTGTAGCCCCGTTTTGTGGCTGAAAAACCAAATCGTGGGAAGGCTTTGCAATGTTGCCCATAGGCGTACTGTTTCTGCCCCTAAATCTCAACAAACATCTGCTAATTTCTGCTCAGGGGGGGCCCGTGAGCAACAGTCGTTAAACGATGGCTTGGGGGGAACCGCCGCGAGCTGCGTTGAGACCTCTGAGGGGGTGGTTACCGACTCCTTGGTGACTGCCATGTGTGGAAGAAAAGGGGTTTTTTCCCCCGGGCTGGCATTGGGCATTTTTCCAATAAACCCCAAGGGGCCAGTTTTCCCCTTAAATAATATCTTTATTTCCCCACCAGCCCCCTTCCTGGTCAGGCTGTTCACCAATGAATTCAACTGCCCCCCGTGCCTTTTGAAATTGGGGGGCATTTGGGGTTCCCCGGGTTTTTCCTTGGGGTCGCACCCGTATGTCCTCCCGGGAATGCACAGGGTTCAAGTAATCCGATACGTCTCTTCGTGTTGGGGGGGGCGGCTGGCCCTTTAATCCCACTACATCCAGGTCCCATTTTTAGGACCGGCCCTGTCAGATATGCCAATTTGCGTCTCTGACGACCTTCGTGCGCACCAATCCGCATCAACAGAAAACACCCTCAGTCGCTGTAATCCCAAGCCCTCCTTTCCGGGGTCGCGGGGAAGGACGGGTCCCTTTCCCTCCTACAATTACCCCTGGACCCTGTACGGGCCCCACACCCTCCTTATAACCCTCCCGAAAACACAACTCGTCTAGTAACCCCCCTCCACCAAGATCCCTACATTAAACTTTGTCTGTGAAATGTTGGTTCCGTAGCTTGACACCCAACTCCTAAAAAGTTACTGCGCAGCCATCCCCGGGGTAATGTTTTGGGCCCTTTTCACTATCAAGGCGAAATTCCCGTCGACCCCCAGCTAACCTGCCCGTCACTTTGACTAGGAAAAGCCCTGCGTGGGACTTCCCCCCAAAAACCTTCCACCTTCTGTAATTTTTATCAATGTCTCCACTTAAACTTAGTTGCTAGACTCCCCGCTAAAAGGGATCTCTGTGCCCCCGTCGAAGAACAAAGGGTTTTGTTTCAGACTTTTTTCCTTTTCGCAACCACCGCCTTTATGGGGGCAAGGCCACTGAGCCTTGAAACTGCTCCCCAAAACAAATTCTGGGTGCCGTATCCCCACATCTCGCTATTTCCCCGTTTTTTCTTGCTCCCCGCCCTTTCTTGCAGTTTGCTTCCCCTTTAATTTGTGCAACCCGGTCTTTAGGACACAGTGCATGTGGTGTTTTTCCCCTTCCAGCACCCCGACACCCCCTGAGCGGGGCGTTACGTCCCGGCAAAATGTTCTCCACAACATTTGAAAAAAAGTCCAACTCCCAGTCTTAAACCCTTTTGGTTATGGTGGTGAAGTTTAAACACCCTGAATAGGTGTTTTTCATCACAAAACACCCCGTCTCATACTGGCCATTTTAGTGGTTCTCCTTGGGCCCCTTGGATGGGGGACCCCCTGGGCAAAATACTCCTACCTTATAGGAGTGGTTTAGGTCTATCCCGAATTTGGGGAAGTTTGACCGACTTCTTTGTAGGAAATTTTTCTCCCCCTGACCTACGCTCAGGTGAATTGAGACCCCCAACCCTTTCAATAATTTGTTTTTTTCGTAAACCCTATTCGCCGAATTTTAAGTGTAACCAGCATGTCGTGCAGCCATTTTCCTCTAATCACCTGGCTAAGGCCCCTTTCTAAATCATTTCATCATGCAAATCTCGAAACGTTGTCAAGTCAAATTTAAATACGGAACTTCTCTGGGTTTTTGACGGTCATGTCGGCAAGCCTCTAGATCCAACAACCGTAAAGTATAGCTCCTTTTATCTCCTCATGTTGCCAAAAATGTTTCTAATTGGTTTTTTGGCATGTTGGTTTTAGTGTCAGTAACTGGTAGTGCCGGCCCGGTCTAAGGTTTTCCCCTTGAGCTGCGACCGCAAATCTGCAATTTTAAACGGCATCTGAAAATCTTTTTCCTGTCTTTATCGGGCTCTAAACTGATCCAGAAAGCAATGTACTCTTTTAAGGGTTTTCCGTTGAACGGGAAAATTCAACTGGGGGCAATTGGGCAACATATTACGGGTGTGGGGGTTTTTTTTGGGGTCCCTTTTGGTGTTCAACACCTTGGAATACTACCCTTTTAATGTACTTAACTTATCTTTGTACTATTCATCTCCTGATACAATCTACATCACCTTATTAAATTCGTCAATCCCTGCAAGACTTCCTGGGATTCATCACCCTCAATACCCCGTAGCCCATATGCGGGAAAATGCTTGTTAAAGGGTTTCCTTTTTTCCCCCAAACTCTTCAAGCAGCTTGAAATCAGCAGTCTACTTTACTGCGGGGCAAGTAGCCTTGCACCTGTTACGCATTCTTTTCAGATGCCCTTTGTAGCGCTCGACGTTTTAATTTTTTTAAACACTAAACCGACTCTCCTGAACCCCCTCTGCCATTGTCGAATTTTAATGAGGAGTGGACACAAATTGTACTTTACCCATCCCCCCCACACAGTCACGTGTTAGGTAAGATGAACAGTTTTAAGGCTTCTAAACAAGTTTAAAAATTCCTTTGTTATATTGACTCTACTATGAATAAAAAAATGTACACTGTTAGCTCTCAAATCCCAATCAAAAATTGTATCGATTGAAATTAATCTACATTTAACTGACAATCCCACAAATAATTTACAGGACTTAAACCTGTCTCAGGTAAATTAAAAAATCCCACATTAACATAAAATAAAAGACGATAAAAACCCAAAAAAAGGGGTGCAGTTAAAAATTTAAAACCCTTTTGGTTTAACAAAAGTAAATTCAACAATTCAACTGTAAAACTAAATAAATAATGATGAAAACATTTGGCCTTGCCCAGCTTACTCTGTTAGCGGGGAGGGTTGGGTAAGTAAACCCAAACCTAGCTATGTGTTAACTTAAACCGGGCTTTAAAACTCCCTGTAAATAAAAATGGGTTAAATCGTCCTAGCTACTAAAACCCTTTTTGAAAATATTGCAAAACCCAGCCTAACGGGCACCTTGAAAATCCACTGTAAATAATTAACACCAAGTCTCCTACTCTGGATTACTTGAAATCACTGTAAATAATTAATTCCAACTTCTCTAGCCTACCTGGCCTGCCTGTAAATTACTGCAAATAACACTTCTGTGAAACACTTGAAGCAATCTCTGAATATATTTGCAGGAGAACCAACCAACAATGGTCCACTGTAGCGTAATAATCACTCTGTGAACACATGTAATTCCTATTTTACATTAAATTATAGACATTTTGATAATACGATAACTTTTTTAAATTATCTAGGGAAACACAATATTACGTAGCAAATATAAACATGTGTGTTTATTTGAGGTGCTAGTAGTGGTTGGAGGGAAACCATTAGTTTCTCTGCTCCAGGCATAGAAGTTTAAAACGTTATACGACTGCGTTTGGCCTGTCACTCCTTAAAACAATCTTTTGTTTCACATTCCGTTATGAATTTTCCAAGTACTTCTCCCTTCGGTTTATGATGGCATCTAAAGGTGGATTATTTAGAAACTATTCAACTCGTGAACAGTGGCTGCTGACGTAATAATTATGAGCTCTGGGCGATTAAATATCGTATAGTACCTAGCACAGGCTTACATACATCTAACCGGCTACTACTAATTACCGCTACCTACAACCTAACTTCCCTACAAATCCAATATCTCTCAACCTCTGCTTACATTAAGACTTCTAATATTTTAACGGCAAGCTAATGAATATACAGTGTATGTATTTAGTTTGATGTTTTTAATGCCTAGTTCTATTACTAACTTAATAAGCTTAGTGTAAACTTGTCCTGCATTTATATGCATTTATAAAGTGGAAAAAATGGTGTTCTGCATTCCGGCAGTAGCTGGAACCTACCCTGTATATAAGTGGGGCCCTACAGTAGATAGCTTCCGGAAGATCGGCAGGAGATGCAAACATTCCCCTGATGAAAAAGCAGGGGCCGCCCACAGAGTACACTGAGAGACATCACAATAAGTGTCTGGGGCCAAGTCTGATCATTCCCAGCATACTAAGGGATTACCAATAGCCACTGGCTGTCTTCAAGAAGGCACTGGCAGGCACCTATCAGTCACCTGACCAACCGGGCATGTGTTTCGTTTATGTAGCTTTGTGTTGCGGCCAGCCAGCTGTACAGCCGTGGTTTGTCTGAACCTATCCGCCATGAGCCTGGTTAGGACTGGCCAGGGAGGGCATTGACCCCTGAAACCCTCCTCAGTAAACTCCAGGTAACAGTCGAAAACACACTCTCAATTCCTTGTAGTGGTTACCATCATTCTACATCATCCATTGTTCAACATAACTTCCAGACATGTGATGAAGCATTCGTGCCAACTAAGCTCCAAGACCTCCTAATTCTCATAGTAGACTGTATATACTCTGCCCGCAGGCGGAGACGCTACCCACATGCCAATTATAGCTCTGCCTTAGACTTCGATGTCTGTGAGTTGAGCATTTGGCCCTCCGTTTATTTGTTGGACACCGTCTACCCAGATGTCTGTAGAGTATGGATCACTCTACGCACAAGAGTGCCGAACAGTCTTGCTGGTCAGCGTTTGCGCTGACCCGCACAAATATTGCAGGTCCATCACAAGTGCCCGTCTGTGGTGCTGACGACCATACAGCTGTATAGCCATTGTGCTTAGGCTTCTTTTGATTATGATAATAATGACGACCTACAACTACATTCCTGAAGTCTGAATCCCTCTTGCCTTCAATTGTAATGAGGCTTATGAATTTTGTGGAAGGAAAACATGACTATGGAAATAGAAACATGTTGAACCTTAAGCTAAGTTGAATCTTGCAGGACTCGGCAAGACAGAGCTAAAGCTATGTAAGACTGATGAAATTTCAAATATTGCTTTTCTCATGCCCAAAACAGGCAAATAACACTTCTGTATCAGGTTCTTGAGTTAAACTAGATAGGCCTTAGTGATAGATGTCAGTGGACGCTTCATCTGAACAAAGAAAATGATGGAAAATAAATAAGAAAAGACTAGGAAAAATAAGCAATAATGCATTTGAGGATTTTACTTAAATTTAAATCAGAAAAAAAAAAATATGCTTCGGTTCTTGTCAGCTTGGACAGGAGTAGGTAAGGCCCTGAATAGAATTTGATATTTTGATGCTAGGTTTATCCTGGTGCGGATGTGTAGTCCGAGTTTTGAATCTCTACCCTGGATGGAGCACCACAATGCTAACAGGTAAGGGCCAGTATAGTCCAATATGTAATAAGTTCTAACAAATGTCTTGTCCTTTATCTGCCCGTCTATCCTGGTGACCCACGCAGGAACAGAGTCCTGGTTAAGAGAAAATAACTCGGTTACAATGGTCATGATAATATAACATTTAAGAATGAAACAGTGATATAATGCCAGAATCAGTTTGGTAACAGCAAACAAATAGAAAGCGCAACAAACAGTAAACTCCTGGTAGTTTCACCCTCCCTGATTAGGAGAGAGTTGGAGTGAAGTGACTCTCCAACTTCAACCCACAGGTAAGTCAATGTGTAAATTTGTGTGGATGCTTGCAAGTGTGTCCACCAACCCTAGGGCCAATCTTTTGACACCGAGCTCTGAGGTGGGTACCTCAGCGTACAAGTGGCCTTATATGGACAGATTACAATGATTGTTTGCAAGAAACCTCGCCTGCATGCACGTTATAAGGCTAACTTACTTGGTGTTGCAGCATTCTGATCTTCACTTCCAAGCTACCTTAGCCCCTTGTCACCCCTCACACAACCACGTGCAAACGGAGCATTAATTCCTGCCAAGTTCATCGTAATTACGTGGCATGCCCTGCCACCTCAGAATTCACTATATCCAAGAGGTGTATATCCCTAGTATAACTAGTGCAACTCCAGACATTACTTCAGAACGGCTCTCTGAGACACTGGTACTTACTGGCATGCTCTCTCTGTAGCACGCTGGGCCCACAGCTAAAACTCAACTCACAATCTCCCAAGACACTGGCCAGAATCTACGAGGAAAAAGGTGGAGGTTTTGTCTTACTGTATGGGCTGATGGAGGAGGTCATCTACGGTACATCGAGGTGCCTCTACCAGATTTCCCCAGGTCCCAAATGTGAAGACACGTGGGGGCGCCGTCTGCTGATCACGGCACGTCTTGTCCAGTTGGTGTCTGTCTTAAGAAGAGCGAGCTGGTCTCCCTTCCAGACCCTCGTCTCTTCGTTCAAACTAGGGCTGCCAGTTCTCCCTAGCTAACTTATCCTAGTGTTTGCCTACATTATCGGCCTATTACTACCTATGTTAAGGTCTTAGGTCTACTTTATCATTATCTACAGATGCCTTAGTAAACCTAATATTAGTGTACTACCAGTAAAACTACCTACTCCTTCCCTGAAGAGTAAATCTATAAATTAAATACATGTCTACCAAGAATCCATCGCGGACAAGAGAATGCTTCCCTGTTTGGGTGGGGTATAAGGGCCATCCAGCTCAGCCGTCCCGTATGGCCATGCTGGACGTCCTGTGGAACTTTAGGGACCAAATAAATTTCCACAGTCAATATTACCAGGAGTAGAAATTTGAACAAATCAGACACCAAGAACTAGTTTCGCCCCAGCCCGCCAGAGAGGGGGGGGGGGTGCGCGACGTAACTCGCTAATGGTTCCTGGTTGCCTGAATAACCTTAACCCCACTTACACCTACTTTTCCCTCACAATAACAGCAAAGACATGAGTGAAATACTTTAGTCTCAATATGACAGCGTTTAGTGAGCCGTTATATCAGACAAAAAATTGACAGTTCAAATGGACTAAAAACAAAAGCTGTTGACAATATGTCCATTGTTACAAAAAACGCGATATCTAATAATGACAGATCTCCAGTGAATACTAGAAAGGACTGCCCCTCTAGCATCCAGCCTGTTACTGGGTGTGGAAAATTGCATTTAGCTGAATGTATCATTATGTACATAACAGTAAATGAACAAAGATTATTATTTATCAGTTAGACAAGTAGGAATTTGGGACACCTAGGTCGCAAAAAATGTCCCCCCTTCGATACCTACCACTGTCATATCCACAAGTTGCTCTGGACCTATTAATTATAAATGAAATATACATCACCAGGAATGCTGACAAATATATAAATTTGTGGACTGTATATTAAATTAAAAAATTATTATATATAAACACATACATAACAGAAGGAGAATATCTTTAATCTTGACTGGAGATTAATGTGTCATGTACAGGACCCCCCTTCCCCTTTGCCTACATTTATGAAAAATTTACTGGCCAGAATTTAAACAAATTAGACAGCTTATCTGAGGTTCCTGGAGTTGTCCTGTCCTGTCAACTGATACTCAAGTTATGCAGGAATGCACATCCAACAATTTCGTCTCCTATTTGAGAGGTGTAAGCCCAAATTTAACCTCTAGAGCACAAAAAATTCTTCCCATTACTAATGTCTGTTACTCAATTCAAAAACAAAAATGGCGACTGTCCTTCTGCGCAGGTGCAGCTTCCCGTTTTCGATAACAAATTTTATTATATACAGTATGGCCATCTATTTACATATAACTACTGTATTTCTGGAAAATATATACAGTATTTTCCACACTGGGTTTTTGTAACAAGTAGTTAGTATCCTGGTCCAATTATCCATTAGAATTTAATAGTAAGATTCACTAGTGCTTCAGGATTACAACTGGTAGGCTACTAAAGAAATTAAAATTTAGTAAGTTTATTAATAAAGATAAAGTTGTCTAGGTGGACAATATCAAAGTCAAAGTAATCAGTTTAACATAATATAGGATGCAAGTTGCTACACTTCTCTCGTGTACAGTAGTATTGTGCTGAAGGTACATATCTTTATGGCTTTTAAGTACTGTCTGGTACATTGTCAGCATTTAAGAATGTAATACTAATATATACAAGTGAGTATGTGTGTATGTGCTCTGAGTAGTTCGCTATGTTTCAAGACTCGAACTAACCAGTGACTGACTAAAAGTCCTCACATAAACTAACTTCTTGACCAACCTGGCAATCAGAACAGCTTGCTTGAACAGTAAAACAACCGATTTGCCGAACATCAATATAAAAAGCAGCAGCAACACAATCAGGAACAAGGAGATAACATAATGATCCTAAGTAGGGACCATCTGCAGATCCTCCACAAAAGTCACAAAACTCCCATACTACTGAATCTAAGTTCAGCATAAGAAATGAGTAAGGAGAGTAGAAGTTTGAGGTAATCAGTCCCCAACGTTGAA
Source organism: Cherax quadricarinatus (assembly GCF_026875155.1). Lineage (NCBI taxonomy): Eukaryota > Metazoa > Arthropoda > Malacostraca > Decapoda > Parastacidae > Cherax > Cherax quadricarinatus. Next base: position 28,695,774 of record NC_069445.1, on the reverse strand, counting down.
TCGATGTAGTTCATCCTCACTATGAAAGTGCAGCTAAGGGCCAGGATGAGAGGATGAGAGAGAGTTGCTTAAATACTGGGTGAGATGAGTTGAAGCAGGAGGAGGTGGGAAGACAGTGGGACTTCCACTAGTGAAGTAGGTCGTCGCCAAAAGGTTTGCGCAAGCGTTGAAGTCTTGTGAGTTCTCCATTCTTCACTTGTCGGTTTTCAAACATCAATAACATCTGTCAGACACTACAACATTCATGTATTTGGTACAAGACTTCACGCATGCCAACCTTTGCGACGACGACTACTTACACTAGTGCTGGTCCCACTGTGTATCCGCTCCATCTTCAACTCATCTCACCGCAGTATATAAGCAACATCTCTGGCCTATGCTGCACTTCTACAAGATGATGACTGAAACATCGATTCAGGTTGAGGAATGATTACTCAAACTTCTACTCTCCCTTACCCATTTCTAATATTGTTTTTGACAGTGAATGAAGCACTGTGTGGCGAACAGATTTCTTCAGTAAAGATTCCCAATGTGTTTGCCATAAGTGTCTACAATATGCAATTTGTCGTCTTCAAGAACATTTCATCACATCTGTCAGACACTGCAACATCATGGGAGAGTCTTTGTACAAAGACGTCAACGCTTGCCAACCGAGTTGGACACGGGACCTACTTAGTGACTTGTCGGCAGGTGCCACTGTGATCCAGTCCTCTCCTGTCTTCAAACTCATCTCACCGCAGTATAAAGCATCCTCTCTGGCCTAAGCTGCCAACTTCACTACAAGAGTGATGGACCCTGACTCATCGATTCCAGTTGAGGACTGATTCCTCAACTTCTACTCTCCTTAACCCATTATCTACTTTTGTTATTGACTGATGACGATAGCCACTGTGTGGCGAAACGTTTCTTCAGTAAAGATTCCCATGTGTTGCATAAGTGTCTCAATTCTTCAATACCCATGCACTCTGTCCATGCCCAGGACTCTTGGAATTCTGTTCAAGAGCATGCATGTGCCACTTACGTATGATAACAAGAGGGAGGTCCTTGGCACTGACGCTCCTCCTTTCACAAGGTGACATTAAAGCAATAAAACACTTATAACATCGTAGTTCTAAATGTCCTCAAAATCGAGAGAGTTTTAGGAAGCAAGATTTCCAAACATTTGGATTTCCACCCATTGCACAACCAGGGCAGGTGGGGTTTCAGAGCAGGTTGCATCCCACCTCTCATAACATTGACACTATGACATGGTCCTTCGATACACTTGAGAAATTGAAAGCGATGTCTTATATTCAGGGATTCTGCAAATCCTACAGCAAGTGTGATCATTGTAATAGGCAAATGAGAAATGTAGAGATCATATCTTAATTTCTCAATCAGAGAGTAAAAGCAGAATCAGTAAAAAGTTATATCAAAAGCGCCCCTGTGCTTTAAGGGTATCCAGAAATTTAATTCCCCTTCATCCCATCGGTTTATATCACTTTGGGTTATGCCATATTTCAGTTTTTTGCTGGGTCCTGGACATTATATTCAGGGTACATGGAACAGGGCAGACTCAGACACTTGGTCCAGCAGAGTCATGACTTCCATTTAGTATAGGGGTATTCCTTGCTCGGTTACTTTTTAGTTATCTCTTGAACACCGGTGGCACAACGTAGTCTGAGTTCGGTCCACTGTACAAGGCTTTTTCAATCAGGTAATGACAAATGCAATTTGCCAGAATACCCAAACCTTGTTAGGTATTTCTGGCAAATTTGCAGTGGTGGACATTAAAAACCCAAACCGTGTTTGGGTTTCCTAATGTCCCATCCACTGCACTTCTCCCGCCTAACGTATCGTCTTGTACGTCTCAGCAGTCATGGGACATTAAAAATAAAATGTCTGGCATTGTAATGGAGTGCCAGCATGCACTCTTGCTACATATCTTTGTAGATTGGTCTGTCTATCAGCGGTCAAGCAGGAATTTGCTCCAACGTCTCCACCGGTCCAAAGGTTGGTCGAAGACCTACTTCGACTAGTGGATAGTACCACTACGACCCCGCCTCCTCCTGCTTCGCCTCACCTGACTACAGTATATAAGCCACGTCTACGGCCCTATGCTGCAAATTCTACAAGACTGATGGACTGAACACATCGACTCCAGGCTGAGGGACTGATTACCTCAAACTTCTCCTCTCCTTACACCTTTCTGCTTTGTTTTGGACTGATGAAGCCACTGTGTGGCGAAACGTTTCCTAAATAAAGATTCCCTTATGTTGCATAGGTATCTCAATCTTCAACTTGTCGGTTTTCTAAACCATTCATCACACACGAGTAGAAATTCTGACTAGCAAAGGTACTGTGATTCTCTAACCACAACACTTGTGAAGCAGTTGAGTCGCCAGTAGAGAACCACCACGAAACGTTGGTGGAGTTATAACTGGAGAACGGCTGCTAGAATGTTGTGTAGGAGGACCAGTGTAGGAGGACCAGTGTAGGTCCAGATGACATTGAAAATAAGATCTTTTCAAGATCTATGCTGCTCTTCTTATCTCTCCTGTGTTGGATGACCCGAGCCGACAATCAAGGCTAAAATAAATACAAAATTACACACCACTCGAGAACTCATTCACATAAGCATACGGCATTTAAAAGAAACAGTGAGGATATAATGATGTTATACTACGTAAGTCCAAATCAAGGCAGGAAGAATTTGCAGCATAAAAACCTAAACAAGAGTGAAGCTCTTATTGAAACAAAATTAACCCAAACACATAATAAATTAAACAGGAGTGGAACGAATACTTACAGATTTGATGAGAGCCGAAAGTTAAGTGACTGACAACCGGTCGAAGAGAGCCTTGTCACCTCCCACCAGATGCATAAAGATGGGGGGGGAGGGATGTAGCGGGAACGATGTTCCCAGCTACCAGAACAAGCATACTGCTCAACAAACTACCACCACCTTCATTCATAGTTCCACCACTCCTATCTAATGAACTTTTCCCTCACAACCTGGGTGTTAGTTGACTGGTGTGGGTCGCATCCTGGGACAAAACTGACCTAATTTGCCCGAAATGCTCTGCATAACAAGCGGCTTTCTATTTAGTAGTATGTCATTAATGTCATTTATGGTCTGTATACCTTGTACGTGTACTTGCAGAAATAAAGATTATTATTATTATTATTATTATTATTATTATTATTATTATTATTATTATTATTATTATTATTGTTGTTATTATCTAGTTTTTCATTGCTGAAAAAATAATACTAAACAAATTCTTTAGCATTTGTTTCAGGGAATTCGCTGATTTATGCAAATCGCTTCACTACATCATCGCGTTTATTATCGCATATCAAAAGGATAAAGAAAATTAATTAGCTTTGCTGAAATCAGTAACAGTCAACAAATACTACAAAGTGTTGAGTCACTTTGATGTCAGCTTCCTTTGACAGAGACAGAGCTGATAAACACTATCAGATCACCTCGCACGTCACGGCTGAGCTGTTGCATATCGATCACTCAGTATAATTGTTGCTCCAGAAATGTATTACTTTTAGCCAGGAGTTTAGTAAGTTCCAAAGTACTGTTCAGTGCAGTGCTGTGTTGTGTAGTGTAGCTCTGTGTTGGTACTCGCGTAGCCTAAACCTCGGTACTTACGATAACCTCACGGTAACGAGTGTGACTTTGTAAATGGTCCAAGTCGGACCGAAACGTCGTCGTAAGCTTCTCTCTCTTATGTGCGGGTTATTTGTGCATTACTCGCAATACCACTGTTTTATTTATATACACTTTGCTAACCCCTCCCTCCTTTCCATGTTAACAACTGTCTTGTTATATTACCTTGAGCACCGGCCAGTAAAAAAAAAAAAAGTGAATTTTTGATGTTATGGGGGACATTTAGAACACATTTCTGGACGTCAAAATATATTTGTTATTTTTTCTTTCCTTATTGTCAATGACGGGAACAACACGGCATATTTCAAACATAAATTAATCGAATGCTTCCTTTGATGGCAATCCGAAAAAGCTGCCTGCTTTACGACACAACTGACTTTTTTTTGGTATTTTATTTAAACTCCAAACCATATGATACATAAAGCCATAGATAGTGTACAGTCTGAGAACGCTTGTTATCTCATACACTATACACACGACAATAGCTAAACAGGCAAACAGATCATAAAACAGTAGCATAAACAGAAACATAAACAGGTACAGAAAACACAAAGATAACATAAATGAAGCCCTATCCATGGCTTCGAAAGGTATCCATAACCCAACTGAGGAATATATAATCCATAAGTACATACTACATTCCATACGAGTGCCGCAACATATAATCGGGACAACGAGTTATATGTATTACACACGTTACCCGATAACGTGTATACACTGCCTCCACTTGAATGAAGGTGGGGACCAACCTACAAGTGCAAACCACACACACCCTAACACCCACGTACATCTAATAACGTAGCTAAAAGAAGGATGAATACCCACACACACACACACGTTACATACCTTGTCACTTGTTTACTTCCTGAGACACAAGCTTGTCTCACACATCTAAACAAAATAGTAACATGGAACAGTATCATAAAATAGCATTACACAAAAGGTATACAGAGTAATGCGCTGTTTGTTAAAACCAAAACACCATACATAAAGGCAATAAAACAATACATACTTGCCATATGAACATGAATACAAAATAACATAAGAGAGCCAACCAGTGCACGCAAACATGTCACACTTGACACTCAATACAAACATTGTCATGTGAGTCAACAATATGCCTGCAGGTCTACAACACAGAGGCCTATCAGAATACAATATCATAGCGCATAATTATAGCCCAAGCGCCATCATCCATTTATAGCAACCATGTGGTTGAGCAAAACATATGAACAGATAGAAACACCGTGACATGCTGGATGAAATCTTCACCCTCACGTTCAAGCATCCCCTAGCTCATGAATGTAACACACATAACAAGCATTGCCAATGCCCATTCATGCCGCTTCCCCCCCCCCCTGTGGAAGACTAGCCCGGCGGAACTCCTGACGTTACAAATTCCATAAATCCCTCATCGCAAAATCCCTGTAACCCGCCATAAATTCTTCCCATCTCTTCCCATATAACTCTCTATTATGGCACTTAGACCTGTAAAAAGATGCAGCTAACACCATTTTCCGTTCATCCACTCCATTGTCCTCATCGCTTCCGGGCCGTGTGGACGTGCTGCGCAGACGCTCGCGATTCAGTTGATTTTCTGTGCAGTTTTCCTGTTTTGAGCAACCAAAATGGCGGATAGACATGGTCGACGTGTAAATACTGTCTGTGTGGAACTGGTACTTGGTACCCTAAGCAGTTTTACAATGCAGGTGCTACTCCCAACGATTATTCGTGATGTGTATGGGATACCCAATGAAGAGCTTTATGGTGTGGCTGTTAACGGAGTTACGAGGATTTTCATCAAATTCATAAATGCTGGATTTTACTCAAGCATAGTTGACACGTACCACGAGAAGAGGATGGCCGTGAATACAGCAGTGGAGGTATGTCTACATGATGTATCCAGCTATGTGACATATGTAAAAGTCAGGAATGTGCCCTTTGAAGCTACAGAGTATGATGTGGTAGCGGTATTCCGTCGTTATGGCAAGATTCATGCGGCGGAATTGGGAGTGTGGAAGGATGGGCCTTATGTGGGACTGCCCGAGGGATCCTTCAATCTGAAGATGACGTTACGGCAATCAATACCTTCGTATGTTTTATTGGAAGAGTTCCGAACGCAGGTAAATGTATAATATGCGGGACAGAGAAGGACATGTAGGCTGTTTACCTGGAGTTTTACCTGGAGAGAGTTCCGGGGGTCAACGCCCCCGCGGCCCGGTCTGTGACCAGGCCTCCTGGTGGATCAGAGCCTGATCAACCAGGCTGTTGCTGCTGGCTGCACGCAAACCAACGTACGAGCCACAGCCCGGCTGGTCAGGAACCGACTTTAGGTGCTTGTCCAGTGCCAGCTTGAAGACTGCCAGGGGTCTGTTGGTAATCCCCCTTATGTATGCTGGGAGGCAGTTGAACAGTCTCGGGCCCCTGACACTTATTGTATGGTCTCTTAACGTGCTAGTGACACCCCTGCTTTTCATTGGGGGGAGGGTTGCATCGTCTGCCAAGTCTTTTGCTTTCGTAGTGAGTGATTTTCGTGTGCAAGTTCGGTACTAGTCTCTCTAGGATTTTCCAGGTGTATATAATCATGTATCTCTCCCGCCTGCATTCCAGGGAATACAGGTTTAGGAACCTCAAGCGCTCCCAGTAATTGAGGTGTTTTATCTCCGTTATGCGCGCCGTGAAGGTTCTCTGTACATTTTCTAGGTCAGCAATTTCACCTGCCTTGAAAGGTGCTGTTAGTGTGCAGCAATATTCCAGCCTAGATAGAACAAGTGACCTGAAGAGTGTCATCATGGGCTTGGCCTCCCTAGTTTTGAAGGTTCTCATTATCCATCCTGTCATTTTTCTAGCAGATGCGATTGATACAATGTTATGGTCTTTGAAGGTGAGACCCTCCGACATGATCACTCCCAGGTCTTTGACGTTGGTGTTTCGCTCTATTTTGTGGCCAGAATTTGTTTTGTACTCTGATGAAGATTTAATTTCATCGTGTTTACCATATCTGAGTAATTGAAATTTCTCATCGTTGAACTTCATATTGTTTTCTGCAGCCCACTGAAAGATTTGGTTGATGTCCGCCTGGAGCCTTGCAGTGTCTGCAATGGAAGACACTGTCATGCAGATTCGGGTGTCATCTGCAAAGGAAGACACGGTGCTGTGGCTGACATCCTTGTCTATGTCGGATATGAGGATGAGGAACAAGATGGGAGCGAGTACTGTGCCTTGTGGAACAGAGCTTTTCACCGTAGCTGCCTCGGACTTTACTCTGTTGACGACTACTCTCTGTGTTCTGTTAGTGAGGAAATTATAGATCCATCGACCGACTTTTCCTGTTATTCCTTTAGCACGCATTTTGTGCGCTATTATGCCATGGTCACACTTGTCGAAGGCTTTTGCAAAGGCTGTGCGGATCATTTGACCATATGGCAGCCCAATGCCATAGAAAACCAGGACGGAGGGAACAGATGCCAACACCGGTGGATCAGCAGTTGGGTCCTGTGGTGCCGGAGACAGATGCGAGCAAAAGGCAGGCATCTTGCAGTTGGAGTGAGGAAGTTGGAAAAGCAGAGGCGGAGATGGACTCATGTGCTACGTTACCTGTGGGGACGGGGCCTGAGCAGACGACGACGACGAACAATGACGGTGAGCCTGTAATGCAACAGGATGGAATGCTGGATGAGGTTTTAAATACCTTCCTGAGTGAGGTGGAGGGGGGTCTGGATGATGAGCAGCGTGGACGCTCATTGGAGGAGACTACAGACTCATCAAGACTTGGGAAGACCGTGTGCAATGAGGGGAAGAAGCACACGGTAGTGGCTGAGGTGCACAGAGCGTGCACAAAAGAGGAGGTTACATGTGGAGATGGAGGTTCACGCAAGAGAACAGCTGGGACATCTGATATGGATGACGTCTTAACGCCCAGGCAGAGACCTGGAAAGAAGTCTTGGAGGCCCAGGTTGGACCTCCTGGAGAGTGGGTGTAGCAGTACTGAAGTACTGAAAGGTTCAAAGGACAAGGGGGAAGGTTGGGGGACTGGACAGACAGGGTGACAAATGGGGCTCTAGTCAGCAGACAGGTCATGCAGGTGCCATTCCAAGGCAGTGGGGCAAGCCACCTTTACTGTCACAATTCAAGGTTGTAGCGATCAATGTTAATGGCCTGAGAGCCGAAGTTAAAAGAGTGTGGGTGGAATGGTTTTTAAGGAGATTTAATGTAGATATATGTTTCATTCAGGAGCACAATTATAAGTTTGGTTGTAAGTTGTCTTTGAAAGGATATAAGTTGTATGTGAGTGGCTCGTTGAGGTTGAAAGGTGGGGTTGCTGTGGCTGTAAAGGAAACCAGTCCATTGCGTAGTTTGGGGTGGGAGGAGGGGGGGGAATGTCGTGCTGGTGGAGGGAGAATAGGGTGCAACGAGGGTTTGTTTTATAGGAGTATATATGCCAGCGGATGGCAACGCACGAGTCAAGGAGAACTTTGTGAGGGATTTTTTGATGTACTATTTAAGGGGTTTACCTTTAGTCACTGTCATAGGGGGAGATTGGAATTGTGTTATTCGGGGTGGGAATGTGGAACCGAGGGGGGCGGGGTGTATGTTGGGCATGTTACGCAATGTGTTTGGAGACGTGGGGGGTTTTGGATGTTGTGGGGAGGGGTGGTTGGCGGGTTGAGTATACGTTTGTCAGACGGGGTTATGCTGCAAGATTAGATAGGATCTATGCAACGGAAGCTGTACGCGTGTTGGGAGTCAGGACTTTTGATGTGGCATTTTCTGATCATAGGGCAGTTATGGCAGATCTTGATTGGGAGGATATGGCTAGGATACAATCTGGGTTTTTGGAAATTAAATGCAAGACTCATGAGGAGTGAGGAGGTGAGTATGGCATTTGGGGAATGGTGGCAAACTTTTGGGGATTCTAGAGAGGTGGAGTCGTGTGTCTTAGAATGGTGGGAAAGGCATGCTAAGCCGGGTATAGCAGGTTTTTATAAAAGGAAGGGAAGGGAAGAGGCAGGGTGGAGGTATGGGTTGCAAAATTATTTGGAAAATCAGCTAAATGGGTGTTATGAGGAAAGGGGGGGGGGCAGCAGTACGGAAACATGGTGCAACTCAAGGACAGGTTGGCAGAGTTACATAATGGTAGATTTGATGCGGTACGTGTAAGGGCGGGAATGGAGGCTGTGCTGTGGGGGAATAAACCTTCGGGAAGTGTTTTGCGAGGTTTTAGGGTAAGGCAGAAGGATTCGACTATTTTAAACTTGGAGGTAAGTGAGGATATGGGTGGATATCATAAGGGACAGGTACTGAATACTACAGAAGGCATGAGTAATTATGTTGATTTCTGGTTCCAAAGGAAGTGAGGGAAGGGGGAGGAGGGCGATGCTATTGAGGAGGTGTGGGGGGGAGAGGTTTAGGGTCATGTGGAGAGGAGGACATGGAGATGGGAGGTGAGATTAGCATGGGGGAAGTTGAGGAGGCTGTGTTCAACATGAGAACTGGCAAGGCACCAGGTATAGATGGGATTTCAAATGTTTTTTATAGAATTCAATGGGAGCACATTAAGTACTGTCTGGTGAGGGTCATAAATTGTATGCGACGGGAGGGACAGTTAGGACAGACTCAGCGAACGGGAGTAGTCGTATTAGTATGCAAAAAGCAAGAGGGAAGAGTATTGAGTGTGTACAAAGCTATTTCGCAAATGTGTGCTGACTACAAGATTTTCGCAAAGATACTGGGCAATAGGATGGAGAAGGTGTTAGGTGGGGTTATTCATAAGGGGCAGATGGGTATTCCGGGCAGAAGTATGAGAGATGGGCATGGCCGCATTGGGGATTTTTTGGAGGGTTGCAACGGGGGAGGGATTTTGGGTATTGATTGGGAAAATGCATATGACTGTGTGGATAGAAACTTTCTGAGGGCTAGTTTGTTGCATCTCGGTTTTGGCATGGGAGTGGTGAGGTGGGTTGATACAATGTATTCATCTGCAATGGTGCGGGTACAAATTAATGGCAGGTTGGGAAGGCCTGTAAGGATAGAGAGGGGTTTGAGACAGGGGTGTCCCCTGTCTCAAATATTGTTTGCGTGTATGCAGCATCCATTTTATGGGCTCGTTGAGAGGAGGGGGATTTTAAATGGGGAGAAGGATGGGTGTATAGATGTGGTGGGGTATGTGGACGATACCACTGTTCCGATAGCCGGAGTGGTTGGAGCTTTTCGGGAGTTAGTTAGTTTAATATGTTTATTATGCACCCCATACCCATCCTGTGGGCGGTAGTCAAAAGATTACAGAGGTACATAATGGGTCCAGGGACTGGGCCTCAAAGTTTTGATAGCTGAGCAAGTTACAGAGGTAATGAATTCACAATTTACAAAGGTAATGAACTCACAATTTACAAAGGTAATGAACTCCAGGTAGGTCTAGTCACAATCATGACAAGTTACAAAGGTATTTACAGATTACAAAGGTACACAATGGGTCCAGGGACCGGGCTCGAAAGTTTTGATGGCTGAACTAGGTACAAGGTAATGAACTCACAAGTTACAAAGGTAATGAACTCACAAGTTGCAAAGGTAATGAATACTGTAAGAATGGTTACTTACGTTTATACATGGCTGCAATCATGAACAAATTTTAGAGTAATGAGCAATTCACACTTCCACACCCGGTCACAACTGTAGTGAGTTATTGGTGCAAATGTTGATTGCTGAGTCTCTCTCTCTCTCTCTCACACACACACACACACACATACAAATTCATACACACACACACACATAAACACACACACACACACATACACAAACTCATACACACACACGCACACACACTCATACACACACACACACACTCATACACACACACACACACAGCAATCAGTGAAGAGGCGGGGCCAGGAGCTATGAATCGACCCCTGCAACCACAAATAGGTGAGTACAAATAGGTGAGTACTCATACACACACACACACACTCATACTCACACACACCACACACACACACACACACAACACACACACACACACACACACACACACACACACACTCATACACATACACACAAACACACACACACACACACACACACACACACACACACACACACACACACACACACACACACACACACACACACACACACACACACACACACACACACTTTTCGGGAGGGCATCTGGAATGCTGGTGAACAGAGCAAAATCAAGTTTGCTGGAGGTGGGTGCCTGGGTGGGGGGGGCTTGAGGTTGGAGTTTGGGTGGGAAGTGGTGGCTAGGCTAAAAATTTGTGGAGTTATATACAGGACAGATGTGCGGGAGGCTAGGCAGGTGAATTTGGAGGTGGTGGTGGAGAAGGCAGTAAAAAGGTTAAGGAGTTTACGGGCGGGGGACGTCACCTTACAACAGCGGGCGATAATTGTAAATTCATTAGTTTATAGTAAAGTGTGGAGTGTGGCTGTGGTGTATTCACTGCGGACTCAAGACGTACATGAGATTCAGAGGAGGGCATTACATTATGTTTGGGATTTCGGGAAGGCATGGCTAAGCAAGGAGATGGTGATGTCGAATATACACAGTGGAGGAGTAGGCCTTTTAGCGTTGGGGCCGAGAGTAAAGGCCCTATATGTGAAACAGAGGTTCGTTAGGGAGGGGGGGATAGAGGGGTTAGAGTGGGGAAAGTGATGGAGGATGTGCAGAGATGATGGAGTGGAAAAAAATTAATTGAATGCGAGGATATGCTGAGGTTATTGTTATTGATTAGGGAGGTGGAAAAACTTAGGGTGGGGTGTTTGGTGACGATGAGCAGGAGGCCGGAAATCATACAGGGGGTATTGGTGTATCCCTTGTATGATTGGGGGATGATATGGAATGACTTTCGAAAGCCTAAGTTAATGCCGAGAGTACGGGAGTTTGTATATAGATTTATGATGGGGATATTAGCATCGAAAGCTGTTTTGTGTTCAATGGGATTGGTGAGGGAACAGACCTGCGATCACTGTGGAGAACAGGAAACAGCTTTTCATGCGTTTTTTTCTGTGAAGAGTTGAGGGAGGTAAGGGTGTGGTTAGCAAAGGTTTTTAGGTTGATGGGTGGGGGTAATGTAGAGACTCTGCGATCCTTAACATTAGAAGTATGCAGGGTCTCAAAAGAAGTGAAAAGGGCGATTATGTGTGTAGTGGCTGATTTTCTGTATATTTCCTGGGGGATGAGGGATCCGGGAGGGGGAGAATTAGAATTAGGGCAATTGCGGCGGGCATATATAGAACGGTTTGCAGGAACAAACTTATTTATGGGGGACAGTGGAGGGCACGTTTTCCGGAGACCTACTGCAAAATTACGGTCAATGGCCTCATTCAGTTGGCGAGCTAATTATATGTAAAGGACTGGTTTCCTTCATAAGTGGGTTGACATTTCGGAGGGGGACTGTATGAGGTAAAGGACTTGTGAAGGAATGTGAGGGTCGGGAAGGTATGTACTGCGTGGTGCTGTGTTGACATGTAAGTTTTGTGTGAAAGATTTTGATAAGCCCAAGATTTGTATAAATTAGGGCCTTGTGATTAAAAGGGAGTTATAGAAGTCACTGTCCATGTTAGTCTACCAGTTTTTGCAAAGATAATTTTTCTGGTATGTATTTTTGTAGTATTTATTGTAATTTTGTAGGGAATTTATTTCCTCTTAGATGGCTTTTATATTTGTTTTTACATAATTTGTTTTCCATCACTTTTGTAATGATATTAAGTTTCGTTGCTGATGCAACGTATGCTGTAAAAATCTTGCAGTTTTTGATGCTTTATACGCTTATGCAATTTTGTGTAATGCTTATTTTTGTTATAGAGTAATGTTTTCGGATAATTACCAGATTTTGTTCTTAGGTAAAATCTCATAAATAGTTGCATGTATATATAAAGTTACCAAAATTAATGTTTGATCACTGCTGTGATCAATACGTGTGCGAATGATGGGGGTGTATTTATAGATGGGTTTTCATGGGGGGTCCCCCCTCCAACAGTTTTGTGTGTATGTGTCAGATGTTTTATCATTTTGTATAATGTGTGTCAGTGGATGGTGTGTATGTATTTTGCATGTTCAAAATTTTTTTCTCTTGCACTTGTGATATGATTCATAGTAATCTTGTCCAGATCCTGTATTGTTGTGTTATTAAATATTTTATACTACCTTGTAATTTATAATGTTTTAAATAAAAAAAAAAAAAAAAAAAAAACTCTCTATTATGGCACTGCATTGCCCAAGAAGTAAATATGAAATCTGTTGCCAAATACACCACTGAATTCTGAACTGCCCCTATCCAAGCATAACTCTTACAAGACCGACAACACCCCCCCCCCACTAACTGAATCACATGACCGAACCATTCCCTCACAACGCTAAGACGTTCACAAAAATAAACCGCATGAAAAGCCGTGTTGTCCCCACCACACGCACAGCACTCCCACACTTCCCTGAGCCTCCTATTAAATAAAACTACCCCGAAGGCAAAATCTCACATAAAAACCGGAACATCACCTCCCATACGCACAGTTGTATATGCAGTATCTTTAAGCACACCCAAATATCTAGCCATGCATACATAGGGTATGTCCCCTCCACCACAGCCACTTCCTGACCCCTCCCCACCCTCTCAAGAACACCCACCTTCATATGTACTGGATCCTGCACAATTATTAAAGCCTGCAACATGGCCTCACAATCCTTTAAATCCCTACACCCCCACCACCACCGCATATCCTCTTGCACTCTACTTTTACCCCCACCCCTCCCTCCTGCAGAAAACTCTATTTCACATGCACATTCATAAATCTTCGTTCTGATAGGATAAGCCCCAGCCCACCCTGGCTAAGCAGAAGTGTGATCACCCCTCTACCTAACCAATCACAGCCCAAACCCCCAGGTAAACCAAAAAACCCTATGCAACAATCGCCTAACATCACATGGCACCAAAGGGTACATGACAGCAACATGCCATACCTTACTATACAAGAGTATGTTAGCTACAATCACCCTTTGGTGCAATGTGAGGTGCAATGGCTATAATCCCTCGAGTCGCCTCAGCACACAATCAACAACCCTCTCTGAATTAACCCCTCTCGCCTCACTCGCATTCCTTGCATGTACTATTCCACTAATCTTAACCTGATTCACAACACTCCACCCGCCCCTGTCACCCCCCTCCACCCAAACCCAGTCCCCAAGTTCCACAAACTTCGACTTTGCCACATTAATTTTCATTCCCGTAGCCTCCCCAAACATGGCCGCAACCCTCCCCACACACCTTCACCCCTCTCCCCCCCTCATTAGAACCATTGTATCATCAACGTAACTTACAGTACCTGGACCCCCAGCGCGTTCCTCGCCCTCCACCCCCTCCTGCACACACTACTGAACCGCCCTATAAAATGAATCCTGTAAGCATGCGAACAATAATTGTGGGAGTGTACAACCCTGTTGCAATCCCTTACCCATCTGAACTTTTGTCCCCACCCTCCCATTGACCTGCACATACATACATGCCCCCTGATACAAAGTCCTTGCCCAAGACATGATTTCCTCTCCAAACCCCTGCCATCTCATAAACAACCACAACACTTCTCTTTCTATGCTATTATATGCCGCCCACCAATCCAGCACTAACACTCCACCCCATCCCGACCCCAGCCACTGCTTTATTATGCCCCTTATCAACCCATGTCCCTCATACATAGACCTACCCAGTACCCCATATTGTCCCCCATCTATAACCTTATCAATTACCATTATCGATTTCCTAAAATCCTCTCAAATAACTTATTATAGCTGCACATAAGCGATATAGCGCTATAATTCTGCACTGTAGACTGTTGGGCCCCTTTGGCACCAACACCACGACCATCGTCCATTGCAATTTCCCCATCACCCTTCTCCCTCTTATTACAATAAACAACCTTACTAAAATCTTTAAAAAACCCCAATGTGTGGCATAGAAATCACTCGGCAAATCATCTCTGCTCGGAGCTTCACCTGAGCGCATGCCCAACAATGCTTGCCATACCTCACACTCCAGAATAGGACCCCCTAAAGCCTCCCTGTCCACCCTCTCGAGCACACATTGCACCCAACCCCCATGTCCCATAGAGCCACTTCACATATGCCCACACTCACCATATACGACCTGAACCATGCATCAACATAACCACCCATACCCTCTGTCGTGACCAACACTTGACCCTCCAAATACCCCTCCATACTCACATGCACATGCAATCCCATCACTTCTGTGGCCAATATTTTCTATCTCTGCCCCCTCAAAACACAAGCCAACAGCCATTCCCTTCAGAGCACCTCCTCCGACCCTCCCAACACCCGTGTACCATTGAAATAATCATTTTGCAAGACCCATATACTATCTTTTAACCCCCTCAATTTCTGCAACAGGGTAGCCTGCACCTCCACCCCCATAACTATCCCACAGCTGCCCTTCAAGTACCCTATAAGCCCATATGTCAACTGATTTTCCTCCTGCCCACGTTAAACATAGAAGTCCCTAATGCATGTCCTAGCCACAGTTTCCCAACAACTAACCAAATCCCCCTCTCCAGGCACCCCATTCCACAAACTCACCCACAATTTCACAAACGATTCCCACCCATCCCCCTTTTTGAGCAACAGGTTTCTACCTCAATCTCTTGCTACCCTCTACCCCTGCACTATCCCCTGCCTCACTGTTTTCTGTAACCTACTAATCATCCCTCCCCCCTTCTGCCATTCGATACCCTCGCTTCCTTTCCTACCCTGCAGCACTGTACAGCCCTTGTGGCTTAGCGCTTCTTTTTGATTATAATAATAATAATTGGAGCAACAGGTCATTCAATTTCCAATAACTCCCGTATCGTCTAGACAATCCCTCCCACCCTAAATCCACCAAGGCTCCCTGATGGTTGGAGAAAGCCATGTCCAACATGTTTACCCACCATACTTCGACCGTGCGAGGCACATATAGTCTGTCAAGCCTAGCCACTTACCTTCGATGTACAAAAGTGTGCTCAATCTCCCTCAGCACCCCCCACATCCATTAATTCCACCATAGTCAACAAATCCCCCAAAGCTGCAGAACAAAACCCCGCACCCCATGGTTCCACATCCTTACACCTGATGACACCATTCCAGTCACCACCTATGATTGCCACTGCAGGAAGTGACCTCAGGTGATATACTAAAACATCCCTCATGAACCTATTTTTCATATGACTATTACAACCCAGGAGTCCCAAAGGCCTGTTATCCTGGGTGTAAAGGGAGCAAAATAAACACAGCAGAAAAACTTTTGACTTTTATTATCCTTCACCAAGTAAGAACAGAATTATGTACACTATATACACTATGTACAACAATAGGTATTAGTGCACTCCACGGTTAGCAAGGCAGAATAGAAGCTACTAGAGAGCAGACTGTGCTTCAACCAGCTCTAGAATGGGAATGACAAGGGCAGACAAGTGCGTGGTTCCCACATCACCTCTGCGATTGCCAAAACCATCTTCTCATTGGCTGGAACCTGGGTACTGATTGAACGATGGGGCTCCATCATTAACCCTTAGCACCTGGTTTGCTGGTTGGGGAGATAACTTTTCAATGAGGGTGTGTACATGAGCCGAATAAAGGTTACGTACTCTTTGCATGCCACACCCCCATCCCGAGAGGGCTCAGGATTAGGCTCCCACGTCCCATTGGTAACTGTGCCACCATGGCACCATATAATGGGACTGCCTTTCTTCTCAACCATCCAACTCTTAGAGCTCAGCTTTATTCACAACATAAAGCCAAACTCTAAACTCAGAGCGAGACAGCAGACAGTAGGGCTAACATAGGTCCAAGACCCGGGTGGGCGGTAGCCCATGTCCTCTCACTAAAAAAAAAAAAACCCACACAAGGGGAAAAAAAGAGCTAAAACAGGTTACCACAGGTCCCTAACACATCCTAACCTAAACAGAATGAAAGAGGGGGACTTTTTCGTTCTGAAGGGAGTAACTCTATATTGATAATGACCTCTTGGAATAAGAAGGCAGAGATTTCCTTCGCCTTATTCATCAAAGGTACCTGATAGTAACCTTTAAGGAGATCTAACTTGGACACAAAAGTAGCCTTACCCACAAAGTCAATTACATCATCCAGACGAGGAAGAAGGTAAGCATCTTTGATTGTGACCTCATTCACCTTACGGTAGTTTGTACACATACGAAAACCTCCATCAGCTTTTTTAACAAGGGTGCACGGTGAAGCCCATGGACTAGATGACTCCTCCACTAACCCATGCTCTAACAGAAATTCTACCTCCTGCTGAAGTAGCTTCTGCTTTTCAGGATTAGCTCTGTAGGGAAAAAGTTTAATAGGTTTAGAGTTTCCCACATATACATCATGATAACGTAACGTACATTTTTTCGGCACATCCGAAAAAATATCAGGGTATGACTGTAGAAGCGCAGTTAAACTTGTTGCTTGAGTTTCAGATAGCCCCACCATTAAAGGGCTAGGGTCCTTGAGGAGGACAGAGTTTGGAAGCTCGACATTAATTTCAGAAATAGAGTGCAAAGAGTCAGAGTCGTCCTCAGAGGTAGAGGACAGAGTCATTACTTGGACTTTATCTGGTGAATGAAAAGATTTTAATTGATTAATGTGGTAAGTTTTAATTTTTGAGGTCTTATCAAGGGGAGATACCACATAATTTACATCAGATGATTTACTTACAATCTGCATAGGTCCCGTAAATCTAGCTTTCAAGGTGTGGCCAGGTATAGGTTCCTGTACCAACACCTTGTCTCCTGGATGGAAGGAGCAGAATTGTGCATTTCTGTCATATCTCTGTTTCATCTTGCTTTGAGCTGCCTTTAGGTTAGCCTTGGCTAACTGACGTGCCACCTGCAACCTTGAAGACGGGTTGTAGAGTGTTGAGCTAACGTCTTCTCCCATCCATCCTTCTTTGAGCACCCAAAGAGGACCTCGTACATTGTGCCCAAAGATCAGTTGAAACGGACTATACCCGGAAGACTCCTGCACAGTTTCTCTTATTGAAAACAGCAACAAAGGTAGTGATTCATCCCAGTCTGTAGGAAAATGCATACAAAAAGTTCTCATCATGGTTTTTAACGTCTGATGGAATCTTTCCAAGGCGCCTTGATACTGAGGGTTATAGGCAGTGGATAAGTTGTGGATTATCCCTAACCTAGTTAATGCTTCCCTAAATGCTTTGGCAGTGAAGTTAGTACCTTGATCACTTTGAATAGTTTTAGGAATGCCAAAACAAGAAATAAATCTGGTTAAAGCCTTGAGAATGGCTTTAGTATTAATACTGCGCATGGGAATTGCTTCTAGGTATCTAGTTACTCTATCCATAATGGTAAATAGGTACTGATTTCCAGACTTTGACTTAGGTAGTGGACCTACACAATCTATAATTAATTCTGGAAAAGGTTATCCATCAGCAGGTATAGGCTGGAGAGGTGCAGGTTTAATGAAATATCCAGGTTTCCCTACTTGCTGACATTCTCGGCAACATCGGATATGATTCTTCACATCCTGCCTTAATTTTGGTCAATAAAATTCTTTAGTGATTTTATATAATGTTTTAGTAATTCCTAATTATTATTTTTTTATTATTATCACACTGGCCGATTCCCACCAAGGCAGGGTGGCCCGAAAAAGAAAAACTTTCACCATCATTCACTCCATCACTGTCTTGCCAGAAGGGTGCTTTACACTACAGTTTTTAAACTGCAACATTAACACCCCTCCTTCAGAGTGCAGGCACTGTACTTCCCATCTCCAGGACTCAAGTCCGGCCTGCCGGTTTCCCTGAACCCCTTCATAAATGTTACTTTGCTCACACTCCAACAGCACGTCAAGTATTAAAAACCATTTGTCTCCATTCACTCCTATCAAACACGCTCACACATGCCTGCTGGAAGTCCAAGCCCCTCGCACACAAAACCTCCTTTACCCCCTCCCTCCAACCTTTCCTAGGCCGACCCCTACCCCGCCTTCCTTCCACTACAGACTAATTATTATTATTATTGTAATAAAAAAGAAGTGCTAAACCACAAGGGCTAGTAATTCCAAAGTTACCTTCTAATGAAGTATTATGAGCTATATTCAATATTTGAGGTCTAAACTTTGTTGGAACCACTAACTTGTCTGACTGTTACTGTTACAAATAACTCGATTCTAAAAGCTTAGAGATCTCCAGTGAATACTAGAAAGGACTGCCCTTCTAGCATCCAGCCTGTTACTGGGTTTTCGTAACAAGTAGTCAGTATCCTTGTCCAATTATCCATTAGAATTCAGTATGATTCAATAGTGCTTCAGGATTACAACTGGTAGGCTACTAACTAGAGAAATTAAAATTTAATAAATTTACTAAGTCTAGAGGTATATTATCAAATTAAATTAAATTAAATTAATCACAGTAATCAAAATAATATCACTTCTCTCGAGTACAATATTATTGTGCTGAAAGCACATATCACATTTATAATTCTTAAGTACCGTCTGGTACATTAACATTTAATAAGATATTACAAATATGTACAAGTGTGTATGTGTGTAAGTGCTCTAAGTAGTTCGCTATGTCTCACGACTCTACTAGACTTAAACAAGTGACTGACAAAGTCCTCAAGTAAACTAACTTCTTGACCAACTGGCAATCAGAACAGTCTGCTTGAACAACAAAAAGAATGCTAAGCCCAATAGCAATATAACAAGCAACTGTGACACAGAATCAGGAACAAGGAGATAATATATCGACACTAAGTAGGGACCATCAGCAGATCCTCCACAAAAGTCACAAAACTCCCATACTACTGAATCCAAGTTAAGCATAAGAAGATCCCCGACTGTGATAATACACAGATACCAGTACAAGTTAGGTCAGAAGCTACAGCTCAGGACCTGAGTTACTCAGAGTGTCTATGAGACACACAACCTCAGTACAACGTTGAAAATCACTATGTCTATACAATGTTCTGTGAACAGAGTTCTACAAAACTAACAAGAATAATGAGACGGACAATCTGTCCAACCACCAAGAGAGTCTAGACCAGACTGAATACTTCAGGCGAGGTGAGGACACCCCCCTCGATCACGTGATAGCTCCGTGGACAGCTGTCGCCCAGCAAGAAGCCGGCAGTCTAACGAGCCACAAGCGATAATTACAGTAGTTAGACAATCAAGACTTGAACTGAGCACATAATATGTTACATCCTACCTAACCAAAGGAAGCTAAGTCAAATAACAATATAAAGCAATACATTTACGATTTAGCTATTATCGCAAATACAAGCAATATAAAATTATATGAAAAGGTAATACACATGTAATATATATACATACATTGCAACCCATTCAGGGGTTGCAACACCCCCCCAACACGACAAGCGGTCGCACTAGGAGTTGCATTAATGTCTTTCACACTATTACTGATTACTCATGATACTTTAATAACAATATAATATAAACATTAATCAGAGTCACTCTTGTGCCAAGCACTTCTATAATTTCACAGCGTCTATACAATAAGATATGCCCCTAGTATTAGGGCAGTACACAGTATCGTATCTCTGCATACTCGTGGTTATGTACATGTACTTGTAGTAAATAAAGATTATTATTATTATTATTATAAGGGGGGTCTGCGGCAGGACATTGTTGCGCCACACGCAGTACATCGCTCACACAAAACTACCCACTCAACACTCAGCTTCTGCCTCCTCCTCACACACATCTCATCACTACTGTGAATATATAAATATAATAATTAGACATGAGTATATATAATTAATATGGGCTGGAGGGATTAAGTTACTCTACTGAATTTGACATAGCAAGTAACAAAAAGGTATTTGGGCATTAAAATTATGTTAATTTAATGTAACTGATAATTATTAAGGACGTGACAGAGCGTTAGCAATTACATTACAATGACCACTTATGTGTTTTATACTAATAGAATAAGGTTGGATTCTGAGTGCCCACCTCATGATCCTAGCATTTTTACTTTTCATAGTGTTAAGATAAGTGAGTGGATTGTGGTCTGAAAAAACGTTAATTTTAAATGGGGAAGTGCCCAAATACACGTCAAAATGTTCCAAGGACACCACAAGAGCTAGAGCCTCTTTCTCAATAGTGGCATAATTTTTCTGGTGTCGTTTAAGTTTAGATGAATAGTAACATATAGGATGGAGAATGTCAGTGGATGTTGACTCTTGGAGTAGCACAGCACCCACTGCATAGCCACTCGCATCTATATATAAAAAGAAAGGAAGATTGAAATTAGGACTCCTCACTGGAGCAGAGGAAAGCAGATGCTTCAACCTTTTGAACGAGTCTGAACAATCTCTAGTCCAGATGAACTGAACATTGCTACTAATGAACACAGTGAGAGGTGTAGGTGGAGGTGTGTGCGCTGGCTTGCCTGTCACTCGACACACACGACAACGTCGCACATGATCAGTTACTGTTTCCTTCATCTTTGGCCAAGTAAAATGTTTTGCCAGTTTACCGAGTGTCTTCTTGACACCCAAATGTCCTCCTATGGGACTATTGTGAGCAAAATCAATGGCTTGTTCACGAAATGTAACTGGTAACACTATGAGATGCTTGACTGTGGTGGAAACACTATCAGCTGACAACTTGCATGTATTTTTCTCCATCAGTACACCATTACTATAATAGTAACAATTATCGAGATCCTTTGCTTCACTCTCAGTAACTGCTATATCTCTCAGTCTTTCCAGTGACTGATCAACAAACTGATCATTGATTAAATCATCATGAGTTAGAAATTTAACGTCAGTTGTGTCCTGACTAGGTTGATGACTGGGTGGAGTCAGTGTTAATGATCCTGGGCGCAGAGTCACTAAACAACATATTCAAGCCCAAATCATTGTCATCCACTAACTCAACAGGAGACAAGGATGGTTGTTGTATCTTTGACATAGCTCTAGAAATTGCGCTGAGAGGAAATAAAATAGGTTTCTCTTTACAAGCTTCAATAACAGGAAAAGTCGGTCGATGGATCTATAATTTCCTCACTAACAGAACACAGAGAGTAGTCGTCAACAGAGTAAAGTCCGAGGCAGCTACGGTGAAAAGCTCTGTTCCACAAGGCACAGTACTAGCTCCCATCTTGTTCCTCATCCTCATATCCGACATAGACAAGGATGTCAGCCACAGCACCGTGTCTTCCTTTGCAGATGACACCCGAATCTGCATGACAGTGTCTTCCATTGCAGACACTGCAAGGCTCCAGGCGGACATCAACCAAATCTTTCAGTGGGCTGCGGAAAACAATATGAAGTTTTAACGATGGAGAAATTTCAATTACTCAGATATGGTAAACATGAGGAAATTAAATCTTCATCAGAGTACAAAACAAATTCTGGCCACAAAATAGAGCGAAACACAACGTCAAAGACTGGGAGTGATTATGTCGGAGGATCTCACCTTCAAGGACCATAACATTGTATCAATCGCATTTTGCTAGGAAAATGACAGGATGGATAATGAGAACCTTCAAAACTAGGGAGGCCAAGCCCATGATGACACTCTTCAGGTCACTTGTTCTATCTAGGCTGGAATATTGCTGCACTCTAACAGCACCTTTCAAGCAGGTGAAATTGCCGACCTAGAAAATGTACAGAGAACTTTCACGGCACGCATAACGGAGATAAAACACCTCAATTACTGGGAGCGCTTGAGGTTTCTAAACCTGTATTCCTGGAACGCAGGAGGGAGAGATACATGATTATATACACCTGGAAAATCTAGAGGGACTAGTAACCGAACTTGCACACGAAAATCACTCACTACGAAAGCAAAAGACTTGGCAGACGATGCACCATCCCCCCAATGGAAAAGCAGGGGTGTCACTAGCACGTTAAGAGACCATACAATAAGTGTCAGGGGCCCGAGACTGTTCAACTGCCTCCCAGCACACATAAGGGGGATTACCAACAGGCCCCTGGCAGTCTTCAAGCTGGCACTGGACAAGCACCTAAAGTCAGTTCCTGATCAGCCGGGCTGTGGCTCGTACGTTGGTTTGCGTGCAGCCAGCAGCAACAGCCTGGTTGATCAGGCGCTGATTCACCAGGAGGCCTGGTCACAGACCGGGCCGCGGGGGCGTTGACCCCCGAAACTCTCTCCAGGTAAACTCCAGGTAATGGCATAATTATCATCAGTGTTATTATCAATCACAAGTGGTTCTTTACAAATACCAGCATGAAGGATATCGTTCCCTTTCAACAAGTCCACTGACCTGATGGGAAATACACCAATGGATATACCCTCTGAAATATAACCAGTATAATAGCTTGTTTCAATATATACCTTGTGAAGAGGTACTTTTATAACAGCCCCTCCATAGGCTTCTAACAATACATCAATCTTGCAATAGGTATCATCAGTTATGGGCAATACATCTTCTCTTAATAAGGTGAAATAACTGCCAGTGTCTCTGAAAGTAATTATCTCAGTTAGAGGTGATTCGCCAAATCCTACTTTACCTCTCAAAAAGTAAGGACTCATCGCTGAACGAATCTTTTCGTCAGATACACTTTCTGACACTAGTCATCTGTTCTGAGTAATATTATCTAAAACAGTAGGATCAGAGGTATTACTAGGATTTTGGTGCCTTTGTTGCTCAGAAGAAGATACGACTTGAGTGGGGGCGCCAGCCGCACGACTGCTTCTCGTATCTCTTTCTAACATATAGCAATATTCTCTAGCATGTCCTTTTCTGTTACAATAGGTACATTTAACTTTCTTCTTCTCGATAACAGATTTCCATCTAGCCACAGAGACAGATTCAGGATTATGAGTTTTCCTGGTAAAGGTATGAGAAGTTACAGTAGCAGGTACATCAGGCCGGCAATGAGCAGCTGATTTAGGTTGCCAACTTCTAGGACAATCTTTAGTTACCTTGTTTCTTTTTGTTTTAGTACATACAATTTTGTGAGAAATCTCGTAATTGTGTGCTAATGCTGCAGTTTCCAGAATATCCGAGGTAGTATGATCGATCAGATATTCTTGTATGTCAGCAGACATACAGTTGTTAAACTCTTCGTGTAGTAACAACTGAACAAGGCTGTCATAGTTGTTACACTTGGCAGACCTACACCATCTCTCAAATGCAACTTTTTTCTCACGAGCAAACTCTACACAAGCTTGATCTTGTCGTTGTTGTAACGTACGAAATGCATGTTGATAACTTACAGGCAACAAGTTACCTGTCTCTAGAATAGTTTGTTTGACAGCGTCATAACTAATGTACTTGGCAAATGGTAAAGTAGCAGTACAAGTTTGAGCTCTTCCTGTCAAAGCTGTGTGCAACAAGATAGCCCAGTGCTTACGTGGCCAGTTCATAGCACGTGCCTGATTCTCAAACGCATCAAAATAAGTTTCTAAGTCACTCTCAAAAAACTTAGGAACCATGGATGCAGCTTTCTGCACATTAAATGTGTCCTGTGATCTATCAGTCTGTTGTCTTCCAAGACGAACATTTTCTCTCTAGAAATCTTCGTTCAATTTCCTCTGAGCCTCTATTTGTGCAGTCTGCAACATAATGAGGCGTTCCAACCTCTCAAACTGTTCCTGAGAGATAGGACCAGTAGGTAATGAAGGAGTAGGGAAATTAACATGTCTTTCTGGACTGTCTTTAGGTCGGGCACCTCGTTCAGGCGTCTCTAGAGAGCCTAGATCTGGTCTAGGATAAGTAGATACAGGGGTAGCATACACAGTACTAGCGTGAGGCTTAGTCATAAGTAAGTAAGTAAGTAAGTAAGTTTATTCAGGTATACACAAATACAGTTACATAGAATTATCATACATAGCAGCATATGTGTAGAGAACTACCAGCTACACTTTGTACTATTGTGTCAGTGAGGCGGGAAGGTGTGAGCGGAGGTTCACTAGGCTCAGACACTTCTGCCATAGTTACTCTTTCTTCTAAGTAATCAAATAGAGTCATACTTCCTAATTGTGACACTAGGCATTCTGAACCTGAATCATAATCAGACATCTCTGTATGAGCAGGAAACATTATATCTTTAATTAACGCTCTGACAGTTTCTGTGGTGTAATTCCTGTTATACGTCACACTGAGATATTTGGCTACTCGCCAACACGTCTGAAGTTTTAATGTACTTAACTCAGACAAAGTCAGAGAATGAATTAACTGTTTCACTTTGGCATACATCACGAAAATAAATGTACTACGAGAGAGTGATTATGGGAAACTATAATCCTGATAGGAATTTTAGTGTTGGTTGTCTTAGAGCTAGAACACATAAACATTATTTCCATCTCCTTGGATCAAGAGACTCAGTCAGGTACATACATCCATCTGGTATGTTGTACAAGACTAAACTCAAAGTCTTCAGATTAGGAAAGTACTCAAAGTGTTTGATCATAGAGTTACTAGTATGTCAAACTGGACAGTTTCTCCAACACCTTGGATCAAGAACATCCCAGACAGGCCCCCATTTGTTACAAATAACGCAATTCTAAAAAACTTAGAGATCTCCAGTGAATACTAGAAAGGACTGCCCTTCTAGCATTCAGCCTGTTACTGGGTTTTCGTAACAAGTAGTCAGTATCCTTGTCCAATTATCCATTAGAATTCAGTATGATTCAATAGTGCTTCAGGATTACAACTGGTAGGCTACTAACTAGAGAAATTAAAATTTAATAAATTTACTGTCTAGAGGTATATTATCAAATTAAATTAAATTAAATTAATCACAGTAATCAAAATAATATCACTTCTCTCGAGTACAATATTATTGTGCTGAAAGCACATATCACATTTATAATTCTTAAGTACCGTCTGGTACATTAACATTTAATAAGATATTACAAATATGTACAAGTAAGTGTTTATGTGTGTAAGTGCTCTAAGTAGTTCGCTATGTCTCACGACTCGACTAGACTTAAACAAGTGACTGACAAAGTCCTCAAATAAACTAACTTCTTGACCAACTGGCAATCAGAACAGTCTGCTTGAACAACAAAAAGAATGCTAAGCCCAATAGCAAAATAACAAGCAACTGTGACACAGAATCAGGAACAAGGAGATAATATAACGACACTAAGTAGGGACCATCAGCAGATCCTCCACAAAAGTCACAAAACTCCCATGCTACTGAATCTAAGTTCAGCATAAGAAAATCCCCGTCTGTGGTAATACACAGATACCAGTACAAGTTAGGTCAGAAGCTACAGCTCAGGACCTGAGTTACTCAGAGTGTCTATGAGGCACACAACCTCAGTACAACGTCGAAAATCACTAAGTCTATACAACGTTCTGTGAACAGAGTTCTACAGAACTAACAAGAATAACGAGACAGACAATCTGTCCAACCACCAAGAGAGTCTAGACCAGACTGAATACTTCAGGCGAGGTGAGGACACCCCCCCTCAATCACGTGATAGCTCCGTGGACAGCTGTCGCCCAGCAAGAAGCCGGCAGTCTAATGAGCCACAAGCGATAATTACAGTAGTTAGACAATCAAGACTTGAACTGAGCACATAATATGTTACATCCTACCTAACCAAAGGAAGCTAAGTCAAATAGCAAAATAAAACAATACATTTACGATTTAGCTA
Source organism: Cherax quadricarinatus (assembly GCF_026875155.1). Classification (NCBI taxonomy): domain Eukaryota; kingdom Metazoa; phylum Arthropoda; class Malacostraca; order Decapoda; family Parastacidae; genus Cherax; species Cherax quadricarinatus. Next base: position 28,669,483 of record NC_069445.1, on the reverse strand, counting down.
TTATCGCAAATACAAGCAATATAAAATAATATGAAAAGGTAATACACATGTAATATATATACATACATTGCAACCCATTCAGGGGTTGCAACACTTACCTACCCTCTATCTCCTTACCAGTCTCAGTGCAGATCAAATAGTCATTTTTAAGTTTATACTTGACCGGATGATTCAAAAAGAATTCACCCATGGCTGCCTGAAAGCAAAATTCAAAGAAAGGTCCTTTTGTTGTTCCTCCCGAAAGGACAGTCCCTCAGGCATGGAAACAGAGATATCTGGCAATCCTGCAACCCTGGGTCTGTTCACTTAATTTACGAGGCTCTGGCCAGTTTTCCTCATAAAACAAATTGGCTATTCCGAGATCAGAGTCGTCCAAGGACAGGTCAGCATTCTCACCAGACAACCCTTGGGATGTTGCCCGAGTTACGGCCAACACCGGAGAAGAATTAATCATTATGGGTTCAGGACATACACTAGTAGTGGTAATGTTATTATCCAGTAATAACATGGTATCTTTCATAGGGAATCCTTTGGATACACCAACAGTCAAGTATCCAGTGTAATATTTGCACTGTACATAGATTCTGTGCAAGGGGACAGAAAAAATCGCTCCTCCGAATGCTTCCAGCAAAACAGCGAATTGTAATGAAGTGTTTTCTGAAAGGGGAAGTACTCCCTCTCTTATAAGTGAGCAATATGCTCCAGTATCTCTAAAGGTTCTGACTTCAGTTGTTTTTGAGTCTTCCTGAAGGGAAATACGACTCTGACAGTAATAAGGAGCCATCCTTTTTTCTACTTCTTTCAGGGATATGTTACTAGGGACACTATAGATTTTCCCTATGGGTTGGGGTTTGTGGGGACAGTTGGGACGGATGTGACCTACTTTATTACAGAGGAAGCAGACGACAGGCTTGCCCTTAATTCCCTGCTGACGTTGCAACTGGTGTCGCTCTGGCTGGTGTCACTCTGGATACTGTTGTCGAGTTGCACCATGTTGAGTGGTTTGTCTCTCACCAGGTGGACCATAAGTTGAGTAGCGTGGCTCACTAGGTGACTTAGTTGGCTGATGTAGATGTTCTCCCTCTGGCTGGCACTTCATCCTCCAAGGTTGATGATCTCTGCTCATGCCAGGCTGTTGAAAAGAGAGATGGGACCGCTCGGACAAGGAGCGGTTAGTTTCGAAGGTATCAGCCAACCTGGCTGCCTCCAATGCAGTGGTTAAGTCATGATCCTGCAGAAAGACTCGAACCTCTGGTCCCACAGACTCCAGCAGGTTTTAAAGTAGGACAAGCTGCACAAGATCATCGAAGGTAGCAACACCACTTGCTTTATATCAGCTGGTAAAAGCTTTGGTCTGCTGTTGCACAAAATCAACCAGAGATTGACCAAGCTGTCGTCTGCCTAACTTGAATGACTTCCTATACTTAGCTGGGATACATGTATATACTCCCAGAACTGTGGTCTTCACCACTTTATAATGAGAAAAGTCAGTGTCATTTAACACTGATGTAAATTCCTGTGCCTTACCAAAAATGCTGTGTGAACCAATGATGCCCAATGCTGATCCAGCCACCTCAAGGCTCGAGTCTGATTTTCGAAAGTTTCGAAAAATTGTTCTGGTTCTGCCTCATTGAAGCGGGGAACAAGCTGTACTGCTTTCTGTAAACTAAAGTCATTTACAACTTGCAAAAACTGCCTTCTTTCTTTTTCCCTATCAGACTCTTCCTTGGCAAAAGCCCTCTGTTCCCTAGTCTGCTCGAGATTGATTTTTGCCAACTCAAGTGCCAACATAGCTGATTCGCTTTCAGACAACCCTGTTGTACGAGACTGACGATTTTGCTCCGCTGATGTATCATTTTCCTCCTGCGAGAACATCAATTTTTATTTCTGGCTCCTGTAGAGGGAGGATTCCGATGTGCCATCTCCTCTTCCCAAAGTTTGCTACTTATATGAGTTCGTAGCTGTGCATCTGTAAGAGTGCATTCGTAATCAATGCCAATGGAACAAGCAATTTGCCAACAATGCTGTAGAGAGAATTTAGGCAAGTTTACCAATGTGTATGTCGACACCAGACATCTGACTCGTCTAGGTGGCACATCCTAATGTATAAGATATTTGCTATGCACAGTATGACTGTAGAATGCTCGTACCCCAACATAACACATTATTTACAAGACACGCTAATCTATGCACAGTACGACTGCAGAATATGCACATACACTGGCAAGACATACACAATAGCAAAGCTGACTGCAAAATCTTCACACAACAGCAAGATTGACCATACCGAAGTGAGGACACTGAACAAGCTAGTAGCGAACTGTAATGAGCGAGCTTGCTATGGTCAGCAAGGCTGACCATAGCAAGGCAATTGACATGCAAAGTTTGTGAAGTGTTGGCAAAGCTAATGCAATGCCAGACAGTAAGCTACACAATGTTCCTGCTTCCAGCATCACCCTAGGCTCAACTTGTGCTCTAAGTCCAGCTCCAGCTCCCTGACAGGCCCCCATATTACAACCCAGGAGTTCTGAAGGCCTGTTATCCTGGGTGTAGAGAAAAATAAACACAGTAGAACAACTTTTGACTTATATTATCCTTCACCAAGTAAGAACAGAATTATGTACACTATATACACTATGTACAACAATAGGTATTAGTGTACTCCACGGTTAGCAAGGCAGAATAGAAGCCACTAGAGAGTAGACTGTGCTTCAACCAGCTCTAGAATGGGAATGACAAGGACAGACAGGTGTGTGGTACCCACAACACCTCTGCGATTGCCAAAACCATCTTCTCATTGATGGAACCTGGGTACTGATTAAAAGATGGGGTCCCATCATTAACCCTTAGCACCTGGTTCGCTGGTTGGGGGAGATAGCCTTTCAATGAGGGTGTGTACATGCGCTAAATAAAGGTTACGTACTCTTTGCATGCCACAATGACCATCCCCCCTCCACCGGTCCATACACACACACACAAAGGCAGCCCTATCCCTTCCCCATTACCCTTCAACCCTGACCACCCTCCCCTCCCCACCCTCCACACAATGCAGCACAACAAACGGGCTAGTCTCCCTAATTAAGATTACCACACCTCCTTTCAATCTTGTTGTGTGCACCACGTACACATAAAACCCCTCTATCGTTAACACACATCCTAGCTTATGATTGTGTTCCTGAATGAATACATCTACCCTGTAATACACTATAAAATTCACGGAACCATTTACACTTCCTTGCAGACCTCAAACCATTGATATTAAGTGTTAGGCACTTAAAATGGACAAAGGGGGTTTTTCTTTTGACACCGGCACACCCTTCTCCCCCATCGTATGTTACCCTCTGTCTGCCCAATCCCTTAGAATTTCCTTTCACTGGTCCCAGTCCCTTAGGACCACTGGGACCTCTCAGCGTCACATCCCCCACGTCTTTTACACATTCGCTTAGCAGGTGTCAGCATGTCCTTGTCGGGCTCGATATGGCGTATGCTGTCAGTGGCCCTGAAACCCAACGAAGAAGAAGAAGAAGATGTCCTTCTTGTTAGAAAGAGCAGCTGTACACTTTCATGACCCACTGTCCACCTGCATCTTATCCTCTGGAGGGCAGGCCTGATGTACATCTGCCTCCACAGTATGAACCTGCAAGTCTGCAGCAACACCATCCTCTGGGATGTCACCATCCACTATGCCTACATCTACAGCAGACCCAATATCTAGTGCAACGTCCGGCACAGCACTCACACCCTGGGTACCCAACAGATCATCCAAGACAGAGGTGATGCTGGTATGACCTCGCCATCCTCAGGGTCTGTCTCCAAAGAAGGCAGTTCCCCGTGGTACATGCAGTCTTCGTCATCTCAGTCCTCTCCACCTCAGCACTCCATGCCATGCCCAGCGAAGGTAGCGGTGCACAAGTGGAGCCTGCTCTTCACATTCCTCCTGGGCCTCCGTGCATTCGCTCTTCCTCCCTGGGGCCCCCTTTGCGATCACATTGCACAGTGATATGATCATGTGCTCCAGACAAATGACAGGTACGCTGTTGACCCACATAAGTCACCATCACCTGTGTTTGAAAGTCGTCCAAGATGACCTAAGATGGTATAGGATGTCGTAGCATCATCTTCAATGTGAACGAGCATTCGGGAAGCCCAGCATACAGCTCGTCAGACCACCTCCCGAACGTAGCCATATGTATTGTGCCTAATTTGTCGAAAGTTGCACATAGATCCGTTTTGTCTGCCTTGAAAGGCACATTACAGATTTTCACCCATGTATAATAATGTAACACAGCATGGAGTTTCACAGAAACTGCGTGGTTATCAGGAAGATTGACATCCTGATACTGTGCCACCACATTCTCATAAACACAAGCGGTGCGGAACTTCACAAAAATTCTTGAAGCACCATTCAAAGCCACACCATATAAATCATCATTGGTGATGGCATAGGTGTCACGAATGATAGTCGGCAATAACATAGCTGTAGTTGGCCAAGGCACAGCCCCATGGACCAATTCAATACACACAGTATTGACACGGTGCCTACCAGCCAGCGCCATATTGTGAAAGCAAACTGCCACCAGTTGACGACAGGGGGTAGTTGCAGCTCACATCCGCTCGTCCCAAGGGTTGAGCGACGAATGCAACTGACAATTATCGGTTATGCAAATAGCCGTATAAACTAGTTAGGGAACGTGCGACTTCTTTATGTGAATATTACCGTTGCATTCCTCTAGATGTCGACGCCGTAGTGATAAGTCAATGTTTTCATGCAGTACCACTGACCAAGATCTCTAGACATCTGCTTTTTTAAGTTATTCAAAATGTGTACGAAATAGGAAAGGGTACTACAGATGAAAATAGACAGGGGGGGGGAGAAGCCACGAATGTACTCAGGAAAGTGGCTTTTCCCATTTTTCCTTCTTAGCTACATCACTGAGACGAATGTATGCCCTTAGGGAGAGAGTGGGACACAACTCGGACAATGAACTAGTAGTTCGAATACAGTAATAAGGAAAGACACTCAACTGATTTTCACTGACTTGAGACTGAGTGAAAATGAGACCAGTTAGTCCATCTATGATCATTATATCAAGCAGGAGGAATTATAGGCCTATGGCTCATCCAACAAGATCAGCGGATTCATGTGTCACTGGTGCCCTGCTCTGGCTGGGCTTCAGGTACTGCTGACATAACTAAATGTAAACTTTGCCAGAGGAACTATCATCGTATCCTTCGTCGTTACTTGCTGGAATGAGAAAATATTTATGACTTCAGAAACAACTCAATCACAAATGATCAAGATATGACAAAGTGTTTTATTCTCAGTGATATCTTACCAATCATTTGGGTAAAATAACTTTGTCTCTTGTAAATGAATATAAGTACTTTAACTTGTATAAATCATCTATAATTTGCTAAATATTGGATACTGTAAAGGTATGGGCTGTGGTTTGTATAGACAAAAAACCACAGTACCGTGACTGGAATAATACCCGCACATAGGAGAAAGAAGCTAATGACAACATTTAAATCCCACGTGGACCATTTACAAATCACACACTAGTATTTATAGAAGAGAGAGGCAGGGACGGAGAAAAGAGAGGAAGCAAGAAGGAAGAGAAGTAGTGGTAGAGGTAATGATAGTAGTAGAAGTAGTAGTAACAGTGGTAGTAGTAAGTAGGGAAAGAAGTGGTAGTGAAATGGGAGAGAAGAAAATAGAGGACATTCAAGTGCCTTCTTTAAGTAAAGAAGGCACTTGAAACTTAGTAGAAAGAAACTTAGTAGAAAGAATGAGCTGTTGAAGAGTCGGACATGATCAGCAAAGGGAGTGCCCAAGGAGTTGAATTTGAGGAACTGGTGATTTGTACACTGAATTACGTGTGGCCAGCTATTACAACTCAGGAACAAAAAGGGCTCTTATCCTGGGTGTAAAGGGAGCAAAATAAACACAGCCAAAAACTTTGACTTATATTATCCTTCACCAAGTATAAACATCAGTATGTACACTATATACACTATGTACAGCAATAAGTATTAGTGCATGCCCAGGTAATCAAGGCAGAATTGATGCCACTAGAAATCAGACTGTGCTTCAACCAGCTCTCGAATGGAAATGACAAGGGTGAAAACGTGAGTGGTAACCACGTCACCTCCACAATTGCCAGATCCACCTTCTCATTGGCTGAACCTAGATACTGATCGGACGATGGGGCTCCATCGTCCTACCCATTGCATCTGGTTTGCTGGTTGGGGAGGTAGCCTTTTTTTGAGGGTGTGTACATGCGCCAAATAAAGGTTATGTACTCTTTGTATGCCATGCCAACAGTAACAGCCTGGTTGATCAGGCCCTGATCCACTGAGAGGTCTGGCTCGGGGACGTTGACCCCCAGAATACCCTCCAGGTAGACACATAAACTACATCATAATGTGTTTGAAGCTGTCAAGCAAATCTTTTTTCATTGTCGCCAGTTAATAAATGTGTAAATAGTTTTTTAATTAACACTAAGTTGCTTATCTGCTAAAACTATTGGAACCTAGTCCCTCGACCCAAAAAATTTTTTTTTAACGTTCTTATTACACCAACAGGATGAGTATGGGGTGAATAACTAACTTACTCTTGCCTCTGACACCTCTCCTGTGCTGGTCGTAACACTGCTACTGCAGCCACAGCCAGCCACCACAACCACTACAGCAGCAGCAGCAGCAGCCACTACACCAGCAACAGCAGCCGCAAGGCATCACAGCCACTACAGCAGCCGCCAGCCACCACAACCACTACAGCAGGCACCAGCCATCACAACCACTACAGCAGCCACCAGCCATCACAACCACTACAGCAGCCACCAGCCATCACAACCACTACAACAGCCGCCAGCCATCACAACCACTAACAGCATCCACCAAGCCATCACAACCACTCACAACAAGCCAGCCACCCAAACCACTACAGCAGGCACCAGCAATACAACACTACAGCAGCCACCAGCCATCACAACCACTACAGCAGCCACCAGCCATCACAACCACTACAACAGCCGCCAGCCACCATAACCACTACAGCAGCAGCAATCACTACAGCAGCCACCAGCCACCAAAACCACTACAGCAGCCGCCAGCCACAACCACTACAGCAGCCACCAGCTACTACAAGAACTACAGCAGCCACCAGCCACCACAACCACTACAGCAGCCGCCATCCACCACAAACACTGTAGCAGCCGCCAGCCACCACAACCACTACAGCACCAGCAACCACTACAGCAGCCTCTAGCCACAACAATCACTTCAGCAGCCACCAGCCAGCACAACCACTACAGCAGCCGGCAGCCACCACTACCACTACAGCAACCACCAGCCACCACAACCATTACAGCAGCAGCAGCAGCAACCACGACAGCAGCAGCAGTAGCAGCAAACACTACAGCAGCAGCCTCCAGCCACCACAACGACTACAGCAGCAGCCACCAGCCACCACTACCACTACAACAGCAGCAGCAGCAACAACCACTACAGCAGCAGCAACAACCACTACAGCAGCAGCAGCAGCAGCATCCACTACAGCAGCCACCAGCCACCACAACCACTACAGCAGCAGCAACCACTACAACAGCCACCAGCCACCACAACCACTACAATAGCAGCAGCAGCAGCAGCAGCAGCAGCAGCAGCAGTTACCATTACAGTAGCAGTGTTACAAATAACTCGATATCTAATAAGCATAGAGATCTCCAGTGAATACTAAAAAGGACTGGGTTTTTGTAACAAGTAGTCAGTATCCTGGTCCAATTATCTATTAGAATTTAGTAAGATTCAATAGTGCTTCAGGATTTCAACTGGTAGGCTACTAAAGAAATTAAAATTTAATAAGTTTATTAATAACAATTAAGTTGTCTAGGCGTATATTATCAAAGTAAATTATAGTAATCAATTGAATACAATATAGGATACAAGTTGCTACACTTCTCTCGTGTACAGTAGTATTGTGCTGAAGGTACATATCACATCTTTATGGCTTAAGTACCGTCTGGTACATTGTTAGCATTTAATAACATAATACAAATATATACAAGTTTGTGTGTATGTGTGTAAGTGCTCTAAGTAGTTCGCTATGTCTCAAGACTCGACTAGACTTAACCAGTGACTGACTAAAAGTCCTCATATAAACTAACTTCTTGACCAACCTGGCAATCAGAACAGCTTGCTTGAACAATAAAACGACTGATAAGCCGAACAACAATATAACAAGCAACAGTAACACAGAATCAGGAACAAGGAGATAATATAACGACACAAAGTGGGGCCCATCTACAGATCCCCACAAAAGTCACAAAACCCATATACGAATCTAATTTACATAAGAAAACCCCCGACTGTGACAGTACACTATCCCCCCCCCCCCCCCCCTACAAATTGGGCAAAGCTACAGCTCAGGACCTGAGTTTCTAAAGTGTCTATGCAACACAAAAAACTCAGTACAACGTCGAAAATCACCAAGTCTAGACATGTTCTGTAACAGATTTTAAAAAAAACAACAACAAGAAAGCGACGAGACGATCTTCCAACAAAGGCCGCAAGGGAGAGCTAGAGGCCTCTTGTTAGAAGAACGTCAAACAGACAATAATCAGCACAGCCCGGCAGACTCTCACCCCCGGTGAGGTGGATCCCCCCCCCCCCTGATCACGTGCCTCCTTGGACTGTTTTCTCTCAGCAACAGAGAGAAGCTGGCGGGAAAAAAGCAGTCGATAGTTAGACAATGTGTCAGTACTTAACACCAACTAAGAGCACTGAATAATATATAAATGTTACATCCTAAATAATAAATAAAAAAAAAATAAAAACAATATTTTTAAATTTTAGCTAATAGCAAATTAAGCAATATAAAATTATATAACAGGAAAATATACATTATATACATTGTACCCGTTCAGGGGTCGCAAAAGCAGCAGCAGTAACCACTACAGAGAAAACCCCAAAAAACCCCCCCCACTACCAGCACCCCAAAGCCAAAAACCCTACACAGCAGCAGCAGCAGCAAACCAACAGCAGCACAGCCAAAAACCCACTACAGCCCACCAGCCACCAAACACACAAAGCCCACCACCCCAAACCACTACAGAAGCCCCCAGCCATCAAACCACTACAGAAGCCCCCAGCCACCCCAACCACTAAAGGGGCCCCAGCAACCCACAACCACTACAGCCCCCAGCCTCACAACCACTACAGAGCCGCCCCACCACAACCACAAAGAACGCCAGCCACAAAACCCACTACAGCGGGCCGCCAAAAAAAAAAAAAAAAAAAAAAAAAAAAAAAAAAAAAAAAAAAAAAAAAAAAAAAATTTTTTTTTTCAAAACCCCATCACAACCACTAAAAAAACCCCACCAACACAAACCATAAAAATGGCAGGCCAGCTCACCAAATCCAGTCTAGCAAAGCCAACCCAGTAAAACGTCGAAACACAAGTCAGCTAGAGGAACAGAGTTAAACAGAAACAACACTACAGAAAGCGCCAGAGCACGATCTCAACAAAGCCACAAGGAGACTAGAGGCACGTCTTGTTAGAAGAACGTCCAAACAGACAATAATCAGCACAGCCAGCACACAACCCCACTCCTGGTGAAATGTGTCCACCCCCACCCCCCCTGATCACGTACTCTTGTGGACTGCTGCTGCTCAGCAACAGAAAAGAAGCTGGCAGGGAAACAAGCAGTCGATAGCTTGGGACAATGCTGTCAGCTACTTAACCACGAACTAAGAGCACTGAAATATATAAATGTTACATCCTAACAATAATTAACTAAGCCCAAAATAATAATATAAAACAATATTTACGATTTAGCTAATACGCAATATAAGCAATAAAAATTATATGAACAGGTAATATACATTATATACATTGTGACCCGTTCAGGGTCGCAATAAGCGCCAGCAGTAACCAAACTACAGCAGCAGCCAACAGCCACTACACCAGCCGCCAGCCCTACCCAGCAGCCACTACAGCAGCAGCCATACAGCAGCAGCAACCCACTACAGCACAGCAAGCACAGAAAGCAAACTACAGCAGCCACCACTCACAACCACTACAGCAGCCACCAGCCACCACAACCACTACAGAAGCCGCCAGCCATCACAACCACTACAGCAGCCACCAGCCACCACAACCACTACAGAAGCCGCCAGCCATCACAACCACTACAGCAGCCGCCAGCCACCACAAACCACTACAGAAGCCGCCAGCCATCACAACCACTACAGCAGCCGCCAGCCACCACAACCACTACAGAAGCCGCCAGCCATCACAACCACTACAGCAGCCGCCAGCCACCACAACCACAACAGAAGCCGCCAGCCATCACAACCACTACAGCAGCCGCCAGCCATCACAACCACTACAGCAGCCGCCAGCCATCACAACCACTACAGAAGCCGCCAGCCACCACAACCACTACAGAAGGCCGCCAGCCATCACAACCACTACAGAAGCCGCCAGCCATCACAACCACTACAGCAGCCGCCAGCCACCACAACCACTACAGAAGCCGCCAGCCACCCACAACCACTACAGCAGCCGCCAGCCATCACAACCACTACAGAAGCCGCCAGCCATCACAACCACTACAGCAGCCGCCAGCCACCACAACCACTACAGAAGCCGCCAGCCATCACAACCACTACAGAAGCCGCCAGCCATCACAACCACTACAGAAGCCGCCAGCCATCACAACCACTACAGAAGCCGCCAGCCACCACAACCACTACAGAAGCCGCCAGTCACCACAACCACTACAGAAGCCGCCAGTCACCACAACCACTACAGAAGCCGCCAGCCATCCACAACCACTACAGAAGCCGCCAGCCCATCACAACCACTGCAGCAGCCCGCGAGCCCCCAAACAACCACTACAGAAGCCGCCAGCCATCACAACCACTACAGCAGCCGCCAGCCATCACAACCACTACAGAAGCCGCCAGCCACCACAACCACTACAGAAGCCGCCAGCCATCACAAACCACTACAGAAGCCGCCAGTCCACCCAACCACTACAGAAGCCGCCAGCCACCACAACCACTACAGAAGCCGCCAGCCGTCACAACCACTACGAAGCTGCCAGCCATCACACCACTACAGCAGCCACCAGCCGCCACAACCACTACAGAAGCACCAGCATCACACCACTACAGCAGCGCCCAGCCACCACAACCACTACAGAAGCCGCCAGCCATCACAACCACTACAGAAGCCACCAGCCACCAAAACCACTACAGCAGCCGCCAGCACACAACCACTACAGCAGCCACCAGCTACACAACAAACACAGCAGCCACCAGCCACCAAAAACCCACTACAGCAGCCGCCATCCACCACAAACACTGTAGCAGCCCCCAGCCATCACAACCATACAGCACCAGCAACCACTACAGCAGCCTCTAGCCACAACAATCACTACAGCAGCCACCAGCCAGCACAACCACTACAGCAGCCGGCAGCCACCACTACCACTACAGCAGCCACCAGCCACCACAACCATTACAGCAGCAGCAGCAGCAGCAGCCAGCAGCAACCACGACAGCAGCAGCAGTACAGCAAACACTAACAGCAGCAGCCCCCAGCCACCACAACGACTACAGCAGCAGCCACCAGCCACCACTACCACTACAACAGCAGCAGCAACAACCACTACAGCAGCAGCAACAACCACTACAGCAGCAGCAGCAGCAGCCACCAGCCACCACAACCACTACAGCAGCAGCAACCACTACAACAACCACCAGCCACCACAACCACTACAATAGCAGCAGCAGCAGCAGCAGCAGCAGTAACCACTACAGTAGCAGTGTTACAAATAACTCGATATCTAATAAGCATAGAGATCTCCAGTGAATACTAAAAAGGACTGGGTTTTTGTAACAAGTAGTCAGTATCCTGGTCCAATTATCTATTAGAATTTAGTAAGATTCAATAGTGCTTCAGGATTTCAACTGGTAGGCTACTAAAGAAATTAAAATTTAATAAGTTTATTAATAACAATTAAGTTGTCTAGGCGTATATTATCAAAGTAAATTATAGTAATCAATTGAATATAATATAGGATGCAAGTTGCTACACTTCTCTCGTGTACAGTAGTATTGTGCTGAAGGTACATATCACATCTTTATGGCTTAAGTACCGTCTGGTACATTGTTAGCATTTAATAACATAATACAAATATATACAAGTTTGTGTGTATGTGTGTAAGTGCTCTAAGTAGTTCGCTATGTCTCAAGACTCGACGAGACTTAACCAGTGACTGACTAAAAGTCCTCATATAAACTAACTTTTTGACCAAAACCTGCAATCAGAACAGCTTGCTTGAACAATAAAAGACTGATAAGCCGAACAACAATATAACAAGCAACAGTAACACAGAATCAGGAACAAGGAGATAATATAACGACACTAAGTAGGGACCATCTACAGATCCTCCACAAAAGTCACAAAACTCCCATACTACTGAATCTAAGTTCAGCATAAGAAAATCCCCGACTGTGACAGTACACATATACCAGTACAAATTAGGTCAGAAGCTACAGCTCAGGACCTGAGTTTCTCAGAGTGTCTATGCAACACACAACCTCAGTACAACGTCGAAAATCACCAAGTCTAGACTATGTTCTGTGAACAGAGTTTAAACAGAAACAACAACAGAAAAGCGACAGAGACGATCTTCCAACAAAGGCCAGCAAGGGAGAGCTAGAGGCACGTCCTTGTTAGAAGAACGTCAAACAGACAATAATCAGCACAGCCCAGGCAGACTCTCATTTCCTGGTGAGGTGTGATCACCCCCCCCCCTGATCACGTGACTCTCTGTGGATTTGCTGCTCTCAGCAACAGAGAGAAGCTGGCGGGGAAACAAGCAGGTCGAATAGTTAGACAATGCTGTCAGCACTTAACACACGAACTAAGAGCACTGAATAATATATAAATGTTACATCCTACCTAATAATATAACTAAGTCAAATAATAATATAAAACAATATATTTACGATTTTAGCTAATATCGCAAATATAAGCAATATAAAAATTATATGAACCCAGGTAATATACATTATATACATTGTGACCCGTTCAGGGGTCGCAATTAAGCAGCAGCAGTAACCACTACAGCAGCAGCAACAGCACTACACCAGCAGCCACTACAGCACAGCCACTACAGCAGCAGCAACCACTACAGCAGCAGCAGCAGCAGCAGCAACCACTACAGCAGCAGCAGCAGCAGCCAGCAACCACTCAGCAGCCACCAGCCATCACAAACACTACACAGCCAACCAGCCCACCACAACCACTACAGAAGCCGCCAGCCATCACAACCACTACAGAAGCCGCCAGCCATCACAACCACTACAGCAGCCCCAAGCAACCACAACCACTACAGAAGCCGCCAGCCATCACAACCACTACAGCAGCCGCCAGCCACCACAACCACTACAGAAGCCGCCAGCCATCACAACCACTACAGCAGCCCCCAACCACCACAAACCACTACAGAAGCCGCCAGCCACCCACAACCACTACAGCACCGCCAGCCACCACAACCACTACAGAAGCCGCCAGCCATCACAAACCACTACAGCAGCCGCCAGCCACCAAAACCTCAGAAGCCCCAGCCAATCACAACCACTACAGCACCGCCAGCCATAAACAACCACTACAGCACCCGCCAGCCCCACCACAACCACTACAGAAGCCGGCCAGCCACACAACCACTAACAGAAGCCGCCACCCATCACAACCACTACAGCACCCGCCGCCACCCACAACCACACAGAAGGCCCAACCCCATCACAACCATACAGCAGCCGCCAACCACCACAACCACTACAGAAGCCGCCAGCCATCACAACCACTCAGCAGCCGCCACCACCCAAAACCACTACAGCCCCAGCGCCAGCCATCCCAACCACTACAGCAGCCGCCAGCCCCCACAACCACTACAGAAGCCGCCAGCCTTCACAACCACTACAGAAGCCCCCAGCCATCACAACCACTACAGCAGCCGCCAGCCACCAAAAACCACTACAGAAGCCGCCAGCCATCACAACCCTACAAGCAGCCCCCCAACCACCACAACCACTTACAGAAGCCGCCAGCCATCACAACCACTACAGCAGCCCGCCAGCCACCAAAACCCCTACAGAAGCCGCCAGCCATCATCAACAACTACAGCACCCGCCCAGCACCACAACCACACAGAAGCCGCCAGCCATCACAACCACTTCAGCACCCGCCAGCCATCACAACCACTACGCAGCCGCCAGCCACCACAACCATACAGAAGCCCCCAGCCATCACAACCACTACAGAAGCCGCCAGCCCATAAACAACCACTACAGCAGCCGCCAGCCACCACAACCACTACAGAAGCCCCCACCCTCACAACCACTACAGAAGCCGCCAGCCATCACAACCACTACAGCAGCCGCCAGCCCCACAACCACTACAGAAGCCGCCAGCCATCAAAACCCATACAGAAGCCGCCAGCCAATCACAACCATACAGAAGACGCCACCCATCACAACCACTACAGAAGCCCAGCCACCACAACCACTACAGAAGCCGCCAGCCATCACAACCACTACAGCAGCCGCCAGCCACCAAAACCCACTACAGAAGCCGCCAAGCCATCACAACCACTACAGCAGCCGCCAGCCACCACAACCACACAGAAGCCGCCAGCCACCACAACCACTACAGAAGCCGCCAGCCATCACAACCACTACAGAAGCCGCCAGTCACCACAACATACAGAAACCCGCCAGCCACCACAACAACTACAGAAGCCGCTAGCCATCACAACCACTACAGAAGCCGCCAGCCAAAACAACCACTACAGAAGCCCCCAGCCATCACAAACCACTACAGAAGCCGCCAGCCATCACAACCACTACAGAAGCCCAGCACCACAACCACTACAGAAGCCGCCAGCCATCACAACCACTACAGAAGCCCCCAGCCACCCACACCACTACAGAAGCCGCCAGCCATCACAACCACTACAGAAGCCGCCAGCCACCACAACCACTACAGAACCCGCCAGCCATAAAAAACCACTACAGAAGCCGCCAGCCACCACCCCACTACAGAAGCCGCCAGCCATCACAACCCTACAGAAGCTGCCAGCCATCACAACCACTCAGAAGCCGCCAGCCACTACAACCATTACAGAAGCCGCCAGCCATCACAACCACTTGCAGAAGCCGCAGCCACCACAACCCATACAGAAAGCCGCCAGCCATCACAACCACTACAGCAGCGCCAGCTATCAAAACCACTAACAGAAGCCGAAGGCCATCACAACCATACAGCAGCGCCAGCCAATCACAACCACTACAGAAGCCGTCAGCCACCACAACAGAAGCCGCAGGCATCACAACCACTACAGCAGCCGCCATCCACCACAACCACTACTGAAGCCGCCATCCACCACAAACCACTACAGAAGCCGCCAGCCATCAAACCACTACAGTAAAGCCGCCACCAGCCATTCTCAACCACTACAGAGCCGCCCCAGCCACTACAACCAATAAGAAGCCGCCAGCCATCACAACCACTGCAGAAGCCGCCAGCCACCACAACACTAAAGAAGGCCGCCCAGCCATCACAACCACTACAGCAGCCGCAGCATCACTAACACTACGAGCCGCCAGCCATCACAACCACTACAGCAGCGCAGTCCTCACAACCCTACAGAAGCCGTCAGCCACCACAACAGAAGCGCCAGGCCATACAAACCACTACAGAAGCCGCCAGCCTTCACAACCACTGCAGAAGCCGTCAGCCATCCAACCACTCAGCAGCTGCCAGCCATTCACAACCTCTACAGAAGCCGGCCAGCCATCACAACCACTACAGAAGCACCGCCAGCCAATAACAACTCTACAGTAAGGCGCCAGCCATCACAAACAATGCAGAAGCGCCCGCCATCACAACTACTACTGCAGGCCGCCAGCCATCACAAACCACTACAGAAAGCCGCCCAGCCATCACAACCACTACAGCAGCCGCAGCCTTCTCAAACACTACAGCAGCCCGCCCGATTACAACCACTACAGAAAGCCGGGGCCAGCCAGCCAGCCAGGCCACCGGCGCCAGCCATCACAACCACTACAGCAACCACTTACAGCAGCAACCACTACAAGCAGCAGCCGTCAACCACTTCAGCAGCCTCAGCGCTTCAACTTCACATGTTTCATCAGAATATGGAGCAATATTCTTTCTCCAGGCTGAGGGACGGGACCTCCTCTAAAAACTAATTCTTCGAGTGCCATGGACTGATTACAGTCTTCACATCTTTATGCTTTCTTACCAACTTTCTGTACTCGAATGATGGAAGGCCCTACTGTGCAGGCGAAAACGTTTGGGAATAAAGCAGATACCTAACTGTCTCACATGCGGTCTTACTCCAAGCCACAGCTGCCACTGACGTCTCCAGGTATTTAGCTTGGAATCAGTTTCTGAACTTGGTTTGAACTGCTACCAATTTTTTTTTTTTTTGTAGGTTCTAGGTTTCTGTATGTGTGAGTTGCTTAGTGATGCGAACAAGAAATTTTTTAAAGAACTTCTGGATGTGGCCTGGTACATTTATTTCTATGCAACAAGATTTTTGATCCCGAAGTTATAGGTATTTTAGAGTCTAGGGGAAATAATTTCAACTGGGAAACTCCATAGAATAATATTCAAATTTTTATTAAAGTATTTAAATACAATACTTTTTTCGTCTCTTTTTGTTAATGTACTTAATACCTTTGTACAATAATTTACCATATACATTTAGTTCAAAAATCATGGAAAATGTCACATTAATAAGGATGTTTAATTATTCTTTCCGGTAATTCAGTCTTCAATAACATTTACGTCTTTGTCTTAACAGAATGTAAAACTCAAAATACAAAAGGTCCAAGATTTAACAAGACCTTTGAATCTGGCATAAAGTATCTATGGATTACTGAAATCTGACCAAGAATATACATATCCAAAGAGTCTTTCAAGCAATGTGGAACAAAGTGAGTTAGATCTTGGTCCAATTCTCAAAACATTCAACGGTTACACGTAAAGAGCCAATATACGATCAGTTGTCAGTGCTAGGAGCATGGGAGCAGAATGGTACGGCGTGGGCAGTCTGTTGACGCGTCGTCAGGTAGGATCACCTGACCTAACGTCAAGTCTGCCAGACATAAACAATTGAAACAATTCCACCGGATGGTTCGAGACTTAAAAACTCTTACTCTATATACACCAGAAATCCTAACCTAACAATAATAAAATAATAGTGATAACAAAATAGTGATAAGAATAATAGTGATAATAGTGATAATAACGAATAATAACGTTAATAACGATAATACGTGGTATTTTTCATATATTAACAAATATAATATAATGCCGACCGAAAGTCTCTATTTTAGATATAAACGGGGACTTCGCGCTATAATATTTAAGTGATGAAACATATTCTCTCTTACAATTTAGTTAAATAACACAGGTGACCATTTTCGAAGATATAACCACCTCCCCCCCCGTACGACAATAGGTCGCAGTAGGGAGTTTCGCAAGCGTCCATTGGTAATATCTCCTTTATAATAAGCGTCTCCTCTGGTAAAATAAGACATGTAGTATGACGGAAATAAGAATGAAGAAATAAACCTCGATCAGCATGGTTATTTGCCAGAGGATGTGCTTTTGGAACAATGGCCGGAAGAAGAAGTCTATCTGGAGTGGCTTCCATAATTCGAGAATAGGAGTCTCGGACATGACTGTCAGGGTCATCCATGTGGACTTAATGCTCGTCCCATCAATGAAACGGCTTTCATAGTCATACTGGCAATATAAAGAAAATCATTAACATAAATATATAATTATATATATAAATTAGGCTCTAAGAGGTACTCATTTCTTAAACTTTACATTTTAAGGTATCATTTTTTTTTCAGGGGCGGGAAGAAAGGGGCATCAGCATATTTTGTTAAGATCCACTTATGTGTTGAATACTAATATCAGATAGTTGGATCCTCAGAGCCACTGAGGATTTGGGTGTTCTTTGATTGCATAGAAATTAATATAAATTAAAGGGTTCGTGTATCAGAAAAAATACCATAATTTTATAGGAGGGGGGAGGTTCCCAGATTAAATGTCAAAATGTTCCAAAGTTATTTACTAGGGCAAGAGTCTTTCTCTACAGTGGCGTACGTAATTATTTTGGTGACGTTTTAACTTTGAAGATAAAATAAGATGGATGCAAAATATCAGGGGGTTTAGAGGGGGAGTCTGAGTAACACCGCCCCCCCCACAGTCATAAACGCTGGCATCGAAGTTGTAAGTAGATGGGTTGATTAAAGTCAGGACTTTTCAATCGGGTGAGAAAGAAAGCACCGCTTCAACCGATTAAAAGCTATCTCACCACATCTTTCGTCCAGCAAAACTTCATCTTACTACGGGTAACTCAGTAGTGGAGATGCAACTGCGAAAAAATTAGGACAGTAACGTCGTTAAATAACCAGTCATTCCAAGGAACCCTCTGTATAGGACTTTTATCTTGAGGGATAGGAAACTCGGCAATGGCTCTATACTTTTACATCAACTGGACATACCTCGCCCTGACCTATACAAAGACCGAGGTTTTAATCTGGCTTGTCCAAACTGACACTTGGCTAAATTTATGGTGAAGTTGTACTTGCTAATTCTTAAATAAGGTTTCCAGGAGAATTAAATGTTGCTCCACTCATTGCTATATATCTCTCACTCACAAGATCCAGATATGCATCCACTCCTTCCTAAATCATTGGTCCGCTGGTTCATCAGGCGCTGAACAGGTAGTGTCGGCCGCGTTTCACAACCGAAAGGGGGCATACCTCGATAATTGAATAATTCCTCCTTGTCTAGTAAAATGGCGGATATTTCTTGGACCGACCCCCCACTCGATAACGGCGCCTATATTGCGGATATACTTCAGCCCGACCTCTCTCCCCTCCACGGCACCTTAATACACTCGCGATCACTAGGGCCCGGTGACATAGGCGGCTCACGCGAGCTACCGCCTGCTATTAGATCAATACGGGGTAGTGGGATACCATCCACGATACCGTGAGAGCATTAACCTTTAGATAATCAGTGCATTTCTAGAAGATTCATCAGGCTGGGAAAATCTATTACAGGGCGAGGCCCACGGACTTTTACTCCGTTCTATGAGTCAATGGGACAACAAAAAATTATACTTCTTTGTTTATTGTTTCTTGTTTGAGTGGACTTGCCTCTATAGGTGACTGTTTGCAAGCTTTGCCCCTTTGTTACATCTATGTCGTGAATTCCCAATGTACAACACCTAGGGACGTATAGAATAAAAACCTAATAACGTAATATCAGTTTTTATCATCTTTGGCTTTTTTTCAAATCAAGGTCCATAAGAAAGGTATAAGAGATTGCAATGTCTCTGAATTTTTTAAAAAGTACTTCTATCACTTAGAAGATGCTGGGCAGACTTCCATTTTCAGTTTAGCTAAGGAAGAACTGTCCGAATACTGGTACGATATAGGTGGTAAGCCTTAAGTTGGTTTATGTGATATAAGTTCGTTTTGCTTTTCACTTCCTGGGTTTTTTGTTAGTACATTAATTTACCTCTTTGAGCCGCTCAATCACTTCCAATGGACCTTTCGTATCTAGGTTGCAGAGCGTGTCCAGGTAAGAATTTCTGTTGCCCATCCACACTCGTCACCTGGTTTTGAAGAAACGAGAGGTGGTTGTGCTTTGTCTAACAATGCTTCATCTTGGATTGGGCCTAGCTAAGTTTTTTGAGGCTTAATTCCCTCCAGTTGTGACAAACCTTTTGCAATTAGGTTGGAGTTTGTTTTAGCGAGGGTCCTGATTTTTGGTCTATGAATCTTTTAGTACGGCGGGGGGCCCGAGTACTTGGTGTCGTAAATTAATTCAAATGGACTGTAACCCAAGTGCTTTCTTGTTCGCTTTTCCCTTAAGGCGAACAAGAGGAATGGTATTCCTTCGTCCCAGTCTTCTGGAAAACGCTCCAAGTACAACTCTCATCATTGATTTTTGTTTGATGGAAAATCGTTCGGAGGGCTACTTGCGACTGCCGGGTGATAAGCAACAGAAATACGGACTTAATTTCAGAGGGAGAAATAGGATCGCGAAACATCTTAGAGGTAAAATTTGAACTTGATCGGTGAATTTTCGGGGAATGCCCCCACCTGGTGAGAAAAATTTTTGCAAAGCTCGAAACAATGATGGAGGAATTAATTTTCTCAAAGGGGATTGCCTCTCTGGATATCGAGTAACGACATACACATTGTAACAGATATTGATTCCTTTGTTTAGTCTTGGGGTAACGTTGATTCCTTGTTTAGTCTTGGGTAACGGACCAACACAATCTATTATCAGTGGAGGAGAAGGGCTCTCAACCAGCTGACGGGAGAATCGGATGTGGGGAACTGGTGGAGGTGTGTTGCCGCGATGGTTTGTTGCCGGTCCCAACTTTTTTTTATTTTGGGCCAGGAATTGACAACCTTTTAGGATAGATTTCCACAGTCTCCTTCTTCTGGGCCAATGAAAATGCTTGGCTATTTTCGCCCAGCGTATTTTCTTTACTCCCAAATGTCCTCCCATGGGACTATGGTGGCCCGACGAAAAACTAATCAGCCAATTCTCTAAGGTGCTAGGTTAGACTACTAAGATGTTTGCTGCGTAGACAGATGATCGTCGGGAAGAAAAAGAGACTTTTCCTTTCTCATTAATTATACCATTAGCAAGATAGTAACAATTGTCAGTCTTGGGCGTCGTCTTCTGTAATAGCTATCTCTCGTAAATTTCTCTTGGGATGGCATGAAGGAAACTGATCCTTATTAAATCTTCTTTCGATAGCATTTTAATATCAGATTCTTGAAAAGGGCCGATCATAGAATATTTCAGATTTGAAGATCCGGGTTGTAAGGATCGGCTCTGCTATGCTCTATGAAAAATAAATCGAGACCTAAATCTTCGCCTTCACTTAGGACTTGAGTTGACAAAGGATTTTGAGGCGCTTAGACATTGCTTAGTTTTTATAACATTGAGAGGAAATAAGGTATAGGAGCCTCTTTTTCGAGCTCTATGGCATAGTTAATGTCAGTAGAATTATCCAATAACTAGAGGCTTCGGCTTATACCCGGATAGTCTAGATCATTGCCTATGAGTAAGTCAAACGCCCTGGAATAAGGAACAGTTCTCACTGGTTATTCTACCGGGACAACAAAGCCAATATAGGTTGGTGTTTGGTGTATATCTGTGAAGAAGCATCTTATAATGGTGGCCTCCATAGGCTTCTATTAAGACATCTAGCTTTGTTAGCGAGTCATATTCACTTACGGGATGGATGTCCTGCTCTCACTATGTTTTAAATACTTCCAGTATCACGGAAGAGGAATTAATTTCACCTAATTGAGTCTCGTCTTATTCCAACTTTCACTTTGAAATTAAGACCACATGTGCAAAATCTGGGTATCATTTATGGTGACGTTTCGCCAAACCAGTGGCTTTATAATACAAATAATTCTAGGACTGTCTTCAAGTTATGTTCCTAGAATTTGGATGATAAAGCCACTGGTTGAGCGAAACGTCTATAATAAAGATAACCCAGATGTTTGCTCATGTTGTTCTTAATTTCATCTTGTCGGTATTATATACCATTCTTACAAAACTTTCATTTAAGCAAAAGTAGGGCTCACAAGCCTGAGTGTATATCTTTTTCTGAAACAGCTCTAGGATAGAGTCATCTAGAATGACTACGTGATTCGTTCTTGTGAACCTTGTTCGGTCACTAGGGTTCAGTTTCTTTTGAGTTGTGATGATGATCATTACCTGAGTGGGAAAGAAGTCGCTCGTTCCTGGTATTTTCTCTCTAGCCAATAACAGTGTATCCTAAATGCCCTTTTTTATTACAATAAGGGCAGTTCAACTCTCTGTTATGCTTAGTGGTTTTGAAACTTTTCCTAGAGTTAGATCTAATTTTTTATTAAAGGGGCGTGGATGCATCATGGAGGTCGGGTAAGGATTCTGTTTGCGACGCATCTCTAAGATTGGATCGGTCCTTTCTTAGGGGGGATATTTAGTCACTGTTTCCTTTACTTTTGTTTCGCCAATCAATTGTTGAGATATTTCATAATTATCGGCGAGCGAGGCTGTTTCTAGTTTTATTTTATTGGGGCAACTAATCAAATACCTATGCAGTCTTCTGGTAAAAACTATAGAATTTCCTCATGCAGGATCAACTGGGAAAGACTTTCCATAGATTTACAGTTTAGAAGTTTACACATCTCTCAAAAGCGATTTTCTTTTCTCGTGCAAAATCTACATCGACTGAGTTGGCTGGGTTTATAATGCTCTAAAGTTTGATAACTTACTGGGAGGCGATCATATGCCTTTAGGTAGTCTTCTCTTAACGGAATCATAATCCAAATATTTCTCAAAGGGTAACGTAGCCCGTAACAACTTTGAAGCTTTAACAGACAACGAAGTATGTATAAGGTTGCCCAGTGTTGTCGGGGCCAGCTCATGCACGTCTTGATTCTCAAAGACTTCACAAATAAGTATCCTAAATCGGTCATTAAATTTGGAACCATAGATGCAGCTTTTGTATATTTGAAGAATAATTTTGAAGGATTTAGTACATCTTTCTCTCACATTTCATTGTGTTTGCCTTATATAGCGGAGGTTTCCCTTTGAAAGTCTTCATTTAATTACGCTGAAGCCTCAATTTGAGCAGTCGTAAAATAAAAGTCTCTCTAATTTCTCAAAAATGACTGAGAAATATGCCCCGATGGTATCGAAAATGAAGGGAATTGATCTGGCGGTATGTGGATATTCCTTTGGACGTGACCTTGGTGAGGGGCCAGGCTGACCATAATAGGAATTCCTTCAGTAATAGGCGAATGCCGAAAGCGGCTGCCACCCTGCATTACTTCATTACTTTACTAGTGGCCCAAAGCGGGACTTATCTATCTGATTCAATTTCAAGGATAAACTCTTTGAAATTGTTCTCTAATACTTCGATTTCTCGACTGGTAGCTTACTTGAGAACTAAACTTTCAGGAGTAGGATCTCCTGTACATGATGGTTAGAGGCCCTGGGAAAACAGTTTTTAATTATTGCCCTTTCGGTATTGGCTGTGTAATATCTATCGTATGGTTACTCCCAATTTCGGGCTATCCTGACCAGCCACGTTTGAAGTTTCAAGGAGTCCAGCTTTATAGTGTTAAATTCTTCAAATATCTACCGACTGTGATCTTCCATGATAAAATATTTTGAAATTAATAAGATAAATTCCAGTATAATTTTAATATTGTTCTTTTGATCAATGTCTTAGAACAACAGAGCTCCCGACGGGTACCCCATTTGTTGCGAATAGACAATGTATTAAAGAACTTCGGAATGTGGCCTGGTACCATTTATTTCTTATGCAACAAGCATTTTTGGGTTCCGGCGTTATAGGGTATTTTAGGAGTCTAGGGGAAATAATTTCAACTGGAATCACATACGGAATAATTATTCAAATTTTATTAAGTATTTATATACAAATACTTTTATCTTCTCTTTGTAGGTAATGTAACTTAATACTTTGTACAATAAAATTTTACCCATATCTTTAGTTCAAAATCATGGAAAATGTCACATTAATAAGGAAGTGCTAATTATTCTTCCTGCTAATTCAGTCTTCAATGACTTTACGTCATTGGCTTAACAAAGACTGGTAAACTCAAAATACAAAAGTACAAGATTTAACAAGACCTTTGAATCTCTGCCAGTAAAAGTATCTCTATGGTTACTGAACTGACAAGAATATAAATATCAAAAGAGTCTTTTCTAAGCCATGAGGAAACAAAGTGAAGTCAGCTCTTGAGTCCAATTCTCACATCCATTCAACTTGTACACCGTAATAAGTGCCAACAATTATACTATCAGTTGTCAGGGCTTAGAGCAGGGAGCAGACTGGCTTACCATGCCTGTCTGTTGGGACGCGTGTCAGGTTGGATCACTGACCTAACGTCAGTCAGCCAGACATAAACAATTGAACAATTCACCGATGGTTCCGAGACCTTAAACTCTACTCTATATACTCAAGAAAATCCTACCTAACAATAATAAATAAAATAATAGTATAATAACCAAACAATGAGTGATAATAACAATAATATTGATAATTAAGTGATAAATTGTGTTAATAACGTTAATATACGATAATATCGATAATACCATGGTATTTTTCATATATAAAGATAATAATATAACGCCGAAAAGTCTCTATTTTAGCTTTAAACGGGGGATTTTTCGCGCTATAATATTAAGTGATGAAACATATTCTCTTTATAAATAGTTAAATAACACTGGAGACCAATTTCGAAGATATCACACTTAGCTGAAAGGCTGCTGCAATCCAAACAGTCATAGTTATCGAAGTGTTTTGGTGGCCTCCTATATGATGCCAGTGACGATATCTTAAAGTTAATCTGTTAATGCAAAAAGGAAAACACTGAATAATAAGATAAGGCACCTAAACTACTGGGAACGATTGAAGGCCCTTTGATTTGTTTCCCTGGAACGCAGGCGAGGAGGGAGGATACATTGATCATATACACATGGAAACTCCTAGAGGAATTAGTACCCAACTTGCACACGAAAAATCACTCCGCAACGATAGCAAAGACTCGGACAGGAGAATGCAACATTCCCCCAAAGAAAAGCAAGAAGCGCCACGAGTACAATGAGAGACAATCGGTATGTTCAGGGGTCCAAGGACTGTTCAACTGACCTCCCAGATACAAGAGGGATTACCTATAGACCCCTGGCTGTCTTTAAGAAGGCAATGGACAGGCCCTAAAGTCAGTACCTGGGCCATCCGGGCTGTGGTTTGTACGTTTTAGCCTTGCGTGCGGCCCAGCAGGTTGCAGTCCTGACTGATCATGACCCTGATCCACACAAGGCCAGGTATCAGACCGAGCAGCAGGGGGGTTAACCCCGAAACCCTCTCCGGGTAAACTCCTGGAGTGTTTTGTGCGGACTTACACTAATAAACAAAACCACACACAAAAAGTTAAGACAGGAGAGACAGGGATGGGTAGATAGACTGCATCTTCTTGGACTGTAGAAGGCTTCCGACACAGTACCCGCAAGAGGATGGTTGAAAAGCTAGGCAGCAGGCAGGAATAGCAGGGAAAAGTATTGCAGTGTATCATGGAACACTGACAGGAAAGGATAACAAAGGGAGCTGGTACGTGGCGAGTGTCAGAGTGGGGTGGCACGTGTCGAGTGAGCTCTCCACATAGGGTTCAGTCCTAGATCCGGTGCTGTTTTAGTATATGTGAATGACGTGACAGAAGGGATAGATTCAGAGGCTACCTTGTTTGCACACGATGTGAAGCTAATGTGGAGAATAAAAGTGGGCGGAGGAATCAGGTAGGCCTACATGGAGATCTGTACAGCTGCAAGCTGGGTCTGGAATGCTCCTGGAGTTTACCCCAGCAAATACAAATCAGAAGTTTGGGGAAGAACAAAGTGATCAAGATGGAGTAAG
The DNA here is from genome assembly GCF_026875155.1 of Cherax quadricarinatus. Taxonomy (NCBI): domain Eukaryota; kingdom Metazoa; phylum Arthropoda; class Malacostraca; order Decapoda; family Parastacidae; genus Cherax; species Cherax quadricarinatus. The sequence goes on along the minus strand of NC_069445.1, from coordinate 28,643,894 downwards.
CTGGGAGATCTAAGGCTGCAAAACGTACCAAAGGAAAAGGATCTTGGGGAGGAGTGCATCTTACAAGTCATCTCCTGAGGCGTACTTCAACTTAACATAACGGTTGCACCATATGGGCTCCTGTCAAACCTGGAGTATACTGGAGGAGTTTTCGGGGAGGGCTCTATGCCCCAACGGACCAGTCCTATGACCAAGACCTTGCGGTGGATCAAGGGGCCTCTATTTAACTAGGATTGTTACGGCTGGCCGCACGTAAAACCGACGTACGAACCACAGCCCGGTTGTCAGGTACTGACTCGTGGTGCCTCTCGAGCTATCTTTTAAAGACAGCAGTTGATATCTATTGTTAATCCCCTTTATGTATGCTGGGAGGCAGTTGAACAGTTTTTGAGACCCTGATTTTATTGTGTTATCTCTTATGACTTTTTAAGGAAAATCTGATTTTTCTATATATCAGTCTTTGTTTTTTTTTAATTGGTTGTTATGGGAATATCCTACGTTCATTCGACTGCCTGACAACGGTCGAGTGAGGTTGTGCGCTGCACCCCTCTGCTGTTGGCGAGCTATCTCAGTTCGTCACAACCATTGAGAAGTAGAGGACCGTGCGCTGCTCATTTACCAACATGGCGTGCAGAGCTACAGGACGCATCAAACACTGTTTGCGTTGAGTTGACCGTGGGGCTGTCACTGGAGCCACGATGGACTTGTTACTACCGGCGATTATCCGTGATTACCTACGGTATCGCAAATGAAGAGGATAGGTGGTGTAGCACTTAATGGGACGACACGGATCTTCGTTAAATGACGTCAGCAAATGTTTATGAAGCGGTGGTGGGATAAGTATCAAGGAGACCATTATAGCCGTCAATTTCAGCTGTATCAGTGTTACATGATGTATCACGACACTACACATGGGTTAAAATAAGGAATGTGCCTTTTGAGGCGAATGAATTTGTTATAAAGATGAACTACGTAATTATGGTACGGTTCATATGGCCTCTGCAGGTCGGTGGGCCGCTGGACCTTATGCTGGAAGTTTGGAGGGAAACATATTCAGTCAAAATGACCTTACGCCATCCCATACCGTCCTATATTATGTTGCAAGCATTTCGAACTCAGTATATGTAACATATGCGGGGCAACGTCGTACGTGTCGGCTGTGTGGATCGATGGACCACATAGCGGCACAGTGTGATAAGCGTCGTAGGAATCTCCAAATATCGCACAGCAACAACCGGAAGAAGTCGAGGAGTGGAGGGACGAGAACAGTCTTATGCTCACCCGTCTCGACAACGGACATCTTGGAGTGAAGAGGTAGAAAAAGCGCAGGAGAAGGCTTTGGAGGATGCAAACAGCGAGAAGAATCACCATCACTGGATATAAATAAAGTATTTGAAGAGGACTCTGCCCACTATGGGGGACGGGATGTAGCGGCGTCTTTAGTGAAGGCACTGGATGTATTGTTAGACGAGTCGATCGTCAACCGTGTGGAGGAACCAGGTGCAAATTTGGGATCGGTTGAGCATCATGGTGAGGCGACGGATGAAAGCATTGAGTCTGGGGTGTCGCATGGCATGATGGTAAATATAGCAGAAGTGGAGGTGCATCATGATAGTACTAAAGAAATCCCAATGCAGGTGGAGGGTAGGACGCGAAAGCGAACTGCGACCCCACCAGACTCAGACGACGTGCTTACTCCTGCCCAAAGGCCAGGGAAAAAGTCTTGGGCGGATGTACAGAGGAAAGGGAACAGTGAATCCACGAAACAAGAGTTTATCAAGGTGATTCCCAAAAAAGGGGAGAGGGATAGAGGTGTAAAATGTATAAGTGAAAAGTCTATACCTAGAACCAAAGGAAAATCCATTAATTGACTTTAAGGTTTTGACAATAAATATTAACGGTTGAGATCTGAGCGGAAGCGAAAGTGGTTTTATGAATTTTTGGTGCGTCTAGATGTGGATGTGGTATTATCCAAGAACACAATTACAGAATTGGATATGAGTTGGAATTAGATGGTTACGATGTGTATATGGAATATGCGACGAGGTTAAAAGGAGGCGTCGCCATTCTGGTAAAGGAAAATAGCCGTTTGTAGTACGCCATAGTGAAAGGGGGGAGGGGAGAGTGGAGTGATTAGGGTGGATGGTTTATGGGGTAGAGTTACATATAAGTTTTGTAGGTGTATATGGGCCGGCCGAGGGAGATGCACGACTTAAAACTCATTTGTACAAGATGATTAGTATATCATCTACGTAGTTTACCAAATGTAGCGATAATAGGGGGAGACTGGAATTGTGTAATACGACGAAAAGATGTGGAGCTCGAGGAGCGGGGTTGTTGCTTGGGGTTCATGGGAGATTTATTGACGAGTGTGGGTTTAATGGATGTGTGTGGGGGGGGTGGCAATGTGGAGCATACTTTCATTAGAAGAGATTATGCGGCGAGATTAGATAGAATGTACGTGTCTAGTGCGGTTTACAGTGCGGAGAGTGAGTGTGATAAATGTGGTTTTTTCGGATCATAGAGGAGTTGTAATGGATGTAGATATTGAGGGTGTGCCTAGAAGGGGTCCGTCATTTTGGAAATTAAATGTAAAGTTATTGAAGAGAGAGGAAAGTCGTTGTCTTTTGGGCATATGTGGGAACGCCTTGTGGTTGAAGCACCTGGAGATGTGGCTTTGGTTAATTGGTGGGAAATGATAGCCAAAAAGCGAATTAAGGAATTTTATATTAGTCAGGGAGTGAGATATAATCAGTTACAGTATGGTTTCCAACGATATTTAGAGGGGCAGTTGCGCGACTGCTATGTACAAGCGAATGTAATTATCCTGTTACAGAAATTAAAACGAATTAAGGGAGCAATTTACGTAATTTACAAAACGAAAGGTTTGATGGGGAAAGGCTTAAGGGGGAATCGAAGAGGTTTTTTTGGGGAGATCGGCCGTCGGCGTGTGTGTTGAGGAATCAACACAGACGTCGCAAAGCAATGGAGTTAATGGGGTTGAATGTCCAGGTAGGTATGCAGGGGTATAGAGTGAATCAGGTGTTGACGACGACGGAGGGTATGAGTGGGTATATTGATGCTTGGGTTAAATTGAAAACGCAAAGTGTTGGAATAAGTGAAATTGCATTGCAGTCAATCGGTAGGTTTGTGCGTTGTGAGCTGGAGGAGCATGATCGTTTGATGTTGGGAGGGCCGATAACGGAGTGTGAGACTTGGGAGGCTTTATCTGGGGCGCAATTGGGTAAGGCGCCAGGAATAGATGGGTTGCCAGCGACTTTTATATTCAAAATTGGAACGTTTTAAAGGGGTTTTTGGTACGTTTATTCAATATCATGAAGCGGGATGGGGTTTTAGGGGAACAACAAAGGTTGGCTGTGGTCGTCCTAGTTCCTAAAGGCGAGCCATTAACGGTTAAAGATTATCGTGCAATCTCGTTATTATGTGGGGACTATAAAATTTTTGGAAGGATCTTGGCCAACAGAATAAAAAAAGTCCTGGGCAAAGTGATTGACAAGGGACAATATGGGGTGCCGGGCAGGTCTATGTATGAAGGTCACGGTATGATTAGAAGTTTTATTGAAGAAAGAGTAAGATTGGGAGATGGGGGGGTATTGGCTATAGATTGGGAGGCGGCATATGATAGTGTGGAACGGGAGACGTTATGGAAGATAATGAGATGGCAGGGGTTTGGGGCGGAAATTATATCATGGGCCAAATTAATGTATCAAGAGGCATCTTTGCGTGTGCAGGTGAATGGGAGGTTGGGAGATCGGATTCAGATGGGAAGGGGTTTGCGTCAAGGTTGTCCCCTTTCACAAATTTTTTTTGCTTGTTTCAAGACCCTTTTATAGAGGGATAAGGGTTTTATTGGAAGCAAATGGGATGAGTAATGTAAGGGGTGGGGGAGCGGGCATTGTTGGATATGTCGACGACACGACGATTTTGGTGAGAGAAAACATGGATTTGATTCGGGTAGAAAAGTTAGTGAAAGTTTTTGAAAAGGCTACTGGCATGCGATCAACATGAGGAAAACAAAGTATATGAATCTTGGAAAAGGGTCGCGTGAGGAAGGAATGGTAGCTGAAAGGTGGGAAAGGGTGGACCAAATAAAGAGATGTGGGATCGTTTATGTAAATGATATCAAGTCAGCACAACAAATAAATTCCGTGCGTATCGTTGATTAGTGTTCTGAAGCGTCTTAGTGGGTTGAGAGCTGCTAATTTAAGTTTGCAACAAAGGGTGATAAACAACGAATGTGCTATTTATATAGTAAACTATGGCATGTTACGGTAATATTTCCGATACTTCGTTGTGAATTAAAAAGGTTACAAAAAGTGTTTTTTAGATTCATTTGGGGAACAGGGAGCGAATGGTTAAGTAGAGCGGTTGTCACACTCCCGGTTGGCCGTGGAGGGCTGGGTCTTATAGATGTCGAAAAGAGGATAATAAGTATGTATTTAAAACATAGTTATAAGCGGGAGGGAGGGGCGAAAGAAGACGGTCTTCATAGGATACATCAGGATATGCGACGGTGGTGGGGGGGTCGGGAGTTCATGATAGGTGAGGCAATGTTACGGGTCTTTATAAAACGTGAGGGATCACTCACAAATTAAATTGAGAAATCTTGATAGGGCAGATGGTAAGGCTCTGGTAGCGGCGGTTAGAAGGAGTTTATCCGATGTATGATTGGCATAATTTGGGGGGCGTTTAAATAAATTGCTTTTAAAAACCTAAAGTAAGAGAAGTTATGTATAGATTTTTACAGGGAAATCTTGCCGTCAGGAATGGTTTTATTCATAAGAGAATACGAGAGGATGGGAATGCAGGATTGTGGGGGGATTGGCGACTATTTATCATACGGGTATTTTTGCGATTGTATTGAACTTATAAGGGTTTGGATGGGTAAAGGGTTTTTAAAGGTTAGTGGGGGGAGGGGGTTGCAGGTTTTGAGGGTTTTAAGTTTAGATATAACTGGGGTGAATAAAAGGGTTGAGAATGCGATTGGGTATATGATTACGGATTATATTATACATGATGTGGGCTATGAGGGAGGGGACGTTTCGTGCAAGAATTAATGCATTGGCAGCAACTTTTTATAGGACACAGTGTAGAAATAAAGGGGTGTATGGAGGGAGATGGGAGAGAGATTTTAGTGAGGGTTACGAAATTTCACATTAAGGGATTTATGGGGTTTGCAAAATGGGTAAGGGATACGACGGGGTATTTTCCTAGACTTGGGTGTGAGCATGGAGAGCTGTTTATATGGTGTATAAAAAGAGTTTTGATATCTAGAGGCAGTAGGGTTATTACCCCGAGGGTTTTCAAGAACTACCAATTATCATTGAGGAAGGTGTAGCACTACGATTGCATATTTTTATCATGTATAAATCATTTCAAGGACTTTATGTTGAAAAAATTTTCTATGAGACTCAAATATGTGCATAGGAGTCTTTACTGTTTTTGATTCAATTGTAAGTGGAAAAAGTGTTTCCAGCGTATAGCAATGGTTTTTATTTTGTTATTTTTATGCTGTGTTACAGTGTGCTTTTCAATAATATTAATTACTTTTAACTAGTTTGCATTATTTTTCTTTGTTTTGCTGAGATGTAAAATAAAATCGTAGTTTTGTTTTGTTATATTGGATGTTTTTTTTTGTGACTTTTAGTATTATCCCGTTTCCTTCTTTGAATAGTAAAAAACCTTGTATGTTAAGATCTCGTGATAATCGCCAAATTTTTAATGTTGAGTTCGTGGTGCTTGTTAACCTAAGATCTTAGAAATTTCTTGCTACGTGTGTTGACAGGGAAAACCCACCCATATGGGTTTATGTAG
>NC_069445.1:28610874-28637559 GCF_026875155.1 Cherax quadricarinatus | reverse complement strand
GAAAAAGGATTGGGAGAATTATTAGAGATGAAGAAGAGATCATTGCTAAGTATGAAAGTGGAGTGCGTTTTCTCGAGTGGCCAGGTTGTATAGTAAACCCAATCAACCATCGCTACTATTGTGTCAAGAAAACGGCAATCAAGGAAGCTGTTCTTGCCAAAGGTTTCAACTGTGTTTTCAAACAGGAGATGCAAGTGATAGAAGATGTTGAGAGACTATTATTGGTGTGGATAAATGAAAAACAGATAGCAGGAGATGCATCTCTCAGTGATCATAAGTGAAAAGGCTAGGAAGTTGCATGAGGATTTAATTAAAAAAATGCCTGCAACTAGTGATGATGTGAGTGAATTTAAGGCCAGCAAAGGTTGGTTTGAGAGATTTAAGAAGCGTAGTGGCATACATAGTGTGATAAGGCATGGTGAGGCTGCCAGTTCGGACCACAAAGCAGCTGAAAAGTATGTGCAGGAATTCAAGGAGTACATAGACAGTGAAGGACTGAAACTTGAACATGTGTTTAATTGTGATGAAACAGGCCTGTTTTGGAAGAAAATGCCAAGCAAGACCTACATTACTCTAGAGGAAAAGGCACTCCCAGGACATAAGCCTATGAAAGACAGGCTTACTCTTCTCATGTGTTCCAATGCTAGTGGTGATTGCAAAGTGAAGCCTTTATTAGTGTATCACTCAGAAACTCCCAGAGCGTTCAGGCAAAAGAATATCCTCAAGGCTAATTTGTGTGTGCTGTAGAGGGCAAACAGTAAGGCATGGGTCACTAGGGACTTTTTCTATGACTGGTTACACCATGCATTTGCCCCAATGTGAAAAATTACCTAACTGAAAGAAATTAGACCTTAAGGCCTCCTGGTGTTAGACAATGCCCCTGGTCATCCTACAGACGTGGCAGAGCGACTTTGTGGGGACATGAGCTTCATTAAGGTGAAGTTTTTGCCTCCTAATACCACTCCTCTCCTGCAGTCATGGACCAGCAGGTTATTGCAAACTTCAAAAAATTGTACACAAAAGCTCTGTTTGAAAGGTGCTTTGTAGTGACCTCAGAAACTCAATTGACTCTAAAGAGTTTTGGAGAGAGCACTTTAATATCCTCAATTGTGTAACCTTATAGGTAAGGTTGGGAGGGAGTGACTAAGAGGACCTTGAACTCTGCTTGGAAGAAACTGTGGCTAGAATGTGTAGATCAAAGGCTTTTTGAAGGGTTTGAGGCAAACCCTGGGAAATCCTTTTGCCAGTTGAGGAATTGGGAAGTCGTTGGGGTTGGAGGTTATGGGGATGATGTGGAAGAATTGGTGGAGGAGGACAATGAAGAACTAACCACTGATGAGCGCTAGATCATCTTCATCAGCATGAGGCCACACCTCAGGAAACTGCTTCAGAGGGGGGGAAAGAAAAAAAAATTTGAAGAAGTTGCCTACTTCAAGATTAAGGAAATGTGTGCAATGTGGTTAAAGTGCAAACCTTTTTTGTGAAAATACCCTACACAGTATTGCAAGCCGTGCTGGTTGTGAACACTTTAGGAAAGTCTGAAGGAATGGGAGGTATAGGCCTCTATGGACAGATATGTTGTGCGACAGAAGTCCAGTGATTTTCAAGCTGGTCTAGTGGCATTAAAAAAAAGAAGGGAAGTAACCCCAGAAAAGGACTTGACACCTCAAGTCTTAATGGAAGGGGATTCCCCTTCTAAACACTAGACTCTCCCCTCCTCCATCCATCAGTCATCCCCAGATCTTAAATTTAAAGGTAAGTGTCATGTAACTGTGCATGTTTTTTTTCAGTTTGTGTGTATTAAAATTAATATTTCATGTGGTAAAATTTTTTTTTTCATACTTTGGGGTGTCTTGCATGGATTAATTTGATTTCCATTATTTCTTATGGGGAAAATTCATTCGCATGACGATAATTTCGCGTAAGTAGTAAGTAGGTACCTGGGTTAGTCCCTTACACCTGCTTGTCACTGTTCACCTAGAATTTTGTAGGTACCCGGGTGTTAATCACCTTACACCTGCTGTCACTGTTCACCTAGCAGTAAGTAGGTACCTGGGTGTTAGTTACCTTACACCCGCTGTCACTGTTCACCTAGCAGTAAGTAGGTACCTGGTTTTTTTTAGTCACCTTACACCTTGTGTCATTGTTCACCTAGCGTAAGTAGGTACCTGGGTGTTAGTCACCTTACACCTGCTGTCAATGTTCTTCTAACAGTAAATAGGTACCTGGGTGTTAGTCACCTTACACCCGCTGTCACTGTTCACCTAGCAGTGAGTAGGTACCTGGGTGTTAGTCACCTTACACCTTGTGTCATTGTTCACCTAGCTGTAAATAGGTACCTGGGTGTTATCATCATATAACTTTCAATTTTCTAAATTAGTTACCATTAAATTTATTCGTTTTCTGTAACTCACTGTAAAGAAAATGGAAAATTATTAACCACTAACTAAAACAATTTTTATTATTTTTTTAGACGCATTAGAAGCTACAACAATTAAATAAGCTTATTTAGGTACAGTTACAAGGTTTTAGGTGACTATAATTATTTTATATAGTAATACGTATGTAATTACTTCCTCCTTGTAAATACTAACTGATAATTTGCATAAATATTTACCCGCATCGTCAGGTCTGTGGCAGCGATGATTGTCATTTTTTTATTACTCTCTAACTGCCATGTTTCACTAGATTTTTATTTTTATATTTATTGCGAGATTATTTTATTGTTATTTCTTGCAGAATCTATAACAGAATTTACTTTTTTATTTTTTTTGCTTAATAGTTTCAATATTTTTTTTTCTTTGTATATTTTACCCTAGAAAACTAATCCCTACAAAAACATGTAAATTTCCACCATTGTGTGTTCGAAATTTGTTTTTAAAATAAAAATCTTGTATTTTAAAAACGAATGTATTTTTTGCAACCCTTTATATACATTAAGTAAATTAAGTCATTATTCAGTGTGATTATGCAAAGAGAGTTGCATATTCAATCAAATTTGGGGGAATATTTGATCATAGTTGACGAAATTCAAAAAAGTTTCCAGGTGTTGAGACGCAGCATTTTGGTTTCAAAGGGATAACATGGTTATTTATATACATATATAAACTCTCTTTATCTATCTAAATTAAACACTCATATTTATTTTAAATTTATTTATATATTTTTACTAGCTGGTTACAATGTTTATTTTATATTTGGTCAAAAAATTTTCCCATTTTTTTTTATAATTTGTCTTGTTTTTATTTTAAACTGTTTTAATTTTATTTTAAAATTAAGAATTTATTTTTTAATTTTTTCTTATTATAAAGTAAAAAAAAAAAAGTTTTAGAAATTGGTTATTTTTCTTTGGGTTTGATTTCGACTTTATTTTTTTGTTTTTAAATGAACTCGATTTTAAGGTAAATATTTGCAGGAAAAAATTATTCAATCACTAACACAGTCATACAATCACAAAACAATCATACAAAAGCATACCACACAATCATACAATCATGCAAAGAACAATTTATACAATCACACCCAAAAAAACACTCATACAATCACACAAAGAAACAATCTTTCAATCCACAAAGAAACAATCACACAAAGAATCAGTCAAAAACATCACACAAAGAAACAAATCATACAATCACACAAAGAAACAATCAGACAATCAAAGAAACAATCATACAATCACACAAAGTAACAATCACACAAAGAAACATTCATACAATCACACAAAAAAACAATCATACAATCACAGAAAGAAACAATCAATCACACCCAAAATAACAATCATACAATCACACAAAAGTAACAATCATACAATCACACATAGTAAAAAATCATACAATCACTCAAAGAACATACAGTCACACAAAGAAACATCATACAATCAGACAAAGAAACAATCTACAATCAAGAAACAATCATACAATCAGACAAAGAAACAATCATACAATCACACCCAAAAAAACAATCATACAATCACACAAAGAAAACAATTTATACAGTCACACAAAGAAAACAATCATACAATCACACAAAGAAAATCTACAATCACACAAAGAAACAATCATACAATCACACAAAGAAAATCATACAATCACACAAAGAAACAATCATACAATCACACAAAGAAAAATCATACAATCACACAAAGAAACAATCACACAAAGAAAAATCATACAATCACACAAAGAAACAATCACACAAAGAAAAATCATACGATCACACAAGAAACAATCATACAATCACACAAAGAAACAACCATACAATCACACAAAGAAAAATCATACAATCACACAAAGAAACAATCATACAATCACACAAAGAAACAATCATACAATCACACAAAGAAACAATCATACATTCACACAATCATACAATCACACAAAGAAACAATCACACGAAAGTAACAATCACACACTGGTCTTAACTATAATAAATTAGGCTTGTTATGTCTCAGCAGAAGTTGCCTATTAAACCAAGATCAAACAATTATCTTCAATAAAACCAAAACTTTCGTTTATTTCAATAAATTCTCTTTAAAACCCGACAGTTAATAATTAAAAAAAAACATTCCTTATTATGCATTAACAAAATAAATAATTTATTAAAAAATAAATAAATTAAGTCAGTTACCACTCAAATGGCTGGCCAGGGCTGCCAACAGGATTTTACGAATCTAAATAATTAGATTCGTATTATATTTTTATAATATTGAAACTATGTAATGTTGGTATTGTTTTTTGGTCAGTTTGATTTTTATTTAACAATAAGTAGGAAAATATTTATTAATAAGTGGAATTTATATATATTATTTTAATTCTTAACTGTGAAGATTTTTTTTTGTTGGTAAGTCACCCTTTCAATATAATAATAATAATAGTAATCAGTAATAATAACGATGATAACGACAACAATTTTTACGTAAATACACTGTTGTATAATCGTGGCAGGAGAAGTGGTTGAGCCTCAGCTCCTGGTCCCTGCTAGACCATTCCTAGGCTAAAATACTTCCTAACATTTTTAATTGTGGTTGAACTCTAGCAGCAAGTTCCTCTGATTCAGCACTATGGTATTGAACGTCCGTGGAGGTGTACATGTGTCGTTCCACCGTGTGTGCGTGCGTCTGTGTACGTCTGTAACTGTACTCGCCTAATTGTGGTTGCAGGGGTCAAGACTCAGCTCCTGGACCCTCTTGTTACTGTGCTTGTTACCATGTGTGTCCGTGTACATCTGTAACTGTGCTTGTTACCATGTGCATCCGTGTTGGTGTGAGAACGTACATGTGTATAGGGGTGTTCCGTGTACGTGTGCATCCGTTGTACCTCTGTAACTGTGTTACGTGTATGTCCGTGTAGGTGTGAGAACGCACATGTGTATGGGGGCGTTCCCTGTACGTGTGCGTCCGTGTACCTCTGTAACTGTGTTACCGTGTATGTCAGTGTAGGTGTGAGAACGTACACGTGTTGGGGTGTTCCGTGTACGTGTGCGTCCGTGTGCTCCTTCCCGTGTGCATATGTGCATCCACGTACACACACGTCCATGTACGTGCATCTGCATCAACACACACGTTCCCATGTGCGTGAAACACCCTTATTACATGTACATACGTGTGCACGGATGCACGTTACAACTGTATTAATCCATAAAAAATCACAATAATTAACCCTTTGACTGTTTCAGGCCCCTTTCTGAAACTCATTCTATGTCCCTAAATTTTTGAAAAAAAAATTATTTTTTCTTATGAAATGATAGAGAATCTTTTCCCGATGGTAATGACACCAAAAGTTCGAAATTTGGTCGAAAACATCATGGAATTACGCTCCCGCGAAGTTAGCGGTCTCGGCAACATATGCATATCGGCGATTTCGCCGACTTTGAGCCCTATTTTCAGCCTATTCCGTTGTTCCAGTTGACCAAACTCATAGCTATTTCTTTAGAACTCCATTTTATCTATCAGCTGAGTACAAGAAACCTCCCATTTCCCAATTGGACTACCCAATTATTGTGGTCTGAAATTGGCAATTTGGCCAATTTCATGCAAACTAAAAAAGATGCCAATTTCAAAATAGGGTCCAGAATAAACAAGGTAGACATTCTTGGCACTGAAATAACATATCCTCTGTTCATTAGTCACATCTCTAGGCCCCTCTTGTATTATTATTGCTTTCTGTTTTGATTTTTTATTCATACAAAAAAATACAAAATTTACTGTTATGCAGACTACTGCATTATTGTAAAAATGATATAAATAATATCAATGCACTAGTGAAAGAATATTAGACTCCCCAGTTGACGTGTATTGGATATGTGGTGTGATTTGTTTACTCCTGAACATTGGTAAAAATCGAACATTTCCGCTACTTTGAGCTCAGTTTCAAGGTCGTTTTCATCGTCAAAGTAATAAAAATCATCTCTATTTCTGTATATGTGTTCCATTTTATCACCTAAGACCATGAAAACGCAAATACATTGATAAATACTATACGAAAATACACCTTAAAGTCGGCGTTTTTAATCCAAAAAAACGCACTCTGTTCTGCAGGATTTTTTTTATGTGGTGCACACTGACCACAGACCCATTCTCTCACATGTGGGCCTACCAGCTTTCTTCGCTTGATTTGAAGCCGCTAGTATTATTGAGTATATATACGTCTGAAACACTGGCTCGTAAGACGTATATATACGGCCAAAACAGTCAAAGGGTTAAAGAATTATCCGAATTACCTTAGAAAATAAGCCGTATTATCATTTTTATAGAGAGGATTTTTCTTAAATATTTGTGAAAATGGCTTACTTTAGCTCATTTTTAGTGGTTTAACATGTTAATTAAGGTTAATTATAGGTTAAAAATGGGGTTTGAGGTGTGATATATGGGTTTAATGGGTTAAATAAGGAGTAAATACACCATTTGTGAAAAATAAGCATATTTTAGCCTTTTTTGGGTAGTGTTTGGTAGTTGATTATGGTTAATTATGAGGTTAAAATAGGTTAAATGAGATGATATATGGGTTAAAATGGTTAAATAAGGTTAAAATATGTAATTATTACTTCATTTATGATGTTTTAACTGACTGTTGTTTATATTGGGCGTGCACAAAGTAGTCCCTCACATTGCCTTAATTTACCTCATTAAATACGCAAATCACCTGATTTTTGGGGTGACCCATGGGTTAGAATTACCACTCATCAGGGTATATAGGGCACAAAAGGGTCAATAGGACACCCACAGGGGTCAAAAAATGGGAAACAAGAAGGTGATAGTTGGCGGAGGGATACACAAGATGGCGGCAGTTGTAAAGTGGCGCCGACAACGGAGAGTTGTTCCGTTCTCGCAATGCTCATATTTTGACCCCTTGGCGGCCGTCCTCTCGCCATAACGTCCCTCTGGAGACACCTTTGGGTTGCTAGGATGACGCGTCCCACCGGACACCTGAGATAAAGGCACTTGGGTTAATTAAAGGCGCCGCTGCTCCAGGTAACTTTTGTTTGGGTGGGATGGGCTGGGCCGCCTACACTGGTTTATTTTACTGGTTTATCTACCTTATTCTGGGTTTATGAGCGTCATTTGTGGGTTTGTTGGCATCCTGGGCTGGTGGGGTTAAACCCACCGGGGTTATTGATGTGTTGTTGCTTTATTTTACTGGTTTATTAACCTTATTCTGGGTTTGTAAGCCTCGTTTGTGGGTTTGTTGGCATCCTGGTGGCTTTGGTTAAACCCCCCGGGGGTTATTGATGAGTGTCGTTGCTTTATTTTACTGGTTTATTTTACTGGTTTAGTCACCCGTCTTGTGGGTTTATTTCCCCTGTTAGTGGGTTTATTATGATCTTGGTGAATGGGGTTAAACCCCCCGGAGGGGGTTTAAGAAGCGTCGCTATCTAAAATTAATTTTTGGGGATTTCGTACACTGGTTTGTTATACTGGTTTATCATCCTTATTCTGGGTTTATTAGCCTTATTTGGGGGTTTATTGCCATTAACCCTTTCAGGGTCCAAGGCCCAAATCTGGAGTCACGCACCAGTGTCCAAGAATTTAAAAAAAAAATTTTTTTTCTTAAGAAATCGTAGAGAATCTTTTTGTGAAGGTAATAAAACAAAAAGTATGAAATTTGGTGGAAAATTGACGAAATTATGCTCGCGAATTTTGATGTGTCAGCGATATTTACGAATCGGCGTATTTTGCTGACTTTGACTCCCATTTAAGGCCAATTACATTATTCCAATCAACCAAATTCTTAGCTATTTCACTAGTATTACTTCTTTTCTATCGATTGAGCACAAGAAATCGCCAAGTCAACTGTTTCAACTACAAAAAAATGTGATCGGAAATTGTTATTTGGCCAAATTTTTACCAAAGTTCAAATATTCCAATTTTCAAATTGGGTCGGGAAAAAACTGTAGGTTTTCCCTGGCACTAAATAAACTTTCCTTGTTCTTGTTATGTTTTGAGGCTTTACAAATAAATTCCATCTTGATTTTTTACATAATGAATTTTTATTCACACCAAAAAATAGAAGTTTTACTGTTAGGCAGTACTGAAATTTAATTGTATAAATATCATCACATATTTGTGAATGTATATTAGCCCAAACCCCAGCTGGCGTGTATTTAGACGTGTGAGGTCGTTTGTTTACTTGGAATATCGGCAAAAATTTAACATTTCCGCTACTTTGTGCTCAGTTTCAAGCCATTTCCATTTTGCTAAACCAATAAAAATCATCTCTATTTCTGTAATATGTCTTCCATTCTATCAAATGAGCCCAAAAAAATCGCAAATACAACTATAAAAAACATAAAAAAAAACACTGCAAAGTTGCTGTTTTAATCGAAAACTCATGATTTCAGTTTTTTTCTCTCATTTTTCGTGTGCTGCAGGATCTGTTTTATGTGGTGCACACATACCACATAGATGTTTTCTCTCATATCTAGGCCCAAATGTACCATTTCACAGTTTATCAGGGGAAAGCTGAGCTCATGGGTAGATCTACGGTTTGGACACTCCCCGTAAAGCCGTAGATCTACGGGACGGACCCTGAAAGGGTTTTAAGCATCGCTGCTTAAAATGATTTATTTTGAATTGCTAACCCCGATTTATTTTAATGGTTTTCACCCTTCTCGTGGGTTTATCACCTTATTAATGGGTTCATTTCCCTCTTGGTAGCTGGGGTAACCCCCTGGGGCAATTTAAAAGCATCTCTGCTTTAAATTGAATTTTTTGGATCTACAGTTATTTAAATGGTTTTTCACCCTTCTCATGGGGTTTATTCCCCAATTAATGGGTTTATTCCCATCCAAGTAGCTGGGACAAACCTTGAGGGAAATTCAGAATCATCGCTTAATGTGGAATTTTTTACGAATGGGCCGTTTTAATTATTAATTTTCTTGTATTTATTCCACCTGGTTTATTTTTACCGTGACTGATGAAATAAACTCGTCTGGGGAAAATTGAGGCGTGTTGCCTCGTTGAGACTTTTGGGGGGTGAGTTTATTTTTTATTCCGAGTTTATTTTCTATTCCGAGTTTATTTTCTTTTATTCGAGTATTTTCTACTTTTTCCGAGTTTATTTTCTATTCCGAGTTTATTTTCTTTTTCGAGTTTATTTTCTATTTTTTCCCGAGTTTATTTTTCTGCTCCGAGTTTATTTTCTATTCCGAGTTTATTTTCTATTTATTCCGAGTTTATTTTCTTATTTATTCCGAGTTTATTTTCTGCTCCGAGTTTATTTTCTATTCCGAGTTTTTTTTTCTTTCCGAGTTTATTTTCTATTTATTCCCATGCTTGATTGCACTTCCAAATTTTTTCTTATCAAACTAACGGTGGATTTAAAACCCTCGTTAAACCCCCCATAAATTACATACTTGCAAATTTTTTACTAGAATTTTTTATGGGGGGGAAACGTTTTAAAAAATTCCTGGAATTTCCGGCGGTACATAAACGGGAATTAACACTGGAAATGGGTAGAAATACAGAGGAATAAATTTATTCAGGATTAAAGTTTGTCAAACCTATTTTTAAAATATTTCTGCTTTATTTTTTGGGGGGTTTATGATTTGGGGGCTGTCACCCGTCTGTCACTAGTTGCTGTCACCCGTCTGTCACTGATTACTGTTCACCTGTCATGGTTGCAGTCACCTGTTTGTCACTGGTTGCTGTCACCTGTCTGTCACTGATTTACTGTCACCTGTCTGTCACTGGTTACTGTCACTGGTTGCTGTCACCTGTGTGTCACTAGTTGCTGTCCTTGTCTGTCACTGGTTACTGTCACCTGTCTGTCACTGGTTGCTGTCACCTGTTTGTCACTGGTTACCCGTCACCTGTCAGTCACTGGTTGCTGTCTCCTGTCTGTCACTAGTTGCTGTCACCTGTTTGGGCATGGGTTTACTGTCACCTGTCAGTCACTGGTTGCTGTCACCTGTCACTGGTTTTCTGTCACCTGTCTGTCACTGGTTACTGTCACCTTTTCACTGGTTACTGGGCGCCTGTCTGTCACTCGTTCTGTCACCTGTCTGTCACTGGTTACTGTCCCCCTGTCTGTCACTGGTTTCTGTCACCTGCCTGTCACTGGTTACTGTCACATGTCTGTCACAGGTTACTGTCACCTGTCTGTCACTGGTTGCTGTCACCTGTCTGTCACTGGTTGCTGTCCCTGCCTGTCACTTTGGGTTTCTGTCACCCGTCTGTCACTGGTTACTGTCACCTGTTTGTCACTGGTTGTTGTCACCTGTCTGTCACTGGTTACTGTCATGGTTACTGTCACCTGTCTGTCTGGGTTTCTGTCACCTGTCTCACTGGTTACTGTCACCTGTCTGTCAGTGGTTACTGTCATTGTCACTGGTTACTGTCGTCTGTCTGTCACTGGTTTTCTGCCCCCTGTCATGGTTACTGTCACCTGTCTGTCGCTGGTTACTGTCCCCTGTCTGTCGCTGGTTACTGTCACGTGTCTGTCAATGGTTACTGTCATCGTCACTGGTTACTGTCACCTGTCTGTCACTGGTTACTGTCACCTGTCAGTCACTGGTTGCTGCCCCCTGTCTGCCCCTGGTTTCTGTCACCTGTCACTGGTTCCCGCCACCTGTCTGTCACTGGTTCCTGCCACCTGCCTGGTGGCTGTCACCTGTTGCTGTGACCTGTCTGTTACTGGTTGCTCTCATCTGTCACCTGTCTGTCACTGGTTGCTGTCACCTGTCTGTCATGGTTGCTGTCACCTGTCATGGTTACTGTCACCTGTCTGTCAATGGTTACTGTCACCTTTCTGTCTGGTTACTGTCGCCTGTCTGTCACTCGTTACTGTCACCTGTCTGTCACTGGTTGCTGCCACCCGTCTGCCACTGGTTGCTGTCACCTGTCAAATCACTGGTTGCTGCCACCTGTCTGCCATTGGTTGCTGTCACTGTCTGTCACTGGTTACTGTCCCCCTGTCACTGATTCCTGCCACCTGTCTATCACTGGTTGCTGTCACCTGTCTGTCACTGGTTGCTGTCACCTGTCTGTCACTGGTTGCTCTCACTTGTCTGTCATGGTTGCTGCACCTGTCTGTTACTGGTTGCTGCTACCTGTCTGTCCCCTGGTTGCTGCCACCTGTCTGTCACTGGTGGCTGTCACGTGCCCCCTCAGTCTGGTGGCTGCACCTGCCCGTCAGTCTGGTGGCTGTCACGTGCCCGTCAGTTGGTGGCTGTCACACATGTCAGACTACTGTTTACCTGTATATTGTCTTTTGATTTTGCTACTCTCTCTCACTTGTCTGTCAATCTGCTGCTGTGTGTATGCCATTGATAATCAATGTGGCTGCTGTCTGCATGCTGCGAGCAATCAGTCTGGCTGCTGTCTGCATGTTGCCTGTTCTGTCTGGTTATTTTTTCCCTGTCTGTTTCTGGCTGCTATACGTGTCAGTAACTTTAGGTACAGGTACACATAAGTGCATGATGATGGTGCATTTGTATTATTATTTTTATTTTTATTATCACACTGGCCTATTCCCACCCAAGGCAGGGTGGCCCGAAAAAGAAAAACTTTCACCATTTATTCACTCCCTCACTGTCTTGCCAGAGGGTGCTTTAACTCAGTTTTTAAACTGCAGGCACTGTCTTCCACTCCAGGACTCAAGTCCAGCCTGCCGGTTCCCTGAACCCCTTCATAAATGTTACTTTTTACACTCAACGCACGTCAGTATTAAAAAACCATTTGGTCTCCATTCACTCCTATCAAAAACTGCTCACGCTGCCTGCTGGAAGTCCAAGCCCCTCGCACAAAAACCTCCTTTACCCCTCCCACCAAACCTTTACCTAGGCCGACCCTACCCCGCCTTCCTTTCCCTTTCAGATGATACACTCTTGAAGTCACTCTGTTTCGCTCCATTCTCCTACATGTCCGAACCCCTCAACAACCCTTCTTCAGCCCTTTGGGGACAACTTTTTGGGTAACCCGCCCCTCCTCCAAACGCCCAAAAACTACGAATTCTCTGCATTTTTTTCCACCAAAAATTGCCCTCAGCCCTGACATCTCCACTCCCTCCGCCTTCTCCTCGCTGAAATTTTCACCCTGCTTCAACCCATATAAGGCTTTGGTAAAACTTACTCTTCATTCCCCTTTCCCTCCAAGGACAAAGTTCTTTGCCCACGACTCTAAGGCACCCGCCCCCCCCTTTTCCCCCTCTCATTCTATGATTCCCCTCATCTTTTTAGCCCATCTGTGAAGTCCATTCCCAATATTGAAAATTCCCCCCTTTTTACTCTCTTCCCTCCAAATTGATACCCAAATCTTTCATCCCCTTTTTTTTTTTATCCCAAAACCCTTTATTTTTTCTGTATTCACTTTTAATTTTCTTCTTTTGCCCACCTACCAAATTCTCCCCATCTCGCAATTCTTTCAAAATTTCCCCAAGAGCACAGTGTACAGCAAAGAGCAACGTGAAACTCCCATTTATGTGCGATTCTTTATTTTTTAAACCCAACCCCTTTCCCAAAAGACCCTGCTTTTATTCTTTACACCCCATCAAAATATTTTAAACAACCCGGTGACATCAAAAATCCTTGTCTAACCCCTATTTTACGGGAAATAATTTCCCGTCTTTCCTCATACTCTAATTGAGCCTCACTATCCTAAAAAAAAACTCTTCACTGTTTTCAGTAACCTACCCCCTACCCCATACACCTGCAACATCTGCCACATTGCTCCTATCCCCCCTGTATCGCCCCTTTTTTAAATCCCTAAATGCCCCAAAGACCCCTTTAGCCCTTTTTAAAATACTGTTCACTTATATTTTTACTTAAAACCCTGGTCCACACACCCCCCTACCCTTTTCCTAAAGCCTCCTTGTTCATCTCTATTTTTTTTCCGTCTTACCCTTTAAATTTTTTCAATTATAACTTACCTACACTTTCCAGGTATACTCAACAGACTTATCCCCCCCATAATTTTGCACTCTCTTTTGTCCCCTTTGCCTTATACAAAGGAACTAGATGCTTCTCCAATCCTGGTACCTTTCCCCCTTTCCCTCTTTTTTTAAAAAAAATTTACCAACCCTCAAAACTTATCCCCACCCGCTTTTTAAATTTCTATCTTTATCCCCTCAAACCCAGCTGCCTTTCCCCCTTTCATTTTACCTTCTGCCCCAGAACTTCCCCCACACTCACAACTGGCTCTTCTCACTTTACAAGATGTTTTTCCTCCTTGCCCATACACGAAATCACGCTTCCCTATCTTCATCGACATTTCAAATTTCCCCAAAAATTCCCCCATCTTCCCAAACCCCTAATCTATTTAAAAATTCCTCTCCTATTTTTAACTGACAAATCCCTTTTTCTCTGGCTTCCTTAATTGTTAAACTCACTCCAAAAAATTTTCTTACTTTCAACAAAATTTTTTGATAACTTTTACCCCCTCTCTCTTTTCCCTTCTTTTTAATTGCTTCACCCTCTCTTACCCCTCTCTTTTTCTCCATATATTTTCCCTCCTTGCATCACTTCTACTTTGTAAAAACTTCTCGTATGCTATCTTTTTCCCCCTTACTACTCTCTTTCATCATCATTCCCCCAATCTCCTTTCCCTCCCGCACCCATTTCGAAACCCAAAACTTCTGCTAAAACACTTAGCACAAATTTTTTAAAAACCTACCCCATCCCTCTTCGCCCCTTTTCCCTATGCTTCATTAGCCCTTTTTTCCTCCAATAGTGTTTATATCTTCCCCTAAATGCCCCCTCTTTTAGTTTAAAACTTCCCTTCCTTCCTGTGCTTTATTCTCCTGATCCATTACCTTTTACTCTCAGTGGCTAAACTAAAAAGTGATTGTATATCGTGGCCCCTCTATAAACATGTAATCCTAAAGTCTATAACAGTTTTTTTATCTAAATACATAACCCAAACCAAATACTGTATTTCGCCCTACACATATTTGTATATTTTTTCTCTTTTTTTAAAAATATGCATTACCTATAACTAAACCCCTTTTATACAAAGTTCAATCAAAGGGCTTCCCTTTATCTTTTAACCTGGCCCCCAAATTTACCTACCAACCCTCTCAAAAAGTTTCCCCTACTTTGCATTCAGACCCCCCAAAACAATGACTTTTCCCCTTGGTTCAAAGGTTTATACATTCACTTAACTTTCCCCAAAATCTCTTCCTCCTCTACATTCCTCTTCTCCAGATGCTAACGCTTATTATAACCCCTTTTCACCCAACCTTTTCTTTAAACCCCATAATTCTTTAAAATTTTAAAATTATTTTTTGTCTCCTTTCCCCTAATGATCCTTCAAAATTACTGCTACCCTTCCTTTTCTCTAACTCTCTCAGTACTCCAGATTTAATCCCCTTTATTTCCCATCACCCAAAAATCCCCCCACCCTTCAGCTTTGTTTCGCTTAGGGCCAGGAATCCAAAATTCTTTTCATTTTAACATCGCAATATCTGTTTTTGTCTCCCCATACTCCACGCCATTCAAGCATCCCATTTTATAAAATTTTTTTTTTTCTCTTTTTTTGTAAATGTTACAGGGAAGGGGTTTTTAGCCCCTTTCTCCCGGGACTTTGTCGCCTCATATGAAGCATGGCTTACGGAGGAAAGTTCTTTTCCCCTTTCCCGGGGCAAAAAAGAAGAAAAAAGGAAGAACAAGAGCATTTTGAAAAGGGAGAAAAACCTGATGAGTGTATATTATGCAAGCATCGTAAGTTATATGTATTAATATAAAAAAAGTAAAGTAAAAAAATACAGTCACTGAAAAAGTAAAAAAAAAAAAAATAGTGTAATAAAAACCAGTTTAAATTTAAAAAAATGAAAAGTTTTTGTACGTATTAATAATGTACAGTACAGAATGTGCATTGCTATTGAACTATCATAAAGTCGAAATATCTAAGTCAACCATCAAAAAGCGAGGAACATGTGTATTATATTATATCGGTTCGAGATACTGTACAGTGGGACCCCCGCATAACGATAGTAATCCGTTCCTGAGAGCTCATTGTTATGCGAATTATCGTTATGCAAATGAATTTTCCCCATAAGAAATAATGGAAATCAATTAACCCGTGCAAAGACACCCAAAAGTATATAAAAAAAAATTTTACCACGTGAAATATTACTTTTTCCCTACACACAAGAGAAGGATACATGCACAATGACAATAGTAGAGTAGTACATGCACAATGTATATTGTGCATGTACTACTCTTCTAAATGAAGAATAAATGACATTACCTTTATTTTAAGATGCAGCAATGACTGATGAGACACTGTGTCCTGGGAGTGCCTTTTCTCCTGAGTACTGTAGGTCCTGTTTTTGGGATTTTCTTCCAGAACAGGCCTTATCACACTCTGTATGCCACTACGATTCTTAAATCTCTCAAAACCCAAACCCTTTGCTGGCTTTAAATTCACCAATATGAGCACTAGTTCCAGGCATTTTTTCCCTGTTCACCTGGGTGTTAGTCGACTGGTGTGGGTTGCATCCTGGGAGACAAGGTTAAGGACCCCAATGGAAATAATTTTAGACAGTCTTCGATGACACTGACTTTTTTGGGTTATCCTGGGTGGTAACCCTCTGGGGTTAATTGTTCTTGGTATTCTAAATAAGCCACGCCAACAACGGTGCTGCAGCTGACAGTGCTACAGCAGCAGCAGCTGACAGTGCTCAGCAGCAGCAGTGACAGTGCTACAGCAGCAGCAGCTGACAGTGCTACAGCAGCAGCTGATGCTACAGCAGCAGCAGACGGTGCTACGCAGCGCAGACGGTACTACAGCAGCAGCAGCAGTGATGGTGCTACAGCAGCAGCAGCAGCAGCTGACAGTGCTACAGCAGCAGCAGCAGCTTTTCAGTGCTACAGCAGCAGCGGGACAGTGGCTACAGCAGCAGCGACGGTACTACGGGCAGCAGCAGCAGCTGACGGTGGTACAGCAGCAGCAGCAGCTGACGGTCCCTACAGCAGCAGCAGCATCAGCAGTTGACCATGGTACCACAGTATTTCGAAAATTATTTCTCACTCTTTTTACCACGGGGGTTGGCACTAGAAGCTTTCTTGGGGCCCTTTAGTCACTTATTTTGCAGATAAAATCCCCAAAAAATGCTGTAATATACGAAATGTTCTGATTGTATGCTTGGATGTTACGCGGAGGCTGGCTTGTAAACAATGCCCCCGGCGGAACATGTAAGGCTGGCTCAGGCCTCACATTTGACGCGTCTCGGGACGAATAGCGTTGAGCGAAATTTTTAGCGGTATGCGAGGCAAAATTTTAGTGATAAAATGTATCGCTATGCGGATTTAACGTTTATGTGATGCCAACGGTATGTGGGGGTCCACTGTACTACAACATTTAAAGTGACCTGTAGCGATTTAAATGTATATACAGTACATTCATTACTTACCTTAAATATTTGTAGTCTTAATGTTTGGGTGAGAGGTGATAGTATTTATTTGTAGAAAGTCAGGGGTTGGAAGTTTAGTAGCCTGCCTGGCCACCCCACCTACTCGACATTTAACCTTCGAGGGTCGGTCACATACAAGTATGTTTATGGCAGCCAGGGTTGGTCACATACTTGTCGCCTAAATTCTAGTGCCCTTTACATCTGGTGGAAAAAAAGCTGGCAGGCCCCACATATGAAAGAATGGGTCTGTGTGGTCAGTTTCCCCAGCATTTTAAAAAATCCTGAAGCACGCAATGCATAATGAGAGAAAAAAAAATCCGACCGTGTTTTTGGTTCAAAACAGAGACTTTTAGTGTACTATTTTTGTATGGTATTTATGGTTGCATTCTCATTTTCTTGGTCTATTTGATAGAAGGGAAAGAATACTACAGAAATATATGACAGTGATCGATTTTTGCCAATGTTCAAGAGTAAACAAATCACTCCAAGCGTCCAATACACATCAACTGGTGAGTCTATTATTCTTTCACAAGTGCGCTGATATCGTTTATACCATTTTTGCAATTGATGCAGTAGTTTTACATAACAGAAAACATTATATTTTCTGTGAGAATAAAAGCTCAAAATGGAAAGCCAAAGTAATGAAAGAGGGGCCTAGAGATGTGCTAATGAACAGATAAAATGTTATTTTAGTGCCATGAATGTCTGTCTTGTTTATTCTGGACCCTTTTTTGAAATTGGCATCTTTTGAAATTTGTGTGAAATTCCCCAAAATTGCCAATTATGCCCACTTTTTTTGAGTAGTAGAAATCAGTAAAATGGGCAGTTTCTTGTACTCACTTGATAGAGCATGGAGTTCTAGCAAAATAGCTATGATTTTAGTTGACGCAACATTGGAATTGGCCAAAATAGGGCTTAAAATTTGGGCGAAATTGCCAATGCGTACATTCGTCAAGACCGCTAAAATTCAAAGAGAGCATAAAATTTCCCTAAGTTTTCCATCAGATTTCATACTTTTGGTGTTATGATCGGGGAAAAAGATTCTCTATCATTTCATAAGAAATTTTTTTTTGTTTTTTTTTTTTTCGAAAAATTTTCGACTCTGAGAACGGGGTTTGGGGAGGGCCTCTTGACCCTCAAAAGTTAAAGTGCCCTAGAGTGATAAAAGCATATACAGTACATTCATTACTTACCTTAAAGTATTTGTAGTCTTAATGTAGGATGAGAGATGAGTTAAATTGCGTAAAACAAATAAACGAGAGAAAATGAGAGAGGAAAGAGATTTGTAGTATGTAAACAAACACATTTGGTTTTTTTCATCAGTTTCTACATCAAACATCTCATATTTATGTTATTTAGTACTGTGGGGTGTATTTGCCATTTTTTTATGTAGTGTGTTTATTACAAAATTTTTGGAAAAAAAATATCTTGGATGGATTAATAAAAAATGTTTTATTAATGTAATTATGACATTTAATGCTCCTCGAGTGTTATTATTGTGTTTTTTATTTTATCTTTTTAATATGGCTTTCCCAAGAAAATTAAGATAATTAGTGTTTTTAAGTGTACCGTCACCAACACAGTGTGTAAGTTTATTTGGTACAGGTATACATAAGTATAATTATCAGGTACGTGGAAACCCTAAAAAATCGAAGTATACATATCGAAGTTTAAAAATAGGACCATTTTTTGGACAAACTGTGTCCTATTATCAAACGTGCCCCTATTTTCGACCCCAGGTAGGGGGCCGTCTGCCCTCGCTCTGTCCGCCCCCCCCCGCGCGTCGCCATGGCGTCTGCTTTGTTCATGCTTGGGGAACACTAACGCGCGCTCTTCACAATTTTCGTTTATTTCGTTGTGTTTAGTGTTGGGGGGGCTTGAAATAAGCTGTCAGGGTCAAAAAACTTGTGTGGGACCCCCCGTGGTAAAGAAAGTGAGAACACCATAGATGTGAAGAAAGGAAAAAAAAAACAGAAGTATGAGGTGGGTGAGGGCTTCTTGGCTTTCCAGGTGTATGGGAAAAAAAAAAAAGTCGACCATCGGTTTTTTCCCCGTCAAAGAAAAAACAAATCAAGGAAGCGATGTTTCGAAAGGTGTTAATTAGGGAGTGGATGAGGGGCTTTTTTCAAAAAATTAAAGGAGTTTGTGCCAAGTGGAATGTCCCAAAAGTTTGTGCACAAGTACCACCCTGGCAAGTGAAACAAAACCTTTTTTGCAACAAAAATTTAGTGACAGAACCAGTCCCATTTTAGGGAAATGTTTAAAGAGGGTCCGAAAAAAAAGAGGACTGTGGAAAAATTTTGTGAGACAGGGGTTCGGACTCTCAAACTGGTCCTAGTGGCATTAAAGACGAGAAGGGAAGTAACCCGAGAGGGCTTTACCCGAAGTCCTCATGGGGGGGATTTCCTTCCCAAAAATAACCCCCAAATCCTCTCTCCTCCCCCCTATCTTCCAGTGCCCTCCCAATCTTCAGTAAAAGGGAAGTAAAAATGTTATTTTTATGTTTTACTTACATAATTAAAAACTATAGTATTTGTTGTATGTAAAAAATGTAAATTTAATTCTATAAAATGTATTTTTTGTGTGAATATTTTTTTTGGGTTTTTGGGGCGGATTAATTGTACAGTGGACCCCCGCATAACGATATTAAAGTTCCCGAGAGTCTTTTATGCGAATTATCGAATAAATTTTCCCATAGAAAAATGGAAATCAAATTAATCTGCAAGACCCCCCAAAAGTATAAAAAAAAAAAATTTTACCCATAAATATTAATTTTAATACCCCAAAAACTGAAAAGACTGCACGTTACATGCCTTCCCTTTATTGAAGATCTGGGATGATTGATGGGTGGGAGGAGGGGGTCTTAGTGTTTAGAAGGGGAACCCCTTCCCATTAAGACTTGAGGTGTCAAAGTCCTTTTGGGGGTAAATTCCCTTCTTCTTTTAATGCCACTGGACCAGCTTGAGAGTCACTGGACTTCTGTCGACAACATAACTGTCCCAAAAAGGCCTGTACCCCCCTTCCTTCATGACTTTCCCAAAGGGTTCAAAATTGTCAGTGTAATAGTCACCGCAAGGCTTGCAAAGCTTGTTAGGGTGTTGTCATCAAAAAAAAGGGTTTTCCTTTAAGCACATTGCACACTTTCTTAAAAATTTGAAGTAGGCAATTCTTCATTTTCTCCCCTCCTCCGAAGAGTTTCGCAGGTGTGGCCCATGCTGATGGATGATTTGCAGCCATCAGTGGTTAGTTCTTCTTGTCCTCCTCCATCAAACTCTTCCACATCATCCCCACTAGCCTCCAGCCCCAAGGACTTTCCCAATGCCACAATGGATTCCTCAACTGGCATAGGATTCCCAGGGTTAGTCTCAAACCCTTCAAAATCCCTTTGGTCTACACATTCTGGCCACAGTTTCTTCCAAGCAGAGTTCAAGGTTCTCTTAGTCACTCCCTCCCAAGCCTTACCTATAAGGTTTACACAATTGAGGATATTAAAGTGCTCTCTCCAAAACTCTCTTAGAGTAGGTTGACTTTCTGAGGTCACTACAAAGCACCTTTCAAACAGAGCTTTTGTGTACAGTTTTTTGAAGTTTGCAATAACCTGCTGGTCCATGGGCTGCAGGAGAGGAGTGGTATTAGGAGGCAAAAACTTCACCTTAATGAAGCTCATGTCTCCACAAAGTCACTCTGCCACGTCTGTAGGATGACCAGGGGCATTGTCTAACACCAGGAGGCACTTAAGGTCTAATTTCTTCTCAGTTAGGTAATTTTTCACATTGGGGGCAAATGCTTGGTGTAACCAGTCATAGAAAAAGTCCCTAGTGACCCATGCCTTACTGTTTGCCCTCCACAGCACACACAAATTAGCCTTGAGGATATTCTTTTGCCTGAACGCTCTGGGAGTTTCAGAGTGATATACTAATAAAGGCTTCACTTTGCAGTCACCACTAGCATTAGAACTCATGAGAAGAGTAAGCCTGTCTTTCATAGGCTTATGTCCTGGGAGTGCCTTTTCCTCCTGAGTAATGTAGGTCTTGCTTGGCATTTTCTTCCAAAACAGGCCTGTTTCATCACAATTAAACACTTGTTCAGGTTTCAGTCCTTCACTGTCTATGTACTCCTTGAATTCCTGCACATATTTTTCAGCTGCTTTGTGGTCCGAACTGGCAGCCTCACCATGCCTTATCACACTATGTATGCCAGTACGCTTCTTAAATTTCTCAAAGCAACCTTTGCTGGCCTTAAATTCACTCACATCATCACTTGTTGCAGGCATTTTTTTAATTAAATCCTCATGCAATTTCCCTAGCCTTTTCACTTATGATCACTTGAGAGATGCTATCTCCTGCTATCTGTTTTTCATTTATCCACACCAATAAGAGTCTCTAAAACATCTTCTATCACTTGCGATCTCTGTTTCGAAAAACACAGTTGAACCCTTTGGCAAGAACAGCTTCCTGATTGCTGTTTTCTTGGACACAATAGTAGCGATGGTTGATTGGGGTTTACTATAAAACCCTGGCCACTCGGAGACACGCACTTCACTTTCATACTTAGCAATGTCTCTTTCTTCATCTCTATAGTAATTCTCACCCTTATTCCTGTAGGGTTGGCACTAGAAGCTTTCTTGGGGCCAATGGTCACTTACTTTGCAGATAAAATCACCAAAAACACTGTAATAATACGAAATGTTCCAATTGTATGCTTGGATGTTACCGCGGAGGCTGGCTGGTAAACAATGCCACCGGCGGAACATGTGAGGCTGGCTCAGGCCGCACATTAGACGCGTCTCGGACGAATAGCGTTGAGTGGATTTTTTAGCTGTATGCGAGGCAAAATCTTAGCGATAAAATGTATCGGTATGCGGATTTAACGTTATGTGATGCCAACGGTATGCGGGGGTCCACTGTATTTCCATTATTTTTTATGGGAAGTATTGCTTCGAATTTCAGACTTTTCAAATTTAGAACTAGCTCCTGGAACGGATTAAGTTTGATTTTTGAGGTTCCACTGTATATACAGTAGACCGTCATTTAGCACAAGTTTATTTGGCACAATTTGGGTATAGCACGATTGAAGAATTGCGGCACAATTTTATGTAACATGTCGTATGATGAATTTAACACAGTTCAGTTTACGGGAAGGAAAAAAAACTTCTCTTTTTCTCAAGCGGCCACCTGGTTGTGGTTCAGTGGGGGAGACCTCCCTCCGTCTCCAGCCACTCTCCCAACACCTCCCCACCATCCTAGCATTCATACTTCATACGTGTCGAGTCCAACTTTTCTGCTACAAGCTTGTGATTGTGAAATGTGTTTTGATCTTTTAATTGCTATATCTTGTATCTGCCAAGCAATCATGAAACCCAGAAGGCATACCAGTGCTGCTCAAAGTGGCAAGAAAAGGTGTAAGCATTTAATTAAGTACAGTATTAGAATTAACGAAGGAAACAAAGATATTAGACAAAACATCCTGTTGCCATAATGAAGTGTTACTTTGTACACATAAAAAGATGTAAACATATTTTTGTGTGACTGACTGACTTACTGAATGACTGACTGACTTACTGAATGATTTGACTGAAGAACTTGACTGACTTATTGAATGACTTGACTGAATTACTGAATGACTTGACTGAATTACTGAATGACTTGACTGAATTACTGAATGACTTGACTGACTTACTGAATCACTGGGAGGGCTTGAAGTTGCTGAACCTGTACTCCCTGGAATGCAGGCGGGAGAGATACATGATTATGTACACCCGGAAAATCCCAGAGGGACTAGTACTGAACTTGCACACGAAAATCATTCACTACGAAAGCAAAAGAATTGGCAGATGATGCAACATCCCCCCAATGAAAAGCAGGGATGTCACTAGCACGTTAAGAGACTACACAATAAGTGTCAGGGACCCAAGACTGTTCAGCTGCCTCCCAGCATACATAAGGGGAATTACCAATAGACCCCTGGCTGTCTTCAAGCAGGCACTGGACAAGCACATAAAGTCGGTACCTGACCAGCTGGACTGTGGCTCGTATGTTGGATTGCATGCAACCAGCAGTAACAGCCTGGTTGATCAGGCTCTGATCCACCATGAGGCCTGGTCACAGACCGGGCCGCAGGGGTGTTGACCCCCGGAACTTTCTCCAGGTAAACTTACTGAACAACTTGACTGACTTACTGAATGACTTGACTGACATACTGAACGACTTGACTGACTTATTGAACGACTTGCCTAACTTACTGAATCACTTGATTGACTTACTGAATCACTTGACTGACTTACTGAATCACTTGACTGACTTACTGAATCACTTGACTGACTGAATGACTTCAAGTTAGACACTCCAGTACAATCATCAACTTCAGTACCAGAACCTCTACCATCCACCTCAGCCCAGTAGGGCCACAGCATAACTCTCCACTCTTCACAATCATCCACAAACACCTGCACCCACAATTTAAGGTAAGAAATATTGTTATTTTTGTTACCCTTGCAGTCTTAAGCAGTAAAAACAACATAATACATCATAACAGTGAACTACAATTACATATTCACTTTTATTTTTGTAAGATGTGGAGACCTAAAATTTTTTTCTATTCCTACTAACATTTGGGGCCTGAGAGACCAATACTGTATATAATGTATATATATATAATCTCACTGTATTGAACACAATAACCGCACTAAAGTTATTATCATATTATTGTTTACCACTGTTGTTTATTACAATAAACATGCACAAATCTTGTATAATACTAATGTTCTATCATATATTTACATATTTACAATCACTGGACATGGTTTTAGAACTGCTGGAGCTTGTGGAAAACCCCTTGAAACAAGGCACCATGCACAGAGGCACCTTACATTCCTCACACATAAACCCGAGTGTCTTTGCGTCTTTGTTGCCATCGTTTTGTTTGTGCACAGACGATGCTCTCTTCTGAGAAAAATTTCTTCTGGTTGAAGGAAGTTGTATTATGAAATTGATCCCCTTTCCCCTCCTAAAACGCTTGGGTATACCCTGAGAATTCGAGGACCTTGTTGTATAGCAGGTGTTCTTACCTGGTATTCATTTGAGTTGTCTGACAACAGACAAACAAAATTCACCATACGGTGGTCTGTTGCCAGTCTTTATTTGGTACATATTATATGCTTTGAGCATTAAAATGTCCATGAGATGGAAGAAAAGTTTCATGTACCACTTGTAACTCTTACGACACAGTCAAAAAAACCCAATCTGCATGTCACATTTGTCAACCAAGACATGTTTTGTGTATAATCAATCACGTAAATGGTTTTCGAATACGTTCATTAGTCACTCGATCAACTTTGCCATTTGTCTTGCATTTCATTACGGTGAATGGTTGTCAACAATGTGACATCTCGTTTGTCATGCCACCGTAATGCCATGATGTCATTGGCAGTAAACACCTGCACGTCATCACCACGGCACCTGCGTTGAGCCTGGGCATATGTTTACGATTAGAAGGGCCTGTGCCACACACATCTGTCTTGTTCACTCACATGAAATCACTGAGTAATGGGCTTGTGTACCAGTTATCGGTATTAATGTATGCACCTTACCAAGTAAGGTCCCAATATGTTTCTCACTACGTCACCTGAGATACCCAATAACATCTTGGTACCCTTTCAATGTTTTACTCCCCGTGTATACAACAATACCCAAACACCAGGCCACTGTCACAATCACAGAGTACAAACAGTTTTATACCAAAGCGTTTCCTCTTGCTCGGTATATACTGCTTGAATGACAGTCTACCTTTGAACAAAATCAAAGACTCGTCAATTACAAGATTCTTGAATGGGTAAAAGTATATGCTGAACTTTTGTTTGAGATACATGAAAACATTTCTAATCTTGTATAACCTGTCACTTCTGTCAGGCCTGGTTTTGTCAGAGAAGTGCAACATACGTAAGAGTAAGATAAACCTGCAACAGTCGTCTCTTTCCACCTGTGTAGTCTTGACTGTGGTGATAAGATCGTATTTGCCATGGTGTACTCAAAATACTTATTACTTTCCCTGACAATAATTTCCATCAATGGCTGGTCAAAGAATAATTCAAAGAATTCCAGTTCATTGGCCGTGGTTCCAAGGGGACAAGAAGGTAGAATTCCACTTTGAGAGTCATCAAAGTGGTGAGGCTTGGGAACAAAATTGGGATTTTGCTGCCAAACCCACATACGGTTTGCTGGTGGATACTGGACATCATAGGCTGGTTGTGCGGGTGGTTGTGGTTGTGGTGGGCTGGTGGCTGGCGCTCCGCTTTGTCCTTGAACTGCGAGTCAGCAGCGTGGGTCTCATGTGGCATGGTGAGTCATGCATGGCGGTGCCCCTACCCTCACCACTAACAAACCCTCCACTGATGCCGTGGTCTATCCATGCCAAGTGTAGCCACATCATCCTCACTATCACTACCTAAAATGGTTTTTGGGCCACGGGGTGTACTCCGTCCCCTGGGCACAGCATAAGGTACACTACCCGAGCGCATGCGGCGGCGAACATACCGACGCTTCACTGGTGAATATGATTCCTCACTATCACTACTCGAATGATCGTCGAGCGGGAAAAAAATCACAGTCCACGTCACTATCATCATCATTACTGAAGTCAGAGGCCTGGCCACGCGAAAATATTAGTTTTCTCTTGTGATGAGGAACAACCGACAGTGAGTCACGAGTGCCCACACCAGAGGTAGAAGGTTGAGGATCGTCAGGGTTTTCTGCACTATTATCGATATCCTGGTCATTCTTTTCGGTCACTAACTGATCAAAGCTGTAGAATTCGTCTTCATTTCCACTTCCATCAGTGTCAGAACTATCAGATAGGAAGAGGAGAGTCCCAATTTTCCGGGGAGTGAGAGCTGACTTGCGACGAGGCATAGTGAACAAGGGTAACTGAGCCGGCATTCCCACAATGCTATGCAGGCGCCTAGATTTTTTGTTTATGGCACACACCCACCACGCAGACCCGTTCTCTCACATGTAGGCCTATGAGCGTTTTCGCACTAAATTTGATGGCGCTAGAATTTTGGCATAGATCTACAGTTTGGACACTCAACGTGAAGCCGTAGATCTACGGGACGGACCCTGAAAGGGTTCAATGACGGTCTACTGTATAAAACATGAAATAACTTTAAAACACTTGAAATTCTGGAAAGTTTCCAGTCATAATGGATAGTGCTCACAGAGCTCACGAAGAATGTAAACAAACCGGGTGGGGTGCGGTGACTGTATTAGAAATGTCCATATTATTGGAACACCGTAAAGTGGGGCCCTACTGTACCAGCACCTGTGTATTAGTATGTCGGACACAGTATCAGCACCTGCATACTTGTACGTTGGACACAGTACCAGCACCTGCATACTAGTATGTCAATCTCAGTACCAGCTCATGCATACTAGTATGTCGGACACCGTACCAGCACCTGCATACTACTAAGTTGGACACAGTTAAAGAGTTAGTGCTTCAAATAGAAAAAAATTGAGGTGTTATCATCCCACCCCTTGGCTTATAGTTGTGGCCATTTTATCATTTACCCCATAGCTTTAGGAGAGGCTTACTCACATCTTATATGGTAGGTAGACAAGTAACAATTGCATTTTGGAGCCATATTCATTAACAGTTTTCCAACACAGAAATTATTTATATAGTATGACACATTTTTTCACATGTTTTATTATAAAGTTGCTTTGTTGCTTTATTCACATCTCCATGTATGTATAAATGATTTTAGAAAACCAACAAGTTGATAAATGAGACACTTGTGCAACATTTGGTTGTCTGCATTCTGGAAAATTTTTCCCCGCCCAAAGAC
>NC_069445.1:28582356-28610374 GCF_026875155.1 Cherax quadricarinatus | reverse complement strand
ATTCCAGGATTTTGATTTGAAACTGCTAAATAACACCCTGGGCCCAAAGAAAGCTTCTAGTGCCAACCCTGTGGTAAAAAGGGTGAGAATTACAATCGAATTAAAGGAGATACTAATTACAAAGTATGAAAGTGGAGTGCGTGCTTCTGAGCTGGCCAGGTTGTATAACAAACCCCAATCAACCACTGCTACTATCTTGGCCAACTGAAAGGTAATCAAGGAAGCTGTTGTTGCAAAAGGTGCAAGTATGTTTTCATACAGAGATCGCAAATACTCGAAGATGTTGAGAGACTGTTGCTGTTGTGGATAAACGAAAAACAAATATCAGGAGATAGTATTTCTCAGTCAATGATATGTGAAAAGGCAAGGCAGTTGCATGACAATTTAATTAAAAAAATGCCTGCAACTAGTGGTGATGTTATTGAATTTAAGGCCAGCAAAGGTTGGTTTGAGAGATTTAAGAATCACAGTGGCATACATAGTGTGGTAAGGCATGGAGAGGCTGCCAGTTCGGACTAAAAAGCAGCTGAAAAATACGTCCAGGAATTCAAGAAATACATAGACATTGAAAAATTAAAACCCCAACAAGTGTTTAATTGTGACAAAACAGGCCTGTTTTGGAAGAAAATGCCAAACAGGACCTACATTACACAGAAGAAAAAAGCACTGCCAGGACACAAGCCTATGAAAAATAGGGCAACTCTAATATTTTGTAGTAATGCTAGTGGGGATTGCAAAGTGAAGCCTTTACTCGTGTATCACTCTGAAACTCCCAGAGTGTTCAAGAAAAACTATGTCGTCAAGGCTAATTTGTGTAGGAACATTTTCTATGATTGGTTTTATCATGTGTTTGGCACCACTGTGAAAAATTACCTCCTGGGAAATAAATTGGACCTAAAGTGCCTCCTGGTATTAGACAATGCTCCTGCTCATCCTCCAGACTTGCCAGAGCGAATTGCGGGGGACTTGAGTTTTATCAAAGTCAAGTTCTCGCCTCCTAATACCACTCCTCTCCTCCAGCCCGTGAACCAGCAGATCATTTCAAATTTCAAAAAACTATACACCAAAGCAGTGTTTCAAAAGTGCTTTGAAGTGACCTCAGACACTCAACTGACCCTAAGAGACTTTTGGAAAGATCACCTTAGTATCCTCAATTGAATAAACCTTATAGGTAAGGCTTGGGAGGGAGTGACTAACAGGACCTTGAACTCTGCTTGGAGGAAATTGTGGCCACAATGTGTACAAGAGTGGGATTTTGAAGGGTTTGGGGCTAACCCTGAAGAGCCTATGCCAGTTGTGGAATCTATTGTGACATTGGGGAAGTCCATGGGGTAGGAGGTTAGTGGGGAGAAGTGGAAGAGTTGGTGAAGGACGACGATGAAGAACTAACCACTGATGAGCTGCAAGAGCATCTGCAACAGCAAGAGACCACAACTGAGGAAACTGCTTCAGAGGAGGGGAGAGAGAGATGGAGGAAGTTGCCTTCTTCAACGATTAAGGAAATTTGTACAATGTAGACAAAGGTGCAAACCTTTATGGATGAAAATCACCCTGACACAACTATTGCAAGCTGTGCTGGTGACTTTTACAATGACAATGTTGTGGCCCATTTTAGGAAAATCTCAAAGGAACACGAGGTACAGAGTTCTATGGACTGATTTTTGGTGCGACAGAGGTCCAGTGGCTCTTAAGTTGTTCACAGTGGCATTAAAAAAAGAAGGGAAGTAACCCTGGAAAAGGACTTGGTACCTAAAGTCCTTATGGAAGGGGATTCCCCTTCCAAACAATAATACACCTCCATCTCCCCCCTCCCCTCCCATCTCATCACTACAACTTCAACAAAGGTGTCACTTATTCTTCATTCAGGACAGCATTTATTGTGCATGTATCCTTGTTTTTCTGTGTAGGAAAATGTATATTTCATGTGAAAAAAAACAGAAAAAAATTTTCATACTTTTGGGTGTCTGGAATGGATTAATTGAATTTCCATTATTTCTCATGGGAAAAATTAATTCGGCTAACGATAAATTCGGCTAAGGACAAGCTCTCTGGAATGGATTAATATCGTTGGTCGAGGGTCCACTGTATATGACACACACACTGCTTTTTTTAACATAGTCTCATGGGTAAAAATTCGTCTTATATGAAGAGAAAATATTGTATTTCTAACAATTTATTGAAATGTATTACAGTAGGGCCCCACTTATATGGCAGGTTAGGTTCCAGGCTACCGCCATAAAGTGGAACATCCTTCTTTTTTACTTATAAATGCAGAGAAATACTAGATAACAAGTTTACAATAACGTACATTAAGTTAGCAATAGTACTAGGCATTAAAAACAATAAAAAATTAAAGTACACATATAGTACACTCATTACTTACCTTGAAATATTTGTAGTCTTAACCCCTTGACTGTTGCAACCCCAAATCCTGAGGTGTTTCCTGGTATCGCAAAATTTCGAAAAAAAAAAAAAAAAAAATTTTCTTATGAAATGATAATCTTTTCCCAATTGTAATGACACCAAAAAAACAAAATTTGATGGAAAACTGATGGAATTACGCTCTTGCAAAGTTAGCGACCTCAGCGATATTTACAAATCGGCGATTTCACCCACTTTGAACCGTATTTTCGACTAATTCCATTGTTCCAGACGACCAAACTCATAGCTATTTCTTTAGAACTCCATTTTTCCTATTGACTGAGTACAAGAAACTGCCCATTTACCAAATTTAGCTACCCAATAATGTGGTCAGAAATTTGCAATTTGCCCAATTTCACAAAAATTAAAAAATATGACAATTTCAAAATAGGGTCCAGAATGAACAATGCAGACATTCCTGGCTCTAAAATAACATTTTCTTTGTTCATCAGTCATGTCTCCAGGCCCCTCTGATATTACTCTTGCTTTCTATTTTGAATTTTTATTCAGACAAAAAATAGAGGATTTATTGTTATGCAGACTACTGCAATATTGTAATAATTGTATAAATAATGTCAACCCATTCATGACTGCATATTAGAATGGCTACTTGGACATTTATTGGAAAATGACATTATTTGTTTACTTTTGAACATCGGCAAAAACCAAACATTTCTCCTAGTTTGAGCTCCATTTCAAGGTTCTTTTCATAGTAAAACCAATCAAAATCACCTCTATTTCTATAATATGTTTTCCATTCTATCAAATGAAATCAAGAAAACAAGAATACAACCATAAATACTTTACGAAAATAGACCACAAAGTCAGCATTTTAATTAAAAAACAATCGAAGTTTTTTTTTTCTCATTATGCACTGCGTGCTGCAGGATTTTTTTTAAATGGTGCACACTGACCACACAGACCCAGTCTCTCACATGTGGGCCTACCAGCTTTCTTCTGCTTGATTTGAAGCAGCTAGAATTTATGAGCATACATACGTCAATAATGGTGGCTCATAAGATGTATATATACGGCCAAAACAGTCAAAGGGTTAATCTAGGGTGAGATGAGTAGTATTTATTGTAGGAAATCGAGTGTGGTACGTATGGCAGGCAGCCAGACTACCATACCAGGCCAACCCACCCACACAGAATATTCTATGACATTTAAGCTTCCCAGAGCAATAAAATGCATATACAGTACACTCATTACTTACCTTAAAATATTTGTAATCTTAATGTAGGGTTAGACGTGAGTAAACGAGTTAAAACGAATAAATGAGAGAGAGAGAGAATGAGTACATGAGAGAGGACACTCGTGGAGTTATGTAAACAAACCAGGTGTACGCGAGTTTTGTAAACAAACCGGGCAAACACGTTAGGTTTGTGTACAAGTTACATTGTGTACAAGTTGTCTCTATGTTCATATGGTAGAATAAATAAAGAGGAACACTCCCATTCTCATGTACCACCATTTTTTGAAGAAATGACGCTCTGAGTGAAGGCATACGAAAGGAATAATTTTCTACAGTTACGCTGAGTAACACATTTTCTCTTATGCTGGACTAGAGAAAACGTTATTCTTGCTGTCACTTGTACAAGTTGTCTGGCTACCACATCTTATATTTATGTTTATTTACTCTACTGTGGGGTGTATTTATCATCTTTATATGTTATGTATCATGTTTATTACATAATTTTGAAAAAACATCATAGATGGATTAATGAAAATGTGTATATTAACGTAATATACGACATTTAATGAGACTCGATTATTATTATTATTATTAATTATTATTACTAATATGGCGTCACTTGTACAAGTCGTCTGGCCACCACATCTCATATTTATGTTTATTTATTCTACTGCGGGGTGCATTTATCATCTTTACATGTCATGTATCATGTTTATTATGTAATTTTGAAAAAATATCATAGATGGATTAATAAAAATGTGCATATTAACATAATATACGACATTTAATGAGACTCAGTGATTATTACTGAGTACAGTGGTCCCTCAATAATCGTCCATAATCCGTTCCTGGAAGTGGGACTATTATCGAAATGGACGATTTTCGAATCAATTTTCCCCATAAGAAAAAATGTAAATCCA
Organism: Cherax quadricarinatus; assembly: GCF_026875155.1. Classification (NCBI taxonomy): domain Eukaryota; kingdom Metazoa; phylum Arthropoda; class Malacostraca; order Decapoda; family Parastacidae; genus Cherax; species Cherax quadricarinatus. The sequence goes on along the minus strand of NC_069445.1, from coordinate 28,605,838 downwards.
ATTAATTCGTTCCAAACTCCCAGAAGTATCAACAAAAAAATTTTTTTTTTACCTAAAAGATAGATTTACATGCACAAAAGAATGAACATTCAACATGACAGTTACCTTTATTGAAGGCTGTTGTTGATGAATGGAAGACAGGGAGGAGGAGAGACGGAAGAGAAGTTATTTGGAAGGGGAATCCCCCTCCATAAGGACTCTAGGGCACTAATAAAATGTATAAATGAACATTGGTAATAGGGGTAGTTGATGAGTGGAACGGTCTGCCTAGTAGGGTGATCGAAGCTGAAACATTGGGCAGTTTCAAATTCAGGTTGGATAAATACACGAGTGAGAGGGGTTGGATTTCAGTCGGACTTGCACCTGAGCTTATTGCTTGGGTAGCATTTGTTCTATTAGTGGGTTGGATTTGTGAAGGACCGGCCTAATATAGGCCAACAGGCTTATTGCAGTGCTCCTCCTGTCCAATGTTCTAAAAGCTATGGCTTGGGTAGTTTCAAATTTAGGTTGGATAAATACACGAGTGAGAGGGGTTGAATTTGAGTCGGACTTGCACCTGAGCTTATTGCTTGGGTAGCATTTGTTCTGTTAGTGGGTTGGATTTGTGAAGGACTGGCCTAGTATGGGCCAGCAGGCCTGTTGCAGTGTTCCTACTTTCTTAACCCTTTCAGGGTCCGTCCTGTAGATCTACGGCTTCACGTTGAGTGTCTAAACCATAGATCTATGCCAAAATTTTAGCGCAAAAGCGCTCATAGGCCTACATGTGAGAGAACGGGTCTGCGTGGTGGGTGTGCGCCATAAACAAAAAAACTAGGCACCCGCATAGCATTGAGGGAATGCCGACTCAGTTACCCTTGTTCACCATGCCTCGTCGCAAGTCAGCTCTCACTCCACGGAAAATTGGGACTCTCCTCTTCCTATCTGATAGTTCTGACACTGATGGAAGTGGAAATGAAGACGAATTCTACGGCTTTGATCAGTTAGTGACCGAAAAGAATGACCAGGATATCGACAATAGTGCAGAAAACCCTGACAATCCTCAACCTTCTAACTCTGGTGTGGGCACTTGTGACTCACAGTCGGTTGTTCCTCAACGCAAGAGAAAACTAATATTTTCGCGTGGCCAGGCCTCTGGCTTCAGTAATGATGATGATAGTGACGTGGATTGTGATTTTATTGCGCTCGACGATCATTTGAGTAGTGACAGTGAGGAATCATATTCACCAGTGAAGCGTCGGTATGTTCGCTGCCGCATGCGCTCGGGTAGTGTACCCTATGCTGTGCCCAGGGGACGGAGTACATCCCGTGGCCCTACACCAGTTTTAGGTAGTGATAGTGAGGATGATGTGGCTACACTTGGCATGGATAGACCACAGGCATCAGTGGATGGTGTTAGTGGTGATGGTAGTGGCACCGCCATGCGTGACTCACCAGCCCAGGGTGGGACCCACGCTACTGACTCCTCAGTTCAAGGACAAAGCGGAGCGACAGCCACCAGCCCACCACAACCACAACCACCCGCACAATCAGCCTATGATGTCCAGTATCCACCAGCAAACCGTATGTGGGATTGGCAGCAAAATCCCAATTTTGTTCCCAAGCCTCACCACTTTGATGACTCTCAAAGTGGAATTCTACCTACTTGTCCCCTTGGAACCATGGCCAATGAACTGGAATTCTTTGAATTATTCTTTGACCAGCCATTGATGGAAACTATTGTCAGGGAAAGTAATAAGTATTTTGAGTACACCATGGCAAATACGATCATATCACCACAGTCAAGACTACACAGGTGGAAGGAGACGACTGTTGCAGAAATGTATTTGCTTTTTGCAACAATAATGCTTATGCCTCATGTCTATAAGCATAATATAAAAGCATACTGGTCCACAGATCGGCTAATTTCTACCCCGGCCTTCAGTGAAATCATCCCAGTGAACAGGTTTATCTTACTGTTACGTATGTTACACTTCTCTGACAAAACCAGGCCTGACAGAAGTGACAGGTTATACAAGATTAGAAATGTTTTCATGTATCTCAAGCAAAAGTTCAGCATATACTTTTATCCATTCAAGAATCTTGTAATTGATGAGTCTTTGATTTTGTTCAAAGGTAGACTGTCATTCAAGCAGTATATACCGAGCAAGAGGAAACGCTTTGGTACAAAACTGTTTGTACTCTGTGATTGTGACAGTGGCCTGGTGTTGGATATTGTTGTATACACAGGTAGTAAAACATTGAAAGATACCAAGATGTTATTGGGTATCTCAGGTGATGTAGTGAGAAACATGATGGCATCTTATCTTGTTAAGGGGCATACATTATATACCGATAACTGGTACACAAGCCCATTACTCAGTGATTTCATGCGAGTGAACAAGACAGATATGTGTGGCACAGTGCGTTCTAATCGTAAACATATGCCCAGGCTCAAAGCAGGTGCTCGTGGTGATGACGTGCAGGTGTTTACTGCCAATGACATCATGGCATTACAGTGGCATGACAAACGAGATGTCACAATGTTGACAACCATTCACCGTAATGAAATGCAAGACAGTGGCAGAGTTGATCGAGTGACTAATGAACGTATTCGAAAACCAGTGACAGTGATTGATTATACACAAAACATGCGCTTGGTTGACAAATGTGACATGCAGATTGGTTTTGTTGACTGTGTTCGTAAGAGTTACAAGTGGTACATGAAACTTTTCTTCCATCTCAAGGACATTTCAATGCTCAATGCATATAATATGTACCAAATAAAGACTGGCAACAGACCACCATATGGTGAATTTTGTTTGTCTGTTGTCAGACAACTCATAATGAAGTACCAGGTAAGAACACCTGCTATACAACAAGGTCCTCGAATTACTCAGGATATACCCAAGCGTTTGAGGAGGGAAGGTGATCATTTCATAATACAACTTCCTTCAACTCAGAAGAAATTTGCTCAGAAGAGATGCATCGTCTGTGCACAAACAAAACGACGGCAACAAAGACGCAAAGACACTCGGTTTATGTGTGAGGAATGTAAGGTGCCTCTGTGCATGGTGCCTTGTTTCAAGGAGTTCCACAAGCTCCAGCAGTTCTAAAACCATGTCCAGTGATTGTAAATATGAAATATATGATAGAACATTAGTATTATACAAGATTTGTGCATGTTTATTGTAATAAACAACAGTGATAAACAGTAATATGATGATAACTTTAGTGCGGTTATTGTGTTCAATACAGTGAGATTATATATATACATTATATACAGTATTGGTCTCTCAGGCCCCAAATGTTAGAAGGAATAGAAAAAAATTGGAAAATAAAAGAAAAAACTATAAAAACCGCAAAATAATGTAATGCGCGTATGTGGAATTCGTCGATGTTGCCGCCACAACATCATTTTTGACAAACTTCTTGGCACTGTATCTCGGTAAGTACTGATCAGAATTTTTTTTTTGTCTTATTACCTTTACAAAAATATGCTCTTTAATTCTGTAAGAAAAAATAATTTTTTTTTTTTTCAAAATTTCTTGGACACTGGAGCACCACTTCAAATTTTTGAAGGGGTTAAGTTCTTATTTAACATTACACTTACCAGTAGGGTGATCAAGGCTAGGACCTTGGGTAGCTTTAAGAAGAGATTGGACAAATATACGAGTTGGAGGAGCTGAGTTTGATTTGTGTCATTGGGTACGGGAGTAAATTCTTGGGTAGCTTTGGGTGGAGGTCATTTTGATAAGGACCTGCCTTGTATGGGCCAGTAGACCTGCAGTGTTCTTCCATTGTTATGTTCTTATTGGCTATTTCTTTGTGTGAGGGAGGGATGGCAAGTTTATTGTTGGAGAATATGACACTAATATCAACTCTATGGCTTATTTATCTATCACAATTCAACTAATATGACATAATAAACAATATTAATAACATAGAAACATGGAATATACTCTAGAATGAATAAAGTAAGTCATTACGTATGTCACGAGAGGTGTTGTGTTGTGTTGTTGTTGGGTATATAAGGGCCACTGAGTGTAAGCCGTCCATAATGGTGGTGAAGCAGCAGCCGAGTCGGCGGTGGTTTTTGTAGCCCTATATAACTCCAACAACATTGGAAGAGTTGGTAGAATCACTGAATCACTAAAGAAGGAACCCACTACCACCATCACTACGACCTTCTACCACTCTTACAACTGTTACCACCATCACTACTACCTTCTACCACCATCACTACTACCTTCTCCACCATCACTACCACCAAAGAAAGCTTCTAGTGCCAGCCCTTTGGTAAAGAATGTGAGAAACACATAATTTATGAAAAAGTTTGTAGAAAAATACAAAGATGGTGGTGGTAGAGTGGAAGCAGTTGTGATAGTGGTTGATGAACATAAGAAAGGAGGATCACTGCAGCAGGCCTGTTGGCCCATGCTCGGCAGGTCCTTTACAATTCATCCCACTAACGAAACATTTTCCCAACCCAGTCCTCAATGCTACCCAAGAAATAAGCTCTGATAACTCTATCCACTCATTTGGGACTTGCAAATGGAATATTATGAAATATTTCGTAGGAGCATGTGAGGGGACCGTCACTCACTGGTAAACAATGGCACACTGGCTGGGAAGGAAAGGCCGAGGCGGCTCAGAGCGTGAGTACGCGTCCGGGACGCGAGTTACCGGACCATTTGCGAGCCAATATTTTGACGAAAAAGCAGGACTATTTCCGAAATGGACGACTTTCAGGCCGGACGATTATTGAGGGACCACTGTATTATTATTACGTATTACTAATATGGCATCTCGAGACATAAGAAACTCTTACTGATTTTAATGTGTACCTGCATCCCAGGACAGTGCGCAAGTTCATTTAGGTACAGGTATACATAAGTACAATGTATAATTACCAGAATACAGTGGACCCTCGCATACCGTTGGCATCACATAACGTTAAATCCGCATAGCGATACATTTTATCGCTAAAATTTTGCCTTGCATAGCGCTAAAAAACTCGCTCAATGCTATTCGTCCGAGACGCGTCTATGTGCGGCCTGAGCCAGCCTCACGTTTCGCTGGTGGCACTGTTTACAAGCCAGCCTCCGCGGTAACATCCAAGCATACAATCAGAACATTTCGTATTATCACAGCGTTTTTGGTGATTTTTTTTTTTTTTTTTTTCAACAAGTCGGCCGTCTCCCACCGAGGCAGGGTGACCCAAAAAAGAAAGAAAATCCCCAAAAAGAAAATACTTTCATCATCATTCAACACTTTCACCACACTCGCACATTATCACTGTTTTTGCAGAGGTGCTCAGAATACAACAGTCTAGAAGCATACACATATAAAGATACACAACATATCCCTCCAAACTGCCAATATCCCAAACCCCTCCTTTAAAGTGCAGGCATTGTACTTCCCATTCCAGGACTCAAGTCCGACTATATGAAAATAACCGGTTTTCCCTGAATCCCATCACTAAATATTACCCTGCTCACACTCCAACAGATCGTCAGGTCCCAAGTACCATTCGTCTCCATTCACTCCTATCTAACACGCTCACAGCAACGCTTGCTGGAAGTCCAACCCCTTACCCACAAAACCTCTTTACCAACCCCTCTCTCCAACCCTTTCGAGGAGCGACCCTACCCCGCCTTCCTTCCCTATAGAATTTATATGCTTTCCATCATCTACTGTGATCCATTCTCTCTAAATGACCAAACCACCTCAACAAACCCCTTCTTCTGCCCTCTGACTAATACTTTATTAACTCCACACCTTCTCCTAATTTCCACACTCTGATTTTCTGCATAATATTTACACCACACATTGCCCTTAAACAGGAACATCTCCGCTGCCTCCAACCGTCTCCTCGCTGCTGCATTTACCACCCAAGCTTCACACCCATATAAGAGTGTTGGTACTACTATACTTTCATACATTCCCTTCTTTGCCTCCATAGATAACGTTTTTTGACTCCACCAAAAACCTCAACGCACCACTCACCTTTTTTCCCTCATCAATTCTATGATTAACCTCATCCTTCATAAATCCATCCGCCGACACGTCAACTCCCAAGTATCTGAAAACATTCACTTCTTCCAAACTACTCCTCCTCCCCAATTTGATATCCAATTTTTCTTTATCTAAATCATTTGACACCCTCACCCCTTACTCTTTTTCTATGTTCCTTTCAACTTTCTACCTTTACCACATTCCCAAACCATCCAAAACCCTTTTGCAATTTTTCTTTAGAATCTCCCATAACACAGATCATCAGAAAAAAGAACGTGTCAATTCCCTTTTGTTTTGTTTTCCCCATAATTTAATCCCACCCCCCTCCCCCAAACACCCGCATTTACTTCCTTTACAACCCCATCTTAAATATTTTAAAACAACCATGGTGACTTTACACATCCTTCTAAGACCTACTTTTAAACCGGGAATAGTCCCCTCTCTCTACCACCCAAAACCTGAGCCTCACACCCATAAAAACTCTTTACAGCTTTAATAACTTACCCCTATTCCATAAACTTGCAACATCCCCACTTGCTCCTCTTCCACTCTATCATATCCTTTTCAAATCCATAAATCAATAAAAATTTCCCCTACTTTACTAAACGTTCCTATATGCTCAATGTAAACACCTATCTACACACCCCTACCCACTCAAAACCCCTTTTGCTCATCCGAAAATCCTACATTCTTCTTACCTCAAATTTTTTCAATTAAAACCCTACCAACATTTTTCCTGTATACTCATAACCCCTATTCCTCTAAATTTTTTACAGTCTTTTTTGCCCCTTTTTCCCTTTATAAAAAGGGGACTATACATGCTCTCGCCAATCCCTAGTACCTTCCCCTCTTTCATACTTTTTTAAAACAAAAGACCAACCACCCAACACTATATCCCCCCCTGTTTTTAATTTTTTTTTTGTCTATCCCATCAGTTCCACTGCTTTAACCCCCCCTTTCTTTTTACTAATCCTCACGTACCTCCCCCACACTTACATTCGCCTTCTTCACTCCTAAAGATGGTATACCTCCCTGACCATGCATGAAATAATGCCTCTGTTTCTTCCTTAATTTTTAAAAGTTCCTCAAAATTTTTCTCCCCATCTCCCCAAATACCTCCATCCCCCCCATCTACTAACTCCCCTACTCGTTTTAACTGAAAACCATTTTTCCCAAGGGTTTTTTAACTTGTTTAACTCACTCCAAATTTTTCTTATTTTCATTAAAATTTCTTGACATCCCTCTCCCACTCTATCACTGCTCTCCTTTTGCCCTCTCACCACTCCTTTACCTTTCTTTTACTCTCCAATACCGCTCTTCTTAAAACCCTTTCTGCTTTGTAAAAAAAACCTCTCATAACAAACCTTTTTCCTTTTATCACACCCTTTTACTTCATCTTTCCACCAATCACCCTCTTTCCTCCTGCCCCCCCCCCTCCTATAACCAAAACTTCTGCCCACATTTAATACTGCTTTTTTTAAAAACTATTCCAACCCCTAAAAACCCCCCCACTACTCATCTTTGCACTACCCCCTTCGCCAAAGTCGCTTATATCTCACCCAATTTCCCCTCCCTTAGTTTTAACACTTTCACCTCCCTCTTACTTGTTTTTTCCACCTTCCTTTTTTTCCCATCTCCTTTTACTCTAACTGTCTACAAAAAAATAATATCCGATATACAGTTGCCCCTCTATAAAACAGTACATCCGGGGAGCCTCCCCTAAACCCTTTTTTACCCCCCAATACATAATCAATAAACACTTTGGTGATTTCATTGCAAAAAAAGTGACCATGGCCCCAAGAAATTTCTAGTCCCCCAACCCCCTACGGGAATAAGGGTGAGAATTACTATAGAGATGAAGAAAGAGATCATTGCAAGTAAAAAAATGGAGTACTGTCTCCGCCCGGGCCCAGGTTGTATAGAAAAACCCCAAAAAACCACGCTACAAATTGTGTCCAAGAAAATGGCAATCAAGGAAGCTGTTTTTTGCCAAAGGTGCAACTGTTTTTTCGAAACAGAGATCGCAAGTGAAGAAAGTTGAGAGAGCTTTTTGGTGGGGAAAACGAAAAACAGTAGCAGGAGATAGATCCCCAAAAGCGATCTAAGAAAAAAGGCAGGAATTTGCATCGGGAAATTTAATTTAGAAAAATTCTGCAACTAGTGATATTGAGTAAATTTTAAACCCCGAAAAGGGTTGGGGTTGAGAGTTTTAAGAATTTATGCATACATATGTGAAAAGGGCATGGTGAGGCCCCTTTCGGACCACAAAGCGCTGAAAAATATGTGCAGGAATTCAAGGAGTACATAGACAGTAAAGGGGACTGAAACCTAAACAAGTGTTTAATTGTGACAAAAACAGGCCTGTTTTGGAAGAAAATCCCAAGCAGGACCTACTTTAAACTCGGGAGGAAAAGGCACTCCCAGGACATAAGCCTATGAAAGACAGGCTTACTCTGTTAATGTGTGCCAATGCTAGTGGTGATTGCAAAGTGAAGCCTTTATTAGTGCATCACTCTGAAACTCACAGAGCGTTCAGGCAAAAGAATATCCTCAAGGCTAATTTGTGTGTGCTGTGGAGGGCAAACAGTAAGGCATGGTCACTAAGGAAATTTTTTTTTATGACTGGTTACACCAAGCATTTGCCCCCGCAATGTGAAAGATTACCTAACTGAAAAGAAATTAGAACTTAAGTGCCTCCTAGTGTTAGACAATGCCCCTGGTCATCCTACAGACTTGGCAGAGCGACTTTGTGGGGACATGAGCTTCATTAAGGTGACGTTTTTGCCTCCTAATACCACTCCTCTCCTGCAGCCCATGTACCAGCAGGTTATTGCAAACTTCAAAAAACTGTACAAAAAAAGCTCTGTTTGAAAGGTGCTTTGTAGTGGGCCTCAGAAACTCAATTGACTCTAAGAGAGTTTTGGAGAGATCACTTTAATATCCTCAATTTGTGTAAACCTTATAGGAAGGCTGGAGGGAGTGACTAAGAGGACCTTGAACTCTGCTTGGAAAAACTGTTTGCCAATGTGTAGACCAAGGGATTTTGAAGGATTTGAGGCTAACCCTGGAATCCTTGCCAGTTGAGGAATCCACTGTGGCATTGGGGAAGTCCTTGGGGTTGGAGGTTAGTGGGGAGAATGTGGAAGAGTTGGTGGAGGAGGACAATGAAGAACTAACCACTGATGAGCTGCTAGGTTATCTTCAACAGCAAGAGGCCACACCTGAGGAAACTGCTTCGGAGGAGGGGAGAGGGAAATTGAAGAAGTTGCCTACTTCAAAGATTAAGGAAATCTGTGCAATGTGGATTAAAGTGCAAACCTTTATGGATGAAAATCACCCTCAGACAGCTGTTGCAAGCCGTATTGGCAACCTGTACACTGACAGTGTTGTGAACCACCTTAGGAAAGTCATAAAGGAACGAGAGGTACAGACCTCTATGGACAGATATGTTGTGCGACAGAAGTCCAGTGACTCTGAAGCTGGTCCTAGTGGCATTAAAAGAAGAACGGAAGTAACCCCGGAAAAGGACTTGACACCTCAAGTCCTAATGGAAGGGGTTTCCCCCTTTTAAACCTAAGACCATCAACACTCTCCCCTCCTCCCATCCCATCAATCATCACCAGATCTTCAATAAAGGTAAGTGTCATGTAGCTGTGCATGTCTTCTTCAGTTTGTGTGTATTAAAATTAATATTTCATGTGGTAAAAAAAATTTTTGTTCATACTTTTGGGTGTCAGGAACGGATTAATTTGATTTCCATTATTTCTTATGGGGAAAATTAATTCACATAACGATAATTTCGCATAACATTGAGCTCTCAGGAACGGATTAATAGCATTATGCGAGGGTGCACTGTACAGTGGACCCTCGGTTATCGGCTAAGTAGGTGATCAGCTGGTTTTTTGGCTCCTGGTGATCAGCCATTGTTTCAGTGATCAGCCATTTCGGACACGTCCGTCCGCCAGCTGGGGCCACTTGCACGTCAGTTTGGCTGTCTCTCTTGGTGTGTGAGGAAGCCTCTGCTAGTACATCCAAACATTTCGCTTGTTTTCCATTGTTTTTTGTGGGTTTTTTGCAGTGCAACTTCAAAATAAGTAACCATGGCTCCAAAGAAAGTTTCTAGTAAAGTCCCTGTGGTAAAGAAAATGAGAAACACCGTGGAATTTAAGACTGAAGTGTAGCAGGCATGCAGGGAGTGTAGGAGGCATGCAGGAAGTGTAGCAGGCATGCAGGAAGTGTAGCAGGCATGCAGGAAGTGTAGCAAGCATGCAAGGAGTGTAACAGGCATGCAGGGAGTGTAACAGGCATGCAGGGAGTGTAGCAAGCATACAGGGAGAGTAGCAGGCATGCAGGGAGAGTAGCAGGCATGCAAGGAGTGTAACAGGCATGCAGGGAGTGTAACAGGTATGCAGGGGGTGTAGCAGACATGCAGGGAGTGTAGCAGGCATGCAGGGAGTGTAGCAGGCATGCAGGGAGTGTAACAGGCATGCAGGGAGTGTAGCAGGCATGCAGGGAGTGTAGCAGACATGCAGGGAGTGTAGTAGACATGGAAGGAGTGTAGCAGGCATGCAAGGTGTGTAGCAAGCATGCAGAAAGTGTAGCAGATATGCAGGAAGTGTAGCAGGCATGCAGGAAGTGTAGCAGGCATGCAGGAAGTGAAGCAGGCATGCAGGAAGTGAAGCAGGCATGCAGGAAGTGAAGCAGGCATGCAGGAAGTGTAGCAGGCATTCCAGAAGCCAGCATTAGTCTTCAATAAAGGTCTAGGAATTTAAACTGATAGATTATAGAGGTATGGGTGTTTGTGGGAAACAATCAGGCTGCAGCATTAGGGTTAAAAACAGAAGTTATTACGGGGATACCTCAGGGATATGTCTAAAAGACAATATTCAAAATAAAGTTGCTAGTAATGGCAAATCAATTGATCAACAAACAAAGAGAGATAGTAGAGGGCAACGAGTGACTAGCTCCATTAAGGTTTACTATACAAATAGTAGGAGCCTAAGAAATAAGATAGATGAGCTAAAATTACTTCCAAGTGTAGGTAATATAGATATTATTGGTATAACAGAGACCTGGTTCAATCTGAAAAACAAGAAATGCCTTCTGAATGCAACATACAGGGTTTTAAAACTATTTCCCCATTGATAGGGGCAACAGGAAGGGTGGGGTGTGGCGATGTATGTCAAGAAAATTTTAAAATTTTTGTCTTAACATGAATAAATTGAAAAATCGAACACAGAATGTTTGGAACAGTTTCTCGAGGGTCGTGACAAATTAATTTTTGGGGGTAATTTATAGGGCCCCCAAAACCTTTAAAGGGGGTGCAGTAAGCTGTTATGGGAAGAAATTCAAAGGAGGTAAATCATAGTAATGTAAATATTGGGTTAATGGACTTCATAAGGCTTTTCGATAGGTTCCACACCAGAGGTATTGAGGAAACTTAGGGACACAAAAATAGGGGGAAAAATTTTTTTTTCCGGGGTTGAGGCAGGCGACAAAAACAGCAAGAGTTGCAAAAGGGGGGAGAAATCAGAAAGGGGGCACGTCACAAGGGGTTCCTGGGGGGTCATTTTGGGCCCCGTTGTTGTTCCAAATTACATAAACGACATAGATAAAGGGAAAAATAGCGACCAAGCAAATTTGCTGATGACACCAAAATGGGGCCGCCCAAATTTCATTCTAATGGGGACATTGAGCACTCCAGGATGATTTAAATAGACTGCCCAATGGTCGGGAAAGTGGCAGATGCAGTTAATTTGACAAATGCAAGTTCTAAATGTGGACATTAAATAACCATGCCACTATAAACTAAATAATTGGATTTAATACTCCCTTTTGAAAAAAAGGATTTGATTTCTCTTTAGCAGAAACCCAAAAAACCCAAAGCAACGTCTTTAGGTTCGCAATAAAGCTAACAAAATTTCTTGGTTTCATACTAAAGTATAAAAAATTGAAGTCCCAGGTGTTCTTCAATTTATCACCCTTTGGTTGGGCCCTCATTTAGACTATGCTGCTCATTTCGGTCACCGTTTTACAGAATGGAAAAAAATGCTCTCAAAAACATACAAAGGGGGATGAAAAAGATGTCCCATGTATCAGAAATTTTCCCCTATAGGAAGACGAAGGCTTGAATCGCACTCTCTAAAAAGGCGAAAATTTGGGGGGAAGTCGGGGTGTAAAAATGGAAAACAGGAATAAAAAAGGGGATGTAAATAGTGTGCAAATTTTTTTCCCAGCCAAGAAAACTCGCAGCAAGGGTTTTTAAATTTGGGAAAAATCAGTTTAGGAGGTAAGGAAAGTATGGTTGGGAAATAGAGTTGGGATGATGGAAAAACTCCCGAGTACATTTATTGAGGCAAAACTTTTTGTAGTTTTAAAATAGGTTAATAAATACATGAGTGGGGGGTGGGGGGTGTGAGCTGGACCTGACGCGGGTCGGTACAGTGCTCCCTCCTTGAATGGGGAGACCCGATGGGGGGTATTGGATAACCGGGGGTTGGTCATTTGGGCTAATCTGGGGGGGGGGGGGGACATGGACTGCCCTTTCTGGGGCAGTAGGCCTGTTGCAGTGTTCCCTTTTTTCTTATGTTCTTATGTACGAATGTTGATTTAATTGTTAATTTTTTTTTTTTTGAATATTTTTTTCTGGGAAAGGGTTAATTTTACTTCCCTTTTTTCTTTTGGGAAATATTAATTTCATTTTCGCCATTTTGGTCTTAGGCCCCAAACCCCTGGAATGGATTAGGCCGATAACCGAGGTCCACTGTATTATGAAAAATGAAATAACTTTTAAAAACACTTGAAATTTGGGGTTTCCCGACAAATGGGAAAAACATAGTGCTTTCAAGTCATGGGGAATTAAACAGACCGGGTTGGGGGGCGGGATGTATTAGAAAGTCAGGGGGGGAAGCCTATAGGAGTTTTGGTCAAAAATTTAAATGATGTTTCGGAAATTTGTAAAGCAAAATGCCATAAATGAGGCCCTACTGTACTGTACTTCACACGATTTTTTTTTTTTTGTTTATTTCCCGGGATTCTTACAGTCATTGAACAAATTTAAACGAACAACTTTTTATTATCAAAAAAGGTACGGTTTACTCGAAACTTTTTTTCAATAAGAGGTAAAAAGGTTTCATTATACACCACCATCCCACTTTCAACCGTTCCCCGGTTCCCAGAAACCGGTCGTAAGTTGAACTTTACTACTGAATATCAACAAAACGTTTTTGTAATGACTTTATTTTATTGTTTTATTTTGGTATTTCATGTTTTACTTTACTTTTTATGTTGCTAGTACTGTATTTTATACTGTAAGATTTAGGATAAACACTGTGTACAACACAAATACAGTGGTCCCTCAATTATCGTCCTTAATCCGTTCCTGGAAGTGGGACTATTATCGAAATAGACGATTTTTGAATCAATTTTCCCCATAAGAAATAATGTAAATCCAATTAATTCGTTCCAGACACCCAGAAGTATCAACAACAATTTTTTTTACCTAAAAGATAGATTTACATGCACAAAAGAATGAACATTCAACATGACAGTTACCTTTATTGAAGGCTGTTGTTGATGAATGGAAGACAGGGAGGAGGAGAGAGGGAAGAGAGGTTATTGTAAAGCACTAATAAAATGTATAAATGAACATTGGTAATAGGGGTAGTTGATGAGTGGAACGGTCTGCCTAGTAGGGTGATCGAAGCTAAAACATTGCGTAGTTTCAAATTTAGGTTGGATAAATACATGAGTGAGAGGGGTTGGATTTGAGTCGGACTTGCACCTGAGCTTATTGCTTGGGTAGCATTTGTTCTGTTAGTGAGTTGGATTTGTGAAGGACCGGCCTAGTATGGGCCAACAGGCTTATTGCAGTGTTCCTCATTTCTTATGTTCTAAAAGCTATGGCTTGGGTAGTTTCAAATTTAGGTTGGATAAATACATGAGTGAGAGGGGTTGGATTTGAGTCGAACTTGCACCTGAGCTTATTGCTTGGATAGCATTGTGTTCGTTGTGGGTTGGATTTGTGAAGGACCAAGCCTAGTATGGGCCAGCAGCCTACTGCAGTGTTCCTCCTTTCTTATGTTCTTATTGGAGACTTGTTTGTGTGAGGGAGGGATGGCAAGTTTATTGTTGGAGAATATGACACTATTATCAACTCTATGGCTTATTTATCTATCACAATTCAACTAATATGACATAATAAACAATATTAATAACATAGAAACATGGAATATACTCTAGAATGAATAAAATAAGTCATTATGTATGTCACGAGAGGTGTTGTGTTGTGTTGTTGTTGGGTATATAAGGGCCACTGAGAGTAAGCCGTCCATAATGGTGGTGAAGCAGCAGCTGAGGCGGCGGTGTTTTCTGTAGCCCTATATAACTTCGACAACATTGGAGGAGTTGGTAGAATCGCTGAATCACTAAAGAAGGAACCCTCTACCACCATCACTACGACCTTCTACCACTGTTACAACTGTTACCACCATCACTACTACCTTCTACCACCATCAACCACTATCACAACTGCTTCCACTTCCACCACCACCTTTGTATTTTTCTACAAACTTTTTCATAAACTATATATGTTTCTCACATTCTTTACCAAAGGGCTGGCACTAGAAGCTTTCTTTGAAGCCATGGTAGCTTATTTAGCACTTCCAAGCACTAAAATCAATGGAATATTATGAAATATTTCATAGGAGCATGTGAGGGGACTGTCACTCACTGGTAAACAATGGCACACTGGCTGGGAAGGCAGGCCCAGGCGGTTCAGAGCGTGAGTACGCGTCCCGGACGAAGGACGATTAGTGAGTTAACGGACCATTTGCAAGCCAATGTTTAGACGAAATAACGGGACTATTTCCAAAATGGACGACTTTCAGGCCGGACAATTATTGAGGGACCACTGTAGTTGTTTATTTCCCAGAAATTTGGCATAAAAAACACGGTCGTAAGTCGAGTGGTCGTAAGTCAAGCAGGTTGTAAGTCGGAGGGTAGGTGTACATGAAATATACAGCAAATACTTTTGAATAAATAAAAGTTACAGGAGTTACATGAATATGAATACCAGCAGTCAAAAAAGTAGTCAGGTTTAAGGGGAGTCAAACTGAACAGAAAGAAAAAAAATGCAATGACATGGAGCATTTTTCCCATTTTTCATAAGGCTTCATGCAATTAGTTAATGCCACAGGCGGGTCCCTCTTATACAGCAGGTTAGGTTCCTGGCTACTGCTGTAAATAAAATTTCTGTAAAGGAATCTAGCCTTTTTTCATTTTCAAATGTTTCTAAAAGCTGATGACATATTTACACTATCATATACTAATCCAGCATCATCGAGACCTGTAGGGTGACTAATTAGTGATTTTGCCAGATTAAAGAGTGGTTAGGTTAGAATGCGGTTAACCCAACAGTTAACCACCTCATGCTACCTTTAACCCCTTCAGGGCCCCAAGGCCAAAATTTCTGAAGTGGTGCCCCAGTGTCCAAGAATTTAAAAAAAAAAATTTTTTTATTTTTTCTTATGAAATGGTAGAGAATCTTTTTGTGAAGGTAATAAAACAAAAAGTACGAAATTTAATGGAAAATTGACGAAATTATGCTCTGGCGAATTTTGATGTGTCAGCGATATTTACGAATCGGCGATTTTGCCGACTTTGACTCCCATTTTAGGCCAATTACATTATTCCAGTCAACCAAATTCTTAGCTATTTCACTAGTATTACTTCTATTCTATCAAATTGAGCACAAGAAATCGCTAAGTCAACTGTTTCAACTACAAAATTAAAGTGATCGGAAATTGTTAATTTGGCCAATTTTAAACACAAAGTTCAAAATATTTTTAATTTCAAAATAGGGTCCAGAATAAACAATGTAGGTATTCCTGGGAAAATAAAAATAACATTTCCTCTGTTCATTAATTACATTATGGGCTTAACAAATAAAATTCCATTTGATTTTTTATTCACATAATGAATTTTTTATTCAACCAAAAAATAGAAGATTTACTGTTATGCAATACTGTAATAATTGTATAAATATCATCACCATATTTGTGATGTATATTAGACCACCAGCTGGCGTGTATTAGACGTGTGAGGTCGTTGTTTACTCTTGAATATCGGCAAAAATTTAACATTTTCTGCTACTTTGAGCTCAGTTTCAAGCCATTTCCAGTGCGAAAACGAATCAAAATCATCTCATTTCTGTAATATGTCTTCCATTCTAAACAAATGAGACCAAGAAATCGCAAATAGAACTATAAAAAACATATGAAAAAACACTGCAAAGTCGCTGTTTTAATCGAAAAATCATGATTTCAGTTTTTTCTTTCATTATACACAGCGTGCTGCAGGATCTGTTTTATGTGGTGCACACATACCACACTGATGAATTCTCTCATATCTAGGCCCAAATGTACCACTCACAGTTTATCAGAGTGAGCTGAGCTCATGACGTAGATCTACGGTTTGGACCCTGAACGTAAAGCCGTAGATCTATGGGATGGACCCTCAAAGGGTTAAAATACCCCGTAAATCAGGACAAGTTGGTTAACCCTTTCACTGTCGTGATCCCTGCTCGCAAACTTGCTAATAAACTCACACTTAATAAACTTGCTAATAAACTTACACTTAATTCTGGCAAAACCTTCTACATTATGTTTGGAACAGAACATGTGCTGCCCAGCTGAACGTAATGATTGACAACACTCCTATTGCTAGACATAATAAGGGCAAATTCCTGGGCCTGCACCTTGACAGCAACCTGAAATTCAACACCCATATCCAACAAATAACAAAAAAATGGATCGAAAACAGTTAGGATCCTCTCCAAGATCAGCCTTGCTCACACTATACTATTCACTTATCTATCCCTACCCCACCTATGCTATTTGTGCATGGGATCAACAGCAGCAACTCACCTAAAGCCAATAATAACCCAACAGAAAGCCACAGTGAGAATTATCACGCAATCCAATGCAAGACAGCACACACCCCTCACTCTTCAAAGACCTAAACCTACTCACTGTACAGAACATTCACACCTACTATCGTGCAACCTACATTTACAGTACCATAAACTCTAATTTTAACCCGGAACTAAAACAATTTCTTGATAGGTGTAACAGGACCCATAGACACGACACCAGACACAAAAATCTCCATGACATTCCCCGTGTCTGGCTAAACCTATACAAAAATCTGATATACATAAAAGGGCCTAGAATCTGGAACTCCCTGCCTGAAAACTCTAGAACCGCAGACTCAACCACCATTTTCAAAACTACCGTTAAAAAACATCTCATCTCCAAAACAACACCCCATCATCAGCTAACCAAATGAAAACCACCCAATTGTCTTTTTTGCATCATGAACACATCCAAAACAATATAGACTTATCATTATCTGTAATTCCCCCATAATTTCCACCTACACCCACCCAAAGGACTGTAAACATCCATTTCCTAATACCAGGTCCGCTATCACAAATTCGGCAATCGGACATCCGGTTCCATCAGTTATTCGGCACTAATTTAGGCTAGCAGAATTTCAAATTTCCAGGGTCACCACACCAACCTGCTGGTACTGTTTGGTGGCACTACTTGCTGCATAAGTCATTCCAATTTCTACACTCCCTGCCCATGGTGGCGTATTTCACAATCGCACTTAATAAACAAGCCACATCAGCTTCCTAATGCGGATGATATACGAGGCAACGGCAGAAATATGGAGCAAAATTTCCACCGATAAACTGGCCTAAATACGAATCGGCCGATTAAACGCAGTGGCCAAAAAACAAGGTTCCACTGTAAAAACAAAAAAAACATGTTAAATACCCAGAATGAATAATTGGCATAATACCGAGCAGTTCGATGGAGGTGTGAAGAGGATATGGGATGCAAGTACCTTTCCCCTGTCTTGGGGGCTTATATTAGAGAAAATGGAGTATAGCACAGGGCTATCTGTGATATACACTCATAGTGGCACCATAAAACTGAAACAAAAAAGAATTTTTCCACTAGATATTTTCTCACATAGCAGCATATGCGAAAGGAAACCTAGGACAACCCAAAAAAGTCAAAGTGACTTATTTCTAGTCCCTGGCTTGGGCTTGCCATATATGATTTTTGGTAAATAATTATTTTTCTCAGTTGTTTGTTGGGCTACTTACTGAAACATGGGCAACGTATGATGGAAAGATGCTTCTTAACCTACACCAAAAATGAAAGAAGTCGGACCATAAATAACGGGGTTCATTTCTCAGCCATTAGCCGCCCCTTAGTGGTATATAGTGAACTCTCTGGGGAATGGCATTATCCATTCCAGAGAACTTGCCTTTAACTGATTTGCTGTTAGCCGAATTAATTTTCCCCGTAAGAAATAATGGAAAATCCAATCCAATCCGTTTCAGACAGCCAAAAGTATTAACAAAAATATATTTTTTAAATATTAAAAAATAGATAAAATACAGAAAACAATGACAAATAAATATAAAGCACTAATAAAATGGATAAATTTAACATTTTAAATCCACACTTACCTTTATTGACTTGTTGGCGTATGGAAGACAAGTAGGAGGCAAGAGAAGGCGAGTTTTTTTTATGCTTCAATATGACGCTAATATCATCTCTACAGCTTATTTAAAACTATCAAATTCATCTAATATAACATAATAAACAATATAATAACATAGAAACATGATATATACTCTAGAATGAAAAAAATATGTCATAATGTATGTGAGGGTAAGGGGGGGTGGGGGGTTGTTGGGTTTATAAGGGCCACTGAGAGAAGCCGTACATAGTGGTGGTGGTGTGGAGGCAGCAAAGCAGAACCCACCACCACCAAATACTCACAAAGTAAACAATGTATGTAATTATACATAAGAAATATTTACATTTGAATTTATAAAATAAGAAATATTTACATATTAATTTATAAATGAGTAAGTTTATTCAGGTATACACAAATATGGTTTACATACACAATTATCATACATAGCAGCATATGTGCAAAGTACCTAGGGTAACTCAAAAAGTCAGAGTGACTTACGTATTTCCATTGGGTTCATTTATATTTACACTTATATTTACTTTTACACCTACACTTTTAAAATTTACACTTACCTTGGAGGAGATGTTAGTTTAATTAGTTAGTTTGATGGGGGGAAGACTGGTAGAGGTTTAGGGTGGTGGAAATAGCAGGGCAGTGTTTGTTCATTGGCCCTATACACATCCAACAACATTGGAGAGTTACTTTCTTTTCGTTTTTCTATTGTTTACTCGCTTAACTTACTTGCTACACTGTTAATTCTACACTTTATCGCTGGTGGCACTATAGCCTTTATCGATACCTGCTGCTTTAGTATCATACATATCTAGAATCACTGAATCACCTGCAGAAGGCAGATTCTCCCATCTCTCTTCCTCATCCACACTGGTACTTTGCTACGAGTTTTTTCTTGAATTCTATTGTGCTTCTTTTCTTTTTTTATCACAGGGCTGGCACTAGAAGCTTTCTTTGGACCCATGGTGGCTTATTTAGCAGTTACAAAACACTAAAAACAATGGAATAATACAAAATACAGTGGACCCCGCCTTACAAATTTAATTCGTTCCAGACGGCTGTTCGAGTGCCGTTACCGACCGAATTTGCTCCCATAAGGAATAATGTATATATTAGATTAGTCC
This sequence comes from Cherax quadricarinatus, assembly GCF_026875155.1. Classification (NCBI taxonomy): domain Eukaryota; kingdom Metazoa; phylum Arthropoda; class Malacostraca; order Decapoda; family Parastacidae; genus Cherax; species Cherax quadricarinatus. The sequence goes on along the minus strand of NC_069445.1, from coordinate 28,586,150 downwards.
ATTTCAGACCCCAAAAATACACTTAAAAAAGCACTTACAAAAATATACATACATAACTGTTCGAGTTGGGAGCCATTCGTAAGTCGAGGGTCCACTGTATATCACATGTACGTGTGGAATCATCCTCCCTGGCTTGTAAACAATGGCATACTGGCTTTACATGGGCTCAGGCCACGAGGGCTCGTTCAGGGCAAATGTCCTTAACCGAGTTCCTGGGCGTTAGCCGAAACCAATATTTTGACACAAAAATGTGCTGCTATCCAATTTTGGCATTAGCCAATGCTGCCATTACCAAGGGTCCACTGTATTTTCAAAATTATTTTTTATGGTTGTATTCTCATTTTCTTGGTCTCATTTGATAAAATGGAAGATATATTACAGAAACAGATATGATTTTGATTGCTTTCATGACAAAAAGTACAGTGGACCTCTGACTTACGATATTAACCCTTTCAGGGTCGTCCCGTAGATCTATGGCTTTACATTCGGGGTCCAAACTGTATATCTACCCTAAAGTTCTAGCGCGTCAAATTTAGCGTGAGAAGGCGGGTTTAGGCCTACATCTGAGAGAATGGGTTCTGGGGGGTCAGTGTGCAAAAACTATAGAAAAAATCTGGACACCTGCAGGGAAATTGTGGGAACGCCGGCAAAGTACCTTTGCTCATCGTGCCTGGCAGCAAGGAAGCTCTCACTCCCTACTCACTCTCTGGGTGAATTATGACTCTCCTCTTCACAATTTACAGTTCTAAGACTGATGGAAGTGGAGCTGAAGACGAATTCTATGGTTTTGAACCATATGGTACCATTGTGCCATATGGTAACAAGGTACCATATATTTAAAAATGGTGCCATGTATTACAATGGTATAGGTACAATGGAATCATATGGTACAAAGGTATCATATGGTACACTGTACCATATAGTACAGGGAACAGGGACCCTAATGGAAATAAGTCTGTCTGACTTTTTTGGGTTATCCTAGGTTCTCCAAACATATGCTGCTAAGTATGATTTCTATGTAATTTTATTTGGGGTGTATCTAAATAAACTTACTTTATGATGCCACATGCATTGAGTAAGTTTATTCAGGTTTTCAAAATACAATTAGTAGATTATCATACATAACAGCAAATGTATAAAATCCCAGGAGACTTTTTTCTATAGGGGTCCCTGTATCTGTATCATATGGTGTCCTGTAATGTATGGTACCCTGTACCATATGGTACCCTGTTCCATATGGACCCTGTGCCATATGGTACCCTGTACCATATGGTACCCCGCACCATATGTTATCCTGTACTGCATGGTACCCTATACCATATAGTACAATGAACCATATGGTACCCAATAACATATGATACCTTTTACCATATGGTCAATAGGTTTTTGTTGGCATGAGACACCACCAAGACTGAGTGAGTGGCGACGCAAGCTAGCTATTGACTCCGCAGTTTCCGAGACAAAGCTCCACCTCAAGGAACATGTCCGAGTTCCTATACATTTAAAGTTTATTTCTATAAGGATTACCATGCTGAGTTTACAGAATTTGGTTTTTTGTTTGGTTTACATGTAGTAAAATAATAATTACAGAGTGTACCACTAGAACAAACCCCGCATGGCTAGGCATTTCGGGCAGACTTAAATTAAATCTTAAGTTTAAAATATTACAAAATTTATGAGGTAAGTTGGTATTATGGCTAAGTGACTAAATACTAGTTTGGGGAGTTTAGCAATGTGAATGCTTTTGTTTTGGCACAATACATAGGTTACAGTATTGGAGTATCACAGGCCAACTTATGACTAGTTAAGATTCATATTTTGAGATTGAGATTGATATTTCTGTTTATGGTCACAAAGGGTGAGTGAAAGTGTTAACCACCAGTGGTGTTCGTGTAATTAGTTGACAGGGTGTATCAGGGAGATAAGATGTTTTCTGAGGGTAGTTTGAAGATGATGAGTGTGTCTGTAGTTTTAAAATTTTCAGGTAGGGTGTTCCAGATTTTAGGCCTTTGACATACACTGAATTTTTGAAAAGGTTTAGTCGGACACGGGAATGCCCTAGAGATGTTTGTGTCGGGTGTTGTGCCTGTGGGTTCTGTCACAACTATCAAGAAAGCGTTTTAGGTCAAGGTTAATATTGGAATTTTAAGGTCCCGTAGATGTAGATTGCACAGTAGTAAGTGTGGTGTATGAACAGGGAGTAAGTTTAGATCTATGAAGAGTGGGGGGGGGGGTGCCAGGGATGGGATTTAGTGATTATTCTTACTGGGGCTTTTTGTTGGGTTTATTATGCCTTTTAGGTGTGTTGCTGCAGTTGAACCCCAAGCACAGATAGCATAGGTGAGGAATGGATTATAAGTGAATGGTATAGTGTGAGAAGGGGTTTGTGGCACGTAGTATCGTATCTTGGAGAGGAAATCCCAACCGTTTTGGATACTTTTTTGGGTTATGTGTTGGATATGGGTGCTGAAGTTCAGGTTGTTGAGATTAGTCACGAGGGGGCATTCACCAAATTCAACTTCAATAACAAAAACATAAAGTGGGACCAAGTAAACCAAGTCCTAACCGATATAAGCTGGGAAGATAGACTAAGCAACACAGACCCCAATATGCCTAGAACAGTTTTAACTGGGTGGCACTCGATGTATGCACAAGGCTTAATCCTCTAAGAAAAGAAAGGAGTAGATGTAAAATAAAAGGGGACAGGCGCTTTCCCTTTACAGGCGACGGAAAAGAATAACAGAGCGGCTAAAAAAGGCCAAAATATCTGAAATGCGTAGGGAGTCACTGGTCCCGAGAAATAGCAAAAATCGAACTTAAGCTAAAGGAATCTTATAGGAGGGCAGGAATCGTGGGAAGAACTAAAAGCCATAAATGAAATAAAAAGAAACCCAAAGTATTTCTTTTCCTAAAGCCAAATCAAAGTCGAGAACACGTCCAGCATTGGGCCCCCACTTAAAAAGATGGGTCCTACACAGGTGACAGCAAGGAAAAGAGTGAGCTACTCAAGTCCCAATATGACTCAGTTTTTAGCAAGCTGCTAACCAGACTGAGAGCGAAGATCAAAATGAATTTTTTTATGGAGAGCCACAGAATTTGGTTTAACACAAGCCCATCTGATGTTATCCTGACGCCAAAGACTTCGAACAGGCGATAAATGACATGCCCCCTTGGGCACTTACTTTTCCCCAGGGCCCCCGGGACCTCCATGGAGAGGGAGAATGGACCGGGGGTCGTCCCAAAAGTTACTAAAAAACAAAACATAGCCCCCCTCCACAAAGGGGGAAGTAAAGCATAGCAAAGAACTACAGGCTGATAGCACTAACATCCCATATCATAAAAATCTTTGAAAGGGTCTTAAGAAGCAAGATCGCCACCCATTAGAAACCCATCAATTACACAACCCAGGGCAACATGGGTTTAGAACAGGTCGCTCCTGTCTGTCTCAACTACTGGATCACTATGACAAGGTCCTAGATGCACTAGAAGACAAAAAGAAGTAGATGTAATATATACAGACTTTGCAAAAGCCTTCGACAAGTGTGACCATGGCGTAATAGCGCACAAAAAGCGTGCTAAAGGAATACCCGTGGTCCCTCGCTTTTTGTAGTTCTCGGTAATCGTGAATTTCGCCAATCATAGGAGTATTTTCGTATAAACATGGACTCGCTTTCATAGGTTGACTCGCGAATAGTAGTTTGTCCGGGACACGAAAGCTTGGTGTGAGCCCGGGGGGGCCTCCCCACCCAGCCAGTCTGGCATTGTTTTACCAGTGAGTGAAGGTCCCCTCAAGT
>NC_069445.1:28500239-28581856 GCF_026875155.1 Cherax quadricarinatus | reverse complement strand
GCAATTCGAGCCATCGATTTACAGTCACAGATTGATTAAATGAATTCTCAACACGTCTACGAATTTATACTAAACTTTATTTCACTAAGGTGTTTGAGGAGGTAAATCATAGTAATGTAAATAAATTGGTATATGGACTTCATAAGGCATTCGATAGAGTTCCACACCAGAGGCTATTGAGGAAACTTAGGGCACACAGAAATAGGAGGAGAAATTTTTTTCGCTGTTTGAGGCATGGTGCAGACAAAAACCAGGCAGAGAGATTTGCATAATGGGGAGAAATCAGAAAGGGGGCACGTCACAAGAGGAGTATTCCTCAGGGGTCATGTATGGGCCCGTTGTTGTTTCACAAGATTACATAAACGGACATAGGATGAAGGGAAAAAATAGCGACACAAGCAAATTTGCTGATGACACCAAAATAGGGCACGTCCAATTCATTCTAATGAGGACATTGAGCACTTCCAGGATGATTTGATAGACTGACGCAATGGTCAGGAAAGTGGCAGATGCAGTTAATATTGACAAATGCAAAGTTCTGAAATGGTGGACATTAAATAACCATGCCACATATAAACTAAATAATTTGGATCTTAATACTACCGATTGCAAAAAGGATTTGGAGTTCTCGTAGCAGTAACCAAAAACCAAGACAACAGTGCATAGTGTTCGCAATAAAGCTAACAGAATCTTGGCTGCATACTAGAAGTATAAATAATAGAAGTCCACAGGCCTGTATCTTGCAACTCTATCCATCCTTGGTTAGGCCTCATTTTAGACTATGCTGCTCAGTTCGGGTCACCGTATACAGAATGGAGATAAAATGCTCTCGAAAACATACAAAGGAGATGACAAAGATGATCCCATGTATCAGAAATACTTCCTATGAGGAAAGACGTAAGGCCTTGAATCTGCACTCTCTTCGGAAGGCGTAGAATAGGGGGATAAGATCGAGGTGTAAAAATGGAAAACAGGAATAAATAAAGGGATGTAAATAGTGTGGCTGAAAAATGTCCAAAGCCAAGAAGAACTCGCAGCAATGGTTTAAAGTTGAAAAATCAGATTCAGGAAGGATAAAGGAAGTACTGGTTTGTTAATAGAGGTGTGGATGAGTGGAACAAGCTTCCCGAGTACAGTTATTGAGGCAAAAAACTTGTGTAGTTTTAAAAATAGGTTAAATAAATACATGAGTGGGGTGTGGGTGGGTGTGAGCTGGACCTGACAGCTGGGTCTGGTACAGTGGCTCCATCCTTGAATGGGGAGAACAGACCCTGGGGGGTCATTGGGATAATCCGGGAGTTGGTCATTGGTCTAATCTGGGGGGTGGGGGGGGGGGAATACATGGACCTGCACCTGCATGGGTCTAGTAAGGCCTGTTGCAAGTGTTCCTTCTTTCTTATGTTATTCTTATGTACGTAATGTTGATTGTAAATTGTTAATTTTATTTTTTTGTGAATAATTTTGTCTGGAACGATTAATTGTACATCCATTATTCTTATGTCGAAATATTAATTTTCATTTTCGTACCATTTTTGAGTCTTAGTCCCGAACCTTCTGGAATGGATTACGGCCGATAACCGAGGTCCACTGTATTATGAAATATGAAATAACTTTTAAAAAACACTTGAAATGTTGGAGTTTCCAGACATAATGAAAGACATAGTGCATACAGAGCTCATTGAGAATTAAACCAGAACCGGGTTGGGGTGCGGGACTGTATTAGAAAGTCGAGGTGGAGGAAGCCTATAGAGAGTTTTGGTCAAAAATTGAAATGACTTGTTATACAGGAATGTCGTAAAAGCAAAATGCCATAAATGAGGCCCTACTGTACTGTACTTCAGCATCAGATTTTTAATTTTTTTATGTTCATTTCCCTGGGGATTCTTACAGTCTATTGAACAAGTTTAAACGAACAACTATTTGTATCTGATCAAAAAGTGTACGGTTTACTCAGAAACTTGATTCAATAAGAGTCGTATAATAAGGTTTTCATTATACACCTACCATCCGACTTACAACCGAGTTCGGTTCCGAGAAACCGGTCGTAAGTTGAACTTTACTACTGAATATCAACAAAACGTTTTTGTAATGACTTTATTTTATTGTTTTATTTTGGTATTTTCATGTATTTAACTTTACTTTTTATGGTGGCTAGGTGGACTGTATTTATACGTAGATATTTAGGATAAACACTGTGTACAACACAAATACAGTGGTCCCCTCAATTTATCGTCCTTAATCCGTTTCCTGAATGGGACTATTATCAAATAGACGATTTTTGGAATCAATTTTTCCCCATAAGAAATAATGTAAAATCCATTTAATTCGTTCCAGACAACCAAAGTAATCAACAACAATTTTTTTTAAACATACAAAGAAAGATTTACATGCACAACAAGATGACCATTCAAAACATGACAGTTACCTTTATTGAGGCTGTAGTTGATGAAATGGAAGACCAGGGAGGAGGAGAAGAGGGTAAGAGAGGAATTTTTGTAAAGCACTAATAAAATGTATAATGAAACAGAGGGTAATAGGGGTAGTTGATGAGTGGAACGGTCTGCTATAGGTTGATCGAAGCTAAAACATTGCGTAGTATACTTTAGGATGGATAAATAAATGAGTGAGAGTGGTTGGATTTGAGTCGACTTGCACCTTAGCTTAGAGCTTGGTACATTTTGTTCTGTTAGTGAGGTTGGATATGTGAAGGACCGGCTAGTATGGGCCTACAGGCATATTGCAGTGTTCCTCATTTCTTATGTTCTAAAAGCTATGGCTGGGTAGTTCCAAATTTAGTTGTTGTGATAAATACATAGTGGAGAGGGTTGGATTTGAGTCCGAACTTGCAACCTAGCTTATTGCTTGATAGCATTTGTTCGTTAGTGGTTGGATTTGTGAAGGACCACCTAGGTAATGGCCAGCAGGGTCATACTGCAGTTTGCCTCCTTTTCTTATGTTCTTATTGGAGACTGTTTGTGTGAGGGAGGGATGGCAAGTTTATTGTTGGAGAATATGACCACTATAATCAACTCTAAGCTTAATTTATCTATCACAATTCAACTAATATGACATAATAAACATATTTAATAACATAGAAACATGGAATATTACTCTAGAATGAAAAAATAAGTCCATTATGTATGTCACGAGAGGTTTTTGTGATTGTGTTGTTGATTGGGTATATAAGGGCCACTGAGAGTAACCGTCCCTAATGGTGGTGAAGGCAGCAGCTGAGGCGCGGTGATTTTCTGTAGCCCTATATAACTTCGACAACATTGGAGGAGTTGGTAGAATCGCTGAATCACTAAAGAAGGGAACCCTCTACCTCCTTCACTACGACCTTCTACCATTGTCTGATGACAACTGTTACCACCATCACTACTACCTTCTGACCACCATCAACCACTATCACAACTGCTTCCACTTCCACCACCACCTTTGTATTTTTCTACAAACTTTTTCATAAACTATATATGTATTCTCACATTCTTTACCAAAGGGCTGGCACTAGAAGCTTTCTTTGAAGCCATGTTCTTATTTAGCACTACCAAGCACAAAACAAATGAATATTATGAAATATTTCATAGGAGCATGTGAGGGACTGTCACTACACTGGTAAACATGGCACACTGGCTGGAAGGTCAGGCCAGGCGGTTCATAGCGTGAGTACGCGTCCCGACGAAGGACATTAGTGAGTTAACGGACCATTTTGCAAGCCAATGTTTAACGAAAATAACGGGACATATTTCCAAAATGGACGACTTCAGGCCGGACAATTATTGAGGTACCACTGTATTGTTTTTTCCCCGTGGCAGAAATTGGCATAAAAAACACGGTCCGTATGTCGAGTGGTCGTAAATCAGCAGTTGTAAGTCGGATGGTAGGTGTAACATGAAATACAGCAAATACTTTTGAATAAATAAAAGTTACAGGAGTTAACAGAATTATGAATACCATCAGTCAAAAATGTAGTACAGGTTTAAGGGAGTTCAGAAACTGAACAGAAAGAAAAAAAATGCAATGACATTGAGCATACTTCCTTTTTCATAAGGCTTCATTGCAATTAGTTATATGCACACATTCGGGTCCCCTTTATACAGCAAGGTTAGGTGTTCCTGGCTACTCTTGCTGGTAAATAAAATTACTGTACAGTGAATCATAGCTTTTTTTCATTTCAAATGTTTCTAAAAGCCTGATGACATTTTACACTATCCATATACAAATCCAGCATCATCGAGAACCTGTAGGGTGTCTATTAGTGATTTTGCCAGATTAAAGAGCTGGTTAGGTTAGAATGTGGCGGTAACCCAACAGTTAACCACCTCCATGCACCTTTAACCTCACGAGGGGGGGGGGCCTTCAGGGTCCACCTAAATCTGAAGTGGTGTCCCCAGTGTCCAAGAAATTTAAAAAAAAAAAATTTTTTTTAATTTTTTCTTATGAAATGGTAGATAATTCTTTTTGTGAGTAATAAAACCAACAAGAACGAAATTTAATGGAAAATTGACGAAATTATGCTCTGGCGAATTTTGATGTGTCAGCGATATTAACGAATTCTCGGATTTTGCCGACTTTGGACTCCCATTTTAGGGCCAGATGTACAGTATTCCCGTCAACCAAAATTCTTAGCGTAATTCACTAGTATAACTTCTATTCTATCGATTGAGCACAAGAAATCGCTAATGGTCAACTGTTTTCAACTACAAATTAAAAGTGATCGGAAAGTGTGTAAATTTGGCCAGATTTAACACAAAGTTCAATATTCCAATTTCAAAATAGGGTCCCAAATAAACAAATGTAGGTATTCCTGGAACTAAACTAAATTTCCTCTGTTTGGGTTGTTTCATTAATTACATTATGAGGCCCCTTTACAAATAAATTCCATTATGATTTTTATTCACATAATGAATTTTTTATTCACACCAAAAAATAGAAGCTTTCCTGTTATGCAATACTGTAAATCATTGTATAAATACATCACCCTCTTTGTGAATGTATATGTAGAACCCCACCAGCTGGCGTGTATTAGACGTGTGAGGACGTTTGTTTACTCTTGAATATCGGGCAAAAATTTTAACATTTCTGCTACTTTGAGCTCAGTTTTCAAGCCATTTCCAGTGCGAAAACGAATCACAAATCATCTCTATTATCTGTAATAAGTCTTCCATTCTATCAATTGAGACCAAGAAATCTCAAATAGGAACTATATTAAAACATATGAAAAAAACACTGCAAAGTCGCTGTGTTAATCGAAAAATCAAGATTTCGTTTTTTTCTTTCATTATACACACGTCTGTCAGGATCTTTTTTTATGTGGAAGCTACCAACATCCACACTGATGAATTCTCTCATATCTAGCCCCAAATGTACCACACACAGTATTATCAGAATGGAGCTGAGCTCAAACGTAGATCTACGGTTTGGACCCTGAAAACGTAAGCCGTAGATCTATGGATGGACCCCCTCAAAGGTAAAAATAACCTCCTAAATCAGGACAAGTTGGTTAACCCCTTTCACTGTCCGTTCCCTGCTCGCAAACTTGCTAATAAAACTCACACTTAAATAAACTTGCTTAATAAACTTACACTTAATTCTGGCAAAACCTTCTACATTATGTTTGGAACAAGAAACAAGTGCTGCCAGCGAACGTAAGATTGACAACACTCCTATTGCAACATAATAAGGCAAAATTCCTGGGCCTGCACCATTGACACAACCTGAAATACAACCCCATAACCAACAAATAAAAAAAAAAATGGAATCGAAAACAGTTAGGATCCTCTCCAAGAACAGCCTTGCTCACACTATACTTTCACATTATCAATCCTACCCCACCTATGCTAATTGTGCATGGGATCAACATCAGCAACCTCAACCTAAGCCAATAAAACCCAACAGAAATGCCCCCCTAAAAAAAAAAACCTCAGTGAAATTATCACGCCAATCCAATTCAAGACAGCACACACCCCCTTCACTTCTTCAAAGACCTAAACCTACTCACTGTAGCAGAACAATTCACACCTACTATCGTGCACCTACCTTTACAGTACCAAAAACTCTAATTTTAAACAACCGGAAACTAAAACAATTTCTGATAGGTGTAACAGGAACCCATAGACACGACACCAGACACAAGAAATCTCCATGGGAAACATTCCCCGTGCTGGCTAAACCAATACAGAAAATCTGATATACATAAAAGTGGCCTTAGAATCGGAACTCCCAGCCTAAGAACTCTAGAACCCGCAGACTCAACCACCATTTTCAAAACTACAGTTAAACAAACATCTCATCCTCCAAAAAAACACACCCCATCATCACTAACCAAAGAAAACCACCCAATTGTCTTTTATGCAACATGAACACATCCAAACAATAAAGACTTATCATTATCCTGTATTCCTCCATAATTTCCACCTACACCCACCCAAAGGACTGTAAACATCCATTTCCTAATACCAGTCCGCTATCACAAATTCGCAATATCAGGAACATCCGTTCCTCCATCAGTTATTCGGCACTAATTTAGCTAAATGCAGAATTTCAAATTTCCAGGGTCACCACAACCACCTGCTGGTAACTGTTTTGGTGGCACTACTTGCTGCATAAGTCATTCCAAATTTCTACACTCCCTGCCCATGGTGGCGTATTTCACCATCGCACTTAATAAACAAGCCACATCAGCTTCCTAATGCGGATATAAACGAGCAACGGCAGAAATATGGAGCAAAATTTCCACCGATAAACTGGCCTAAAACGAAAACTCCGATAAACGCAGTGGCCAAAAAACAAGGTTCCACTGTAATAACAAAAAAACATGTTAAATACTCCCAGAATGAATAATTGGCATAATACCGAGCAGTTCTGATGGATGTGTTGGAAAGGAGATATGTGAGCCAAGTACCATTCCCTGTCTTGGGGCTTATATTTAGAGAAAATGGAGATATAGCACATGTCTATCTGTATATACACTCATATGCAACCATTACAAACTGATACAAAAAAGATATTTCCTCCACATAGATATTTTTCTCCACATAGCAGCATATTCGTAGAGAACCTAGACAACCCAAAAACGCAGTCTAGTGACTTATTACTAGTACCACTGGCTTTTGGGCCTTGCCATATATGATTTTTGGTAAAAAATTATTTTTCTCAGTTGTTATTGGGCTATCTACTGAAACAAGGGCACGTATGGATGGAAAGATCTTCTTAACCTACACCAAAAATGAAAAAGTCGACCATAAATTACGGGGTGGTTTCATTTCTCAGCCATTAGCCGCCCCTTAGTGGTATAATAGTGAACTCTCTGGTAATTCATTAATCCATTCCAGAGAAGATTGCCTTAACTGATTTGCTGTTAAGCCCGAATAATTTTCCTTCCCCCCGTAAGAAATAATGAAATCCAATCAATCCGTTTCAGACAGCCAAAAGTAATAAACATAAAAATATATTTTTTAATATTAAATATAGATATACATACAGAAAACAAAGTCAAATAATTAAAAGCACTAATAAATGGATAAATGAACATTTAACCTCACCTTACGCTTCATTGACTCTAGTTGGCGTATGGAAGACTAGTAGGAGGCAAGGGAAGGCGAGTTTATATGCTTCAATATGACGCAATATCATCTCTACAGCAATACATCTATCACAATTCCAATCTAATATAACATAATAAACAATATAAATAACATAGAAACAATACAAATACTCTAGAATGAAAAAAATAAGTCATAATGTATGTGAGCGTAAGTGTGAGTGGTGGTGGAGTTGTTGTGGTTAAGAAGGGCCACTGAGATAAGCCTTACATATTGGTGGTGGTGGTGGAGCAGCAGCAGGAACCCACCACGCACCACTACTCAAACGTAAACAAGGTATGTTAATTGATCTATGAAGAATATTACATTTGACATTATAAATAAGAAATGATTAAACCATAATTAATTATTTATAACTGAGTAAGTTTATTCAGGTAAACACAATACGTGGTGTACCTACACAGATATATCATACATCAGCAGCATAATTGCAAAGTAACCTAGGGTAACTCAAAAAGTCAGAGGTGACTTACTTATTTCCATTGGGGTTCATTTATATATACACTTATATTTATTTACACCTACACTTTTATATTTTACACTTACCTTGGAGGAGATGTTTAGATTTAATTTAGATAGTTTTGATGAGGAGATGCTGTAGAGGTTATAGGGTGGTGGAAGATAGCAGGGCAGTGTTTGTCATTGCCCTATACCATCCACAACAATGGAGAGTATACTTTCTTTTCGTTCTTTTCTATTATTAACCCCTCGCTATAACTTTACATGCTACACTGTAAAATCTACACTTTATCGCTGGGTTGTCACTATAGCCTTTATCGATACCTGCTGCTTTAGTATCATACTATATCGTGAGAATCACGTGAATCAAACTGCATAAGGCAGATCTCCACCCATCTCTCTTCTCATCACACGTACTTTGCTCCGTAGATTTTTTTCTTGAATTCTATAGTGCTTTCCTTTTCATCTTATCACAGGGCTGGCACTAGAACTTTCATTGGACCCAATGGTGGCTTTTTAGCAGTACAAGCACTAAAAACAATGGAATAATACAAAATATCAGTGGACCCCCCCCGCTCCTTACAAATTTAATTCTTCTTTCCAGACGGCTGTATCCAGTGCCGTTACCACCGAATTTGCACGCCCATAAGGAAAATGTAAAATATTAGATAGTCCAATTCAGACCCCCAAAAAACACTTAAAAAAGCACTTACAAAAATATACAAACATAACTGTTTCGAGTTGTGGGGAGCCCCTTCGTAAGTCGTAGGTCCACTGTATATCACATTAACTGGTGGAATCAACCTCCCTTGCTTGTAAACAATGGATCCAGGCTTTACATGGGCTCAGCCACGAGGGAGCTCGTTCAGGTGGCAAATGTCCGCAACCAGTTCCTGGGCGTTAGCCTAGCCAGATATTTTGACACAAAAATTGTGCCGCATCCAATTTTGGCATTAGCCAATGCTGCCATTACCCGCAAGGGTCTCCTGTATTTTCAAAATTATTATTTATGGTAGTATGTCTCATTTTCTTGTCTCATTTGATAAAATGGAAGATAATATTTACAGAAAACAGATAGATTTTGATTGCTATCATGACAAAAAGTACAGTGACCTCGTGACTTACGATATTATTAACCCTTTCAGGGTCCGACCCGAAGATCTATGGCCTTTTTACATTCATGGTCCATAGACTGTATATCTACCCTAAAGTTCTAGAGGCGGCGTCAAATTTAGCAGTGACAGAAGGCCTGGTAGGCCTACATCTGAGAGAATGGGTCGGGTGGTTCATGTGCCCTATAGAAAAAATCTGACACTGCATGGCATTGTGGGAACGCCGGCAAAGTACCTTTGCACATCGTGCCTGGCAGCAAGTAAGCTCTCACACGCCTACTCCACACTCTGGTGAATATATGACTCTTCTCCTCTTCACATCTTACAGTTCTAAGACTGATGGAAGTGGAGCTGAAGACTAATTCTATGGTATTGAACATTTTGGACCATTTGTGCCATATGGTACAATGGTACCATATAGTATAAGGGTGCCATGTCTTACAATGGTAATATGGTACAATGGAATCATAAGTTACCAAGGTATCATATGGTATCACTGAAACCATATAGTACATGGGACAGGGACCCTAATGGAAAATAAGTCTGTCTGACCTTTTTGTTGGGTTATCCTAGGTCTCCAAATCAATGCTGCAAGTATGATTATCTATGTAACTTTATTAGATGTGTATCTAAATAAACTTCCTTATATGCCATAAAGAGAAAAAAAAAAAAAATAAAAAAAAACATGCACTGAGTAGTTTATTCAGGTTTTCAAATTACAAATTACGTAGATTATATCATACATAACATCAATGTAAAAAATCATAGGATGTCTTATTTCTATAGGATCTCCTGTATCTGTATCAAAAGGTGTCCTTACTGTATGACCCTGTACCATATGTACCCTGTACCTATATGGTACCTGTGCCATATGGTACCATGTACCATAAGGTACCCTGCACATATGTTATCCTGTAAATGCATTGTCCCCTATACCATATAGTATCAATGAACCAGATGGTTAACCGATACAATAAACTATGATACCCTTACCATATGGTCAATAGTGTTGTTGGCATGAGACACACCATGACTGAGTGAGTGGCGACGCAAGCTAGCATTGACACCGCAGTTTCCGAGACAAAGCTCCACCTCAAGGAACATGTCGAGTTCCTATAGCATTCAAAGTTTTATCTCTATAAGGATTACATGCTGAGTTTACAGAAATTTGTTATTGTGTGGTTTAACATTGGATAAAATAATAATTACAGAAGTGGACCACTAGGAACACCATTCGCATGGCTAGGCATTACGGGTCAGACTAAATTAACATCTTAAGTTTAAAATATTACAAAATTATGAGGTAAGTTGGTATTATTCTAAGTGACTATATACTAATGTTTGTGAGTTTAGCAATGTGAAATGCTTTTGTTTTGCACAATACATAGTTACAGTATTGGAGTAATCACAGGCCAACTTATACAGTTAAGATTTCAAAATTTTGAGATTGAGATTGATATTATCTGTTTTAAGGTCACATGGGTAAGTGAAATCGATAAACCACCCAGGTGGTGTTCGTGTAATTAGTTGAACATGGTGTATCAGGAGATAAGATGTTTTCTGATGGTATTTGAAGATGAAGAGTGTGTCTTGTATTTTTTAGGAATTTTCAGGTAGGGTGTTCCAGATTCTTTAGGGCCTTTGACATACACTGAATTTTGAAAGGTTTAAGTCGGACACGGGAATGTCATAAGCTGTTTGTGTCTTGGTGTTGTCCTGTGGGTTCTGTCACACTATCAAGAAAGCGTTTTAGGTCAAGGTTAATATTGGATTTAAGGTCCCGTAGATGTAGATTGCAACAGTAGTAATGTGGATGTACTGAACAGGGAGTAAGTTTAAAACTAAGAATAGTGTGGGGGGGGGGGTGCCAGGATAGGGATTTAGTGATTATACATACTGCGGCTTTTTGTTGGTTATTATGCCTTTAGGTGTGTTGGCTGCAGTTTGACCCAAGCAAAGATCGCATAGGTGAGGTATGGATATAATCGAGTGAATGGTATAGTGTGGACTGGCAGTTTGGGCACTAGTATCGTAACTAGTGAGAGATCCCAACCGTTTTGGATACTTTTTTGTTATGTGTTGGATATGTGCTGAAGGATACAGGTTTGTGTTTGTTGGAGAATAGTCACGAGAGGGCATTCACCAAATTCAACTTCTAATAACCAAAACATATAGTGGAGCCAGTTAAACCAATCCTAACCGATATTAGCTAGGGAAGATAGACTAGCAACACAGACCCCAACTTATGCATAGAACAGATTAACTCGTGTGGCACTCGATGTATGCACAAGGCATATTCCTCTAAAAAAAGGAAGGAGAGATTAAAATAGAAAGAGACAGGCGCTCCCGTTTACAGGCCGACGGAAAAGAAAAACAAGTGGGGCGGCTAAAAGAGGCCAATATATCAGAAATGCCGGTAGGGCAGTCACTGGTCAGAAATAGCAAACCATCTAACTATAAGCAAAAGGAATCTTATAGTAGTCAGGAATCGTGGTAATAACTAAAGCCATAAATGAAATAAAAAAAACCCAAAGTATTTCTTTTCCTATGCCAAAGTCAAAGTCGAGAACAACTCCAGCATTGGGCCCCTACTTAAGCAAGATGGGTCCTACACAGGTGACAGAAAGGAAATGAGATCTACTCAAGTCCCAATATGTACTCAGTTTTTTAGAGCAAGGCTGCTAACCAGACTGAGAGTCGAAGATCAAAAAGAATTTTTTTATGAGAGAGCCACAGAATTGGTTAAACACAAGCCTATCTGATGTTATCCTGACGAGACAAATGACTCGAACAGGCTATAGCAATGACATGCCCTAGCACTCAGCCCCATGCCAGACATCATGGAATGGGGAGAATGGACACGGGGGTCGTCCCACCATTTACAAAAAAAAAACAAGAACCATAGCCCCACTCCACAAAGGGCATTAAAGCAATAGCAAAGAACCTACAGGCCTTATACACTAACATCCCATATTCATAAAAAACTTTGAAATGGTCTAAAGAAGCAAGATCCCACCCATCTAAGAAACCCATCAATTAACAACCCATGGCAACATGGGTTTAGAAACAGGTCGCGTCCTGTCTGTCTCAACTACTGATCACTATGACAAGGTCCTAGATGCACTAGAAGACAAAAAGAATGTGATGTAATAATAAAACAGGACATCATTGCAAAAGCTATACGGCAAGTTTGACCATGGCGTAATAGGCACAAAATGCGTGCTAAAGGAATACAGTGGTCCCTCGCTTTTCTTAGTTCTCGGAAATCGTGAATTTGCCAATCATAGTAGTATATTCGTATAAAACAGGACTCGCTTTTCATAGGTGTGACTCGCGAATAGTAGTTTGTCCGGGACAGAAAGCTTGGTGAGAGCCGGGGAGGCCTCCCAACCCAGCCAGTCAGGCATTGTTTACCAGTGATGAAGGTCCCCTCAATGTCTCTCTACGAATATTTCTAATATACCACTCATTTTAGTGCTTGCAAAGTACTAAATAAGCTACCATGGCTCCAAAGAAAGCCTAGTGCCAAGCCTTGGGGTAAGAAGGTGAAAATAGTACGTGACAAAGTTCTTGGGCCATTTTAGGGAAGCGTAAAGAGACGCCATAAACAGAGCCTCTCTCCACCGTTACTTTGCGAGACCAGGGCTAGAGTGACTCTCTAGGTGTCTAGTGGCATTATAATCAGAAGAGAAGCAACCCCAGAGAAGCAATGGGTACCTGAGGTGTGCTGCTGGAATGGGATTTCACCTTCAAACTGTAAAAAAATCCAATCTCTCTCCTCCTCCAGTCTCCCATACACTAAGAAATCTCCAATAAAGGTAAGTGTTATATGCGTTTAATGTTTCATTCATCAATTCTCATTGTATTGTTTATTGTACTACATGTATATCATGTAAAAATTTTTTTTGTTTTAATACTTCTGGGTGTCAGACGATTAATTGTATTTACATCATTTCTTATGGGGAAATATTGATTCGCACATCGTAAATTCGTTTTTATAGTAACTCCTCCATGAACGGATTAATTACGAAAAACGAGGGACCACTGTAACAGGAAAAGTTGGAAAGATGATCTATTTTATTTTTCCTCACAAATCAGAACACAAAGAGTAGCAGTCCAACATGAGTAAGAGTCCAGCAGCTACGGTGAAAAGCTTCTGTTCCAACAAGCACAGTAACTCATTCCCATCTTTGTTTCTCAACCTCAAATCTGACATCAGACAAGATGTCAGCCCACAGCACCGTGTCTTCCTTGCATAGACACCCTAATCTGCCATATCAGTGTCCTTCCATTGCAGACACTGCAAGGCTCCAGACGACATCAACCAAATCTTTCAGTGGGCTGCAGAAAACAATATGAAGTTCAACGATGAGAAATTTCAATTACTCATTTATGGTAAACATGAGGGAAATTAAAACTTCATCAAGTACATAACAAATTCTGTCTGGCCACAAAACACCAACTCAAAGACCTGGTATGATCAGTCGGAGGTTCTCATCCCTTCAAAGGACCATAACAATGTATCAAACACAGCTGCTAGAAAATGACAGGAATGGATATTGAGAACCTTCAAAACTAGGGATGCCAAGCCCATGATGACACTCTTCAGGTCCACTTGTTCTATCTAGGCTGGACTATGCTTGCACACAAACAGCACCTTTCAAGGCAGCGTGAAATTGCTGACCTAGAAAATGTACAGAAAACTTCACGGCGGCGCATAACGGAGATAAAACACCTCAATTACTGGAGCGCTTGGAATTCCTGAACCTGAATTCCCGTGGGTATGCAGGCGGATAGATACTTGAATTATCCACACCTGGAAAATCCTAGAAGGTCTAGTAGCCAAATCTTGCAACACAAAAATCACTCACAACGAAAACAAAAGACTTGCAGACGATGCAACATCCCCCCAATGAAAAGGCCAGGGGTGTCAATAGCAAGTTTAAAGAGACCATACAATAAGTGTCAGGGGCCCGAAGACTGTCAACTTCCTTCCCTGCATACAAAAGGAGGATTACCAATAGACCCCTGGCAGTGCTCAAAGCTGGCGACTGGACAGCACCTAACGTCGGTACCTTACCAGCCGGGCTGTGGCTCGTACTTTGGTTTTGCGTGCAGCCAGCAGAAACCAAGCCCTGGTGATCAGGCTCTGATCCAGCCAGAGTCCTGAACAGAACGGTCCGCGGGGCATTGACCCCCGGAATCTCTCCCTCCAGGTATCTCCAGGTCCAAGGTATTAAAATTAAAATTTCATGAGAAATTTTTTTATTTTCGTACTTTGAGGGGTGTCAGGAACGATTAATTTGAATATTCCCTATTACATCTTATGGGGAAAATTATTCGGCTAACGAAAAATTTTGGCTTTACGATGACACTCAGGAAACGGATTAATATTGTAAGGCCGGGGTTCCACTGTACGCAACCTTTTGCCAACAACAGCATCCTTGACTGCCTTTTTGCTGACCAGATAGTAGTAATGGTTGTGGACAACCTGGCCAGCTCAGAGGCACGCAATCCACTTTTCAAACTTAATACCTCTTCTTCAATTCAATTATGTAATTTTCACCCTTTTTTAACCACAGGGTTGGCACTAGAAGCTTTCTTTGGGCCGCTGGTGGGCTTATTTAGCATTACAAGCACTAAAAACACTGATAATACAAAAATGTTCCGATGTAATGCAAGGAAGCGACCGCACTAGCTGTAAACATTGGCACACTACTGAGGCAGGGCCAGCTGAGGCAAAACCTCAGGACCCCAGACAGACGCGACAGACGAATATTTTAGTACGAGTTTTTCAACGAAGGTTGGGGTCAAATTATTATGCGGACAAGCATCGTAAGTCTGTTTTTATACGTAGTTGAGGCCAACGTAAGTCAGGGGTCCACTTACTTTGAAATTGAGCTCAAATAAGCAGAAATGTTTTGATTCTTTGTGGCGATGTTTTCAATACTAAACATAGACGTCACTTTCTAATACTAGTCCAACTGCCCAGTCCAAAATCCAATACTCAGTCACACAATGGTATTGACATTTTTATACAATTATTACAATAATGCAGTATTCTCTAAAAGTTTAATATCTTAATTTTTTTGTGCAAATAAAACTTCAATGGTAAGGCAAGAGAAAATATAAGTAGGGCCCCTGGAACTGTGACATAATAAACCAGAAAAAATGTTATTTAGTGCCAGGAATGTCCTGCATGTTTATCTGGACGCTATTCTGAAATGGCATCTTTAGAAATTTTGAGGTGAAAATTGGCCAATTGCCAATTTCTGACCACATTTTGGAGGTTTAAATAGGTTGAATGGCAGTTTCTTGTACCAGTCAAGAGAATAAAAAAAAACATTATTTAGGTACGTATACATCAAGTTACATAGATAAACATACATAGCATGTAATGTATAGAGAACTGAGAAGAACCCAAAAAAAGTCAGTACAAAAGGACGTAAATTCCAGTACCCCTGGCTTAGGCTTGCCATATATATTTTTTATAAATATTTTTTTTCCTCAGTTGATTGTTGGCGAATTTTAATGAGAAACTTGTGGCAATCTATGATGAAAAGATGCTTCTTAACATACACCAAAAATGAAAAAAATCGGACAATAAATAACGTAGTTGACTTCTTGTTCTCACCATTAGCCACCTCTAGTGTAATATTTACATAAGTTTATTAGGGTTGTATTCCCCATTTTTTTTGGTCTCATTTGTATAGAATGGAAGATATATTAACCGCTTTTCAGGGTCGAGAGGCCCTCTCCTAAACTCGTTCTCTCAGGGTCGAAAAATTTTCAAAAAAAAAAAAAATAATTTTTTCTATGAAATGATAGAGATTCTTTTCCTTGATCATAATGACACCAAAAGTATGAAATTTGATGGAAAACTTACGGCATAATGTTCTTGTGATGTTTAGCGGTCTCAATGATGTTTACGCATCGCGATTTCGCCACTTTGAGCTCTATTTTTCCCAGCCAATTTCCTGTGTACTATCAACAAAAATCATATTTATTTCGCTAGAAATCCATTATTGTCTATCGAATGATACAAGAAACACCTATTTACCAATTACAACTAATCCAATAAAGTGGTTGAGAAATTTGGCAATTCTTCCAATATTCACACAAATGATGCCCAATTCCAAATAGAGTCTAGAATAAACAAGACAGATCATTCCTGGCACTAAAATATACAAGTTCTCTGTTCATTAGGCCGAAAGCAATTCGAGCCATCGATTTACAGTCACAGATTGATTAAATGAATTCTCAACACGTCTACGAATTTATACTAAACTTTATTTCACTAAGGTGTTTGAGGAGGTAAATCATAGTAATGTAAATAAATTGGTATATGGACTTCATAAGGCATTCGATAGAGTTCCACACCAGAGGCTATTGAGGAAACTTAGGGCACACAGAAATAGGAGGAGAAATTTTTTTCGCTGTTTGAGGCATGGTGCAGACAAAAACCAGGCAGAGAGATTTGCATAATGGGGAGAAATCAGAAAGGGGGCACGTCACAAGAGGAGTATTCCTCAGGGGTCATGTATGGGCCCGTTGTTGTTTCACAAGATTACATAAACGGACATAGGATGAAGGGAAAAAATAGCGACACAAGCAAATTTGCTGATGACACCAAAATAGGGCACGTCCAATTCATTCTAATGAGGACATTGAGCACTTCCAGGATGATTTGATAGACTGACGCAATGGTCAGGAAAGTGGCAGATGCAGTTAATATTGACAAATGCAAAGTTCTGAAATGGTGGACATTAAATAACCATGCCACATATAAACTAAATAATTTGGATCTTAATACTACCGATTGCAAAAAGGATTTGGAGTTCTCGTAGCAGTAACCAAAAACCAAGACAACAGTGCATAGTGTTCGCAATAAAGCTAACAGAATCTTGGCTGCATACTAGAAGTATAAATAATAGAAGTCCACAGGCCTGTATCTTGCAACTCTATCCATCCTTGGTTAGGCCTCATTTTAGACTATGCTGCTCAGTTCGGGTCACCGTATACAGAATGGAGATAAAATGCTCTCGAAAACATACAAAGGAGATGACAAAGATGATCCCATGTATCAGAAATACTTCCTATGAGGAAAGACGTAAGGCCTTGAATCTGCACTCTCTTCGGAAGGCGTAGAATAGGGGGATAAGATCGAGGTGTAAAAATGGAAAACAGGAATAAATAAAGGGATGTAAATAGTGTGGCTGAAAAATGTCCAAAGCCAAGAAGAACTCGCAGCAATGGTTTAAAGTTGAAAAATCAGATTCAGGAAGGATAAAGGAAGTACTGGTTTGTTAATAGAGGTGTGGATGAGTGGAACAAGCTTCCCGAGTACAGTTATTGAGGCAAAAAACTTGTGTAGTTTTAAAAATAGGTTAAATAAATACATGAGTGGGGTGTGGGTGGGTGTGAGCTGGACCTGACAGCTGGGTCTGGTACAGTGGCTCCATCCTTGAATGGGGAGAACAGACCCTGGGGGGTCATTGGGATAATCCGGGAGTTGGTCATTGGTCTAATCTGGGGGGTGGGGGGGGGGGAATACATGGACCTGCACCTGCATGGGTCTAGTAAGGCCTGTTGCAAGTGTTCCTTCTTTCTTATGTTATTCTTATGTACGTAATGTTGATTGTAAATTGTTAATTTTATTTTTTTGTGAATAATTTTGTCTGGAACGATTAATTGTACATCCATTATTCTTATGTCGAAATATTAATTTTCATTTTCGTACCATTTTTGAGTCTTAGTCCCGAACCTTCTGGAATGGATTACGGCCGATAACCGAGGGTCCACTGTATATATGAAATATGAAATAACTTTTAAAAACACTTGAAATTTTGGAGTTTCCAGACATAATGGAAAGACATAGTGCTTACAGAGCTCATGGAGAATGTAAACAGACCGGGTGGGGTGCGGGACTGTATTAGAAAGTCAGGTGGAGGAAGCCGTATAGAGAGTTTTGGTCATAATTTGAAATGACTGTGTTACTGGAATGTCGTAAAGCAAAATGCCATAAAATGAGGCCCTACTGTACTGTACTTCATCATCTGATTTTAATTTTTTTATGTTCATTTCCCTGGGGATTCTTACAGTCTATTGAACAAGTTTAAACGAACAACTATTTGTATCTGATCAAAAAGTGTACGGTTTACTCAGAAACTTGATTCAATAAGAGTCGTATAATAAGGTGTTTCATTATACACCTACCATCCGACTTACAACCGAGTTCGGTTCCGAGAAACCGGTCGTAAGTTGAACTTTACTACTGAATATCAACAAAACGTTTTTGTAATGACTTTATTTTATTGTTTTATTTTGGTATTTTCATGTATTTAACTTTACTTTTTATGGTGGCTAGGTGGACTGTATTTATACGTAGATATTTAGGATAAACACTGTGTACAACACAAATACAGTGGTCCCCTCAATTTATCGTCCTTAATCCGTTTCCTGAATGGGACTATTATCAAATAGACGATTTTTGGAATCAATTTTTCCCCATAAGAAATAATGTAAAATCCATTTAATTCGTTCCAGACAACCAAAGTAATCAACAACAATTTTTTTTAAACATACAAAGAAAGATTTACATGCACAACAAGATGACCATTCAAAACATGACAGTTACCTTTATTGAGGCTGTAGTTGATGAAATGGAAGACCAGGGAGGAGGAGAAGAGGGTAAGAGAGGAATTTTTGTAAAGCACTAATAAAATGTATAATGAAACAGAGGGTAATAGGGGTAGTTGATGAGTGGAACGGTCTGCTATAGGTTGATCGAAGCTAAAACATTGCGTAGTATACTTTAGGATGGATAAATAAATGAGTGAGAGTGGTTGGATTTGAGTCGACTTGCACCTTAGCTTAGAGCTTGGTACATTTTGTTCTGTTAGTGAGGTTGGATATGTGAAGGACCGGCTAGTATGGGCCTACAGGCATATTGCAGTGTTCCTCATTTCTTATGTTCTAAAAGCTATGGCTGGGTAGTTCCAAATTTAGTTGTTGTGATAAATACATAGTGGAGAGGGTTGGATTTGAGTCCGAACTTGCAACCTAGCTTATTGCTTGATAGCATTTGTTCGTTAGTGGTTGGATTTGTGAAGGACCACCTAGGTAATGGCCAGCAGGGTCATACTGCAGTTTGCCTCCTTTTCTTATGTTCTTATTGGAGACTGTTTGTGTGAGGGAGGGATGGCAAGTTTATTGTTGGAGAATATGACCACTATAATCAACTCTAAGCTTAATTTATCTATCACAATTCAACTAATATGACATAATAAACATATTTAATAACATAGAAACATGGAATATTACTCTAGAATGAAAAAATAAGTCCATTATGTATGTCACGAGAGGTTTTTGTGATTGTGTTGTTGATTGGGTATATAAGGGCCACTGAGAGTAACCGTCCCTAATGGTGGTGAAGGCAGCAGCTGAGGCGCGGTGATTTTCTGTAGCCCTATATAACTTCGACAACATTGGAGGAGTTGGTAGAATCGCTGAATCACTAAAGAAGGGAACCCTCTACCTCCTTCACTACGACCTTCTACCATTGTCTGATGACAACTGTTACCACCATCACTACTACCTTCTGACCACCATCAACCACTATCACAACTGCTTCCACTTCCACCACCACCTTTGTATTTTTCTACAAACTTTTTCATAAACTATATATGTATTCTCACATTCTTTACCAAAGGGCTGGCACTAGAAGCTTTCTTTGAAGCCATGTTCTTATTTAGCACTACCAAGCACAAAACAAATGAATATTATGAAATATTTCATAGGAGCATGTGAGGGACTGTCACTACACTGGTAAACATGGCACACTGGCTGGAAGGTCAGGCCAGGCGGTTCATAGCGTGAGTACGCGTCCCGACGAAGGACATTAGTGAGTTAACGGACCATTTTGCAAGCCAATGTTTAACGAAAATAACGGGACATATTTCCAAAATGGACGACTTCAGGCCGGACAATTATTGAGGTACCACTGTATTGTTTTTTCCCCGTGGCAGAAATTGGCATAAAAAACACGGTCCGTATGTCGA
This sequence comes from Cherax quadricarinatus, assembly GCF_026875155.1. NCBI lineage: Eukaryota > Metazoa > Arthropoda > Malacostraca > Decapoda > Parastacidae > Cherax > Cherax quadricarinatus. Next base: position 28,561,621 of record NC_069445.1, on the reverse strand, counting down.
GTGGTCGTAAATCAGCAGTTGTAAGTCGGATGGTAGGTGTAACATGAAATACAGCAAATACTTTTGAATAAATAAAAGTTACAGGAGTTAACAGAATTATGAATACCATCAGTCAAAAATGTAGTACAGGTTTAAGGGAGTTCAGAAACTGAACAGAAAGAAAAAAAATGCAATGACATTGAGCATACTTCCTTTTTCATAAGGCTTCATTGCAATTAGTTATATGCACACATTCGGGTCCCCTTTATACAGCAAGGTTAGGTGTTCCTGGCTACTCTTGCTGGTAAATAAAATTACTGTACAGTGAATCATAGCTTTTTTTCATTTCAAATGTTTCTAAAAGCCTGATGACATTTTACACTATCCATATACAAATCCAGCATCATCGAGAACCTGTAGGGTGTCTATTAGTGATTTTGCCAGATTAAAGAGCTGGTTAGGTTAGAATGTGGCGGTAACCCAACAGTTAACCACCTCCATGCACCTTTAACCTCACGAGGGGGGGGGGCCTTCAGGGTCCACCTAAATCTGAAGTGGTGTCCCCAGTGTCCAAGAAATTTAAAAAAAAAAAATTTTTTTTAATTTTTTCTTATGAAATGGTAGATAATTCTTTTTGTGAGTAATAAAACCAACAAGAACGAAATTTAATGGAAAATTGACGAAATTATGCTCTGGCGAATTTTGATGTGTCAGCGATATTAACGAATTCTCGGATTTTGCCGACTTTGGACTCCCATTTTAGGGCCAGATGTACAGTATTCCCGTCAACCAAAATTCTTAGCGTAATTCACTAGTATAACTTCTATTCTATCGATTGAGCACAAGAAATCGCTAATGGTCAACTGTTTTCAACTACAAATTAAAAGTGATCGGAAAGTGTGTAAATTTGGCCAGATTTAACACAAAGTTCAATATTCCAATTTCAAAATAGGGTCCCAAATAAACAAATGTAGGTATTCCTGGAACTAAACTAAATTTCCTCTGTTTGGGTTGTTTCATTAATTACATTATGAGGCCCCTTTACAAATAAATTCCATTATGATTTTTATTCACATAATGAATTTTTTATTCACACCAAAAAATAGAAGCTTTCCTGTTATGCAATACTGTAAATCATTGTATAAATACATCACCCTCTTTGTGAATGTATATGTAGAACCCCACCAGCTGGCGTGTATTAGACGTGTGAGGACGTTTGTTTACTCTTGAATATCGGGCAAAAATTTTAACATTTCTGCTACTTTGAGCTCAGTTTTCAAGCCATTTCCAGTGCGAAAACGAATCACAAATCATCTCTATTATCTGTAATAAGTCTTCCATTCTATCAATTGAGACCAAGAAATCTCAAATAGGAACTATATTAAAACATATGAAAAAAACACTGCAAAGTCGCTGTGTTAATCGAAAAATCAAGATTTCGTTTTTTTCTTTCATTATACACACGTCTGTCAGGATCTTTTTTTATGTGGAAGCTACCAACATCCACACTGATGAATTCTCTCATATCTAGCCCCAAATGTACCACACACAGTATTATCAGAATGGAGCTGAGCTCAAACGTAGATCTACGGTTTGGACCCTGAAAACGTAAGCCGTAGATCTATGGATGGACCCCCTCAAAGGTAAAAATAACCTCCTAAATCAGGACAAGTTGGTTAACCCCTTTCACTGTCCGTTCCCTGCTCGCAAACTTGCTAATAAAACTCACACTTAAATAAACTTGCTTAATAAACTTACACTTAATTCTGGCAAAACCTTCTACATTATGTTTGGAACAAGAAACAAGTGCTGCCAGCGAACGTAAGATTGACAACACTCCTATTGCAACATAATAAGGCAAAATTCCTGGGCCTGCACCATTGACACAACCTGAAATACAACCCCATAACCAACAAATAAAAAAAAAAATGGAATCGAAAACAGTTAGGATCCTCTCCAAGAACAGCCTTGCTCACACTATACTTTCACATTATCAATCCTACCCCACCTATGCTAATTGTGCATGGGATCAACATCAGCAACCTCAACCTAAGCCAATAAAACCCAACAGAAATGCCCCCCTAAAAAAAAAAACCTCAGTGAAATTATCACGCCAATCCAATTCAAGACAGCACACACCCCCTTCACTTCTTCAAAGACCTAAACCTACTCACTGTAGCAGAACAATTCACACCTACTATCGTGCACCTACCTTTACAGTACCAAAAACTCTAATTTTAAACAACCGGAAACTAAAACAATTTCTGATAGGTGTAACAGGAACCCATAGACACGACACCAGACACAAGAAATCTCCATGGGAAACATTCCCCGTGCTGGCTAAACCAATACAGAAAATCTGATATACATAAAAGTGGCCTTAGAATCGGAACTCCCAGCCTAAGAACTCTAGAACCCGCAGACTCAACCACCATTTTCAAAACTACAGTTAAACAAACATCTCATCCTCCAAAAAAACACACCCCATCATCACTAACCAAAGAAAACCACCCAATTGTCTTTTATGCAACATGAACACATCCAAACAATAAAGACTTATCATTATCCTGTATTCCTCCATAATTTCCACCTACACCCACCCAAAGGACTGTAAACATCCATTTCCTAATACCAGTCCGCTATCACAAATTCGCAATATCAGGAACATCCGTTCCTCCATCAGTTATTCGGCACTAATTTAGCTAAATGCAGAATTTCAAATTTCCAGGGTCACCACAACCACCTGCTGGTAACTGTTTTGGTGGCACTACTTGCTGCATAAGTCATTCCAAATTTCTACACTCCCTGCCCATGGTGGCGTATTTCACCATCGCACTTAATAAACAAGCCACATCAGCTTCCTAATGCGGATATAAACGAGCAACGGCAGAAATATGGAGCAAAATTTCCACCGATAAACTGGCCTAAAACGAAAACTCCGATAAACGCAGTGGCCAAAAAACAAGGTTCCACTGTAATAACAAAAAAACATGTTAAATACTCCCAGAATGAATAATTGGCATAATACCGAGCAGTTCTGATGGATGTGTTGGAAAGGAGATATGTGAGCCAAGTACCATTCCCTGTCTTGGGGCTTATATTTAGAGAAAATGGAGATATAGCACATGTCTATCTGTATATACACTCATATGCAACCATTACAAACTGATACAAAAAAGATATTTCCTCCACATAGATATTTTTCTCCACATAGCAGCATATTCGTAGAGAACCTAGACAACCCAAAAACGCAGTCTAGTGACTTATTACTAGTACCACTGGCTTTTGGGCCTTGCCATATATGATTTTTGGTAAAAAATTATTTTTCTCAGTTGTTATTGGGCTATCTACTGAAACAAGGGCACGTATGGATGGAAAGATCTTCTTAACCTACACCAAAAATGAAAAAGTCGACCATAAATTACGGGGTGGTTTCATTTCTCAGCCATTAGCCGCCCCTTAGTGGTATAATAGTGAACTCTCTGGTAATTCATTAATCCATTCCAGAGAAGATTGCCTTAACTGATTTGCTGTTAAGCCCGAATAATTTTCCTTCCCCCCGTAAGAAATAATGAAATCCAATCAATCCGTTTCAGACAGCCAAAAGTAATAAACATAAAAATATATTTTTTAATATTAAATATAGATATACATACAGAAAACAAAGTCAAATAATTAAAAGCACTAATAAATGGATAAATGAACATTTAACCTCACCTTACGCTTCATTGACTCTAGTTGGCGTATGGAAGACTAGTAGGAGGCAAGGGAAGGCGAGTTTATATGCTTCAATATGACGCAATATCATCTCTACAGCAATACATCTATCACAATTCCAATCTAATATAACATAATAAACAATATAAATAACATAGAAACAATACAAATACTCTAGAATGAAAAAAATAAGTCATAATGTATGTGAGCGTAAGTGTGAGTGGTGGTGGAGTTGTTGTGGTTAAGAAGGGCCACTGAGATAAGCCTTACATATTGGTGGTGGTGGTGGAGCAGCAGCAGGAACCCACCACGCACCACTACTCAAACGTAAACAAGGTATGTTAATTGATCTATGAAGAATATTACATTTGACATTATAAATAAGAAATGATTAAACCATAATTAATTATTTATAACTGAGTAAGTTTATTCAGGTAAACACAATACGTGGTGTACCTACACAGATATATCATACATCAGCAGCATAATTGCAAAGTAACCTAGGGTAACTCAAAAAGTCAGAGGTGACTTACTTATTTCCATTGGGGTTCATTTATATATACACTTATATTTATTTACACCTACACTTTTATATTTTACACTTACCTTGGAGGAGATGTTTAGATTTAATTTAGATAGTTTTGATGAGGAGATGCTGTAGAGGTTATAGGGTGGTGGAAGATAGCAGGGCAGTGTTTGTCATTGCCCTATACCATCCACAACAATGGAGAGTATACTTTCTTTTCGTTCTTTTCTATTATTAACCCCTCGCTATAACTTTACATGCTACACTGTAAAATCTACACTTTATCGCTGGGTTGTCACTATAGCCTTTATCGATACCTGCTGCTTTAGTATCATACTATATCGTGAGAATCACGTGAATCAAACTGCATAAGGCAGATCTCCACCCATCTCTCTTCTCATCACACGTACTTTGCTCCGTAGATTTTTTTCTTGAATTCTATAGTGCTTTCCTTTTCATCTTATCACAGGGCTGGCACTAGAACTTTCATTGGACCCAATGGTGGCTTTTTAGCAGTACAAGCACTAAAAACAATGGAATAATACAAAATATCAGTGGACCCCCCCCGCTCCTTACAAATTTAATTCTTCTTTCCAGACGGCTGTATCCAGTGCCGTTACCACCGAATTTGCACGCCCATAAGGAAAATGTAAAATATTAGATAGTCCAATTCAGACCCCCAAAAAACACTTAAAAAAGCACTTACAAAAATATACAAACATAACTGTTTCGAGTTGTGGGGAGCCCCTTCGTAAGTCGTAGGTCCACTGTATATCACATTAACTGGTGGAATCAACCTCCCTTGCTTGTAAACAATGGATCCAGGCTTTACATGGGCTCAGCCACGAGGGAGCTCGTTCAGGTGGCAAATGTCCGCAACCAGTTCCTGGGCGTTAGCCTAGCCAGATATTTTGACACAAAAATTGTGCCGCATCCAATTTTGGCATTAGCCAATGCTGCCATTACCCGCAAGGGTCTCCTGTATTTTCAAAATTATTATTTATGGTAGTATGTCTCATTTTCTTGTCTCATTTGATAAAATGGAAGATAATATTTACAGAAAACAGATAGATTTTGATTGCTATCATGACAAAAAGTACAGTGACCTCGTGACTTACGATATTATTAACCCTTTCAGGGTCCGACCCGAAGATCTATGGCCTTTTTACATTCATGGTCCATAGACTGTATATCTACCCTAAAGTTCTAGAGGCGGCGTCAAATTTAGCAGTGACAGAAGGCCTGGTAGGCCTACATCTGAGAGAATGGGTCGGGTGGTTCATGTGCCCTATAGAAAAAATCTGACACTGCATGGCATTGTGGGAACGCCGGCAAAGTACCTTTGCACATCGTGCCTGGCAGCAAGTAAGCTCTCACACGCCTACTCCACACTCTGGTGAATATATGACTCTTCTCCTCTTCACATCTTACAGTTCTAAGACTGATGGAAGTGGAGCTGAAGACTAATTCTATGGTATTGAACATTTTGGACCATTTGTGCCATATGGTACAATGGTACCATATAGTATAAGGGTGCCATGTCTTACAATGGTAATATGGTACAATGGAATCATAAGTTACCAAGGTATCATATGGTATCACTGAAACCATATAGTACATGGGACAGGGACCCTAATGGAAAATAAGTCTGTCTGACCTTTTTGTTGGGTTATCCTAGGTCTCCAAATCAATGCTGCAAGTATGATTATCTATGTAACTTTATTAGATGTGTATCTAAATAAACTTCCTTATATGCCATAAAGAGAAAAAAAAAAAAAATAAAAAAAAACATGCACTGAGTAGTTTATTCAGGTTTTCAAATTACAAATTACGTAGATTATATCATACATAACATCAATGTAAAAAATCATAGGATGTCTTATTTCTATAGGATCTCCTGTATCTGTATCAAAAGGTGTCCTTACTGTATGACCCTGTACCATATGTACCCTGTACCTATATGGTACCTGTGCCATATGGTACCATGTACCATAAGGTACCCTGCACATATGTTATCCTGTAAATGCATTGTCCCCTATACCATATAGTATCAATGAACCAGATGGTTAACCGATACAATAAACTATGATACCCTTACCATATGGTCAATAGTGTTGTTGGCATGAGACACACCATGACTGAGTGAGTGGCGACGCAAGCTAGCATTGACACCGCAGTTTCCGAGACAAAGCTCCACCTCAAGGAACATGTCGAGTTCCTATAGCATTCAAAGTTTTATCTCTATAAGGATTACATGCTGAGTTTACAGAAATTTGTTATTGTGTGGTTTAACATTGGATAAAATAATAATTACAGAAGTGGACCACTAGGAACACCATTCGCATGGCTAGGCATTACGGGTCAGACTAAATTAACATCTTAAGTTTAAAATATTACAAAATTATGAGGTAAGTTGGTATTATTCTAAGTGACTATATACTAATGTTTGTGAGTTTAGCAATGTGAAATGCTTTTGTTTTGCACAATACATAGTTACAGTATTGGAGTAATCACAGGCCAACTTATACAGTTAAGATTTCAAAATTTTGAGATTGAGATTGATATTATCTGTTTTAAGGTCACATGGGTAAGTGAAATCGATAAACCACCCAGGTGGTGTTCGTGTAATTAGTTGAACATGGTGTATCAGGAGATAAGATGTTTTCTGATGGTATTTGAAGATGAAGAGTGTGTCTTGTATTTTTTAGGAATTTTCAGGTAGGGTGTTCCAGATTCTTTAGGGCCTTTGACATACACTGAATTTTGAAAGGTTTAAGTCGGACACGGGAATGTCATAAGCTGTTTGTGTCTTGGTGTTGTCCTGTGGGTTCTGTCACACTATCAAGAAAGCGTTTTAGGTCAAGGTTAATATTGGATTTAAGGTCCCGTAGATGTAGATTGCAACAGTAGTAATGTGGATGTACTGAACAGGGAGTAAGTTTAAAACTAAGAATAGTGTGGGGGGGGGGGTGCCAGGATAGGGATTTAGTGATTATACATACTGCGGCTTTTTGTTGGTTATTATGCCTTTAGGTGTGTTGGCTGCAGTTTGACCCAAGCAAAGATCGCATAGGTGAGGTATGGATATAATCGAGTGAATGGTATAGTGTGGACTGGCAGTTTGGGCACTAGTATCGTAACTAGTGAGAGATCCCAACCGTTTTGGATACTTTTTTGTTATGTGTTGGATATGTGCTGAAGGATACAGGTTTGTGTTTGTTGGAGAATAGTCACGAGAGGGCATTCACCAAATTCAACTTCTAATAACCAAAACATATAGTGGAGCCAGTTAAACCAATCCTAACCGATATTAGCTAGGGAAGATAGACTAGCAACACAGACCCCAACTTATGCATAGAACAGATTAACTCGTGTGGCACTCGATGTATGCACAAGGCATATTCCTCTAAAAAAAGGAAGGAGAGATTAAAATAGAAAGAGACAGGCGCTCCCGTTTACAGGCCGACGGAAAAGAAAAACAAGTGGGGCGGCTAAAAGAGGCCAATATATCAGAAATGCCGGTAGGGCAGTCACTGGTCAGAAATAGCAAACCATCTAACTATAAGCAAAAGGAATCTTATAGTAGTCAGGAATCGTGGTAATAACTAAAGCCATAAATGAAATAAAAAAAACCCAAAGTATTTCTTTTCCTATGCCAAAGTCAAAGTCGAGAACAACTCCAGCATTGGGCCCCTACTTAAGCAAGATGGGTCCTACACAGGTGACAGAAAGGAAATGAGATCTACTCAAGTCCCAATATGTACTCAGTTTTTTAGAGCAAGGCTGCTAACCAGACTGAGAGTCGAAGATCAAAAAGAATTTTTTTATGAGAGAGCCACAGAATTGGTTAAACACAAGCCTATCTGATGTTATCCTGACGAGACAAATGACTCGAACAGGCTATAGCAATGACATGCCCTAGCACTCAGCCCCATGCCAGACATCATGGAATGGGGAGAATGGACACGGGGGTCGTCCCACCATTTACAAAAAAAAAACAAGAACCATAGCCCCACTCCACAAAGGGCATTAAAGCAATAGCAAAGAACCTACAGGCCTTATACACTAACATCCCATATTCATAAAAAACTTTGAAATGGTCTAAAGAAGCAAGATCCCACCCATCTAAGAAACCCATCAATTAACAACCCATGGCAACATGGGTTTAGAAACAGGTCGCGTCCTGTCTGTCTCAACTACTGATCACTATGACAAGGTCCTAGATGCACTAGAAGACAAAAAGAATGTGATGTAATAATAAAACAGGACATCATTGCAAAAGCTATACGGCAAGTTTGACCATGGCGTAATAGGCACAAAATGCGTGCTAAAGGAATACAGTGGTCCCTCGCTTTTCTTAGTTCTCGGAAATCGTGAATTTGCCAATCATAGTAGTATATTCGTATAAAACAGGACTCGCTTTTCATAGGTGTGACTCGCGAATAGTAGTTTGTCCGGGACAGAAAGCTTGGTGAGAGCCGGGGAGGCCTCCCAACCCAGCCAGTCAGGCATTGTTTACCAGTGATGAAGGTCCCCTCAATGTCTCTCTACGAATATTTCTAATATACCACTCATTTTAGTGCTTGCAAAGTACTAAATAAGCTACCATGGCTCCAAAGAAAGCCTAGTGCCAAGCCTTGGGGTAAGAAGGTGAAAATAGTACGTGACAAAGTTCTTGGGCCATTTTAGGGAAGCGTAAAGAGACGCCATAAACAGAGCCTCTCTCCACCGTTACTTTGCGAGACCAGGGCTAGAGTGACTCTCTAGGTGTCTAGTGGCATTATAATCAGAAGAGAAGCAACCCCAGAGAAGCAATGGGTACCTGAGGTGTGCTGCTGGAATGGGATTTCACCTTCAAACTGTAAAAAAATCCAATCTCTCTCCTCCTCCAGTCTCCCATACACTAAGAAATCTCCAATAAAGGTAAGTGTTATATGCGTTTAATGTTTCATTCATCAATTCTCATTGTATTGTTTATTGTACTACATGTATATCATGTAAAAATTTTTTTTGTTTTAATACTTCTGGGTGTCAGACGATTAATTGTATTTACATCATTTCTTATGGGGAAATATTGATTCGCACATCGTAAATTCGTTTTTATAGTAACTCCTCCATGAACGGATTAATTACGAAAAACGAGGGACCACTGTAACAGGAAAAGTTGGAAAGATGATCTATTTTATTTTTCCTCACAAATCAGAACACAAAGAGTAGCAGTCCAACATGAGTAAGAGTCCAGCAGCTACGGTGAAAAGCTTCTGTTCCAACAAGCACAGTAACTCATTCCCATCTTTGTTTCTCAACCTCAAATCTGACATCAGACAAGATGTCAGCCCACAGCACCGTGTCTTCCTTGCATAGACACCCTAATCTGCCATATCAGTGTCCTTCCATTGCAGACACTGCAAGGCTCCAGACGACATCAACCAAATCTTTCAGTGGGCTGCAGAAAACAATATGAAGTTCAACGATGAGAAATTTCAATTACTCATTTATGGTAAACATGAGGGAAATTAAAACTTCATCAAGTACATAACAAATTCTGTCTGGCCACAAAACACCAACTCAAAGACCTGGTATGATCAGTCGGAGGTTCTCATCCCTTCAAAGGACCATAACAATGTATCAAACACAGCTGCTAGAAAATGACAGGAATGGATATTGAGAACCTTCAAAACTAGGGATGCCAAGCCCATGATGACACTCTTCAGGTCCACTTGTTCTATCTAGGCTGGACTATGCTTGCACACAAACAGCACCTTTCAAGGCAGCGTGAAATTGCTGACCTAGAAAATGTACAGAAAACTTCACGGCGGCGCATAACGGAGATAAAACACCTCAATTACTGGAGCGCTTGGAATTCCTGAACCTGAATTCCCGTGGGTATGCAGGCGGATAGATACTTGAATTATCCACACCTGGAAAATCCTAGAAGGTCTAGTAGCCAAATCTTGCAACACAAAAATCACTCACAACGAAAACAAAAGACTTGCAGACGATGCAACATCCCCCCAATGAAAAGGCCAGGGGTGTCAATAGCAAGTTTAAAGAGACCATACAATAAGTGTCAGGGGCCCGAAGACTGTCAACTTCCTTCCCTGCATACAAAAGGAGGATTACCAATAGACCCCTGGCAGTGCTCAAAGCTGGCGACTGGACAGCACCTAACGTCGGTACCTTACCAGCCGGGCTGTGGCTCGTACTTTGGTTTTGCGTGCAGCCAGCAGAAACCAAGCCCTGGTGATCAGGCTCTGATCCAGCCAGAGTCCTGAACAGAACGGTCCGCGGGGCATTGACCCCCGGAATCTCTCCCTCCAGGTATCTCCAGGTCCAAGGTATTAAAATTAAAATTTCATGAGAAATTTTTTTATTTTCGTACTTTGAGGGGTGTCAGGAACGATTAATTTGAATATTCCCTATTACATCTTATGGGGAAAATTATTCGGCTAACGAAAAATTTTGGCTTTACGATGACACTCAGGAAACGGATTAATATTGTAAGGCCGGGGTTCCACTGTACGCAACCTTTTGCCAACAACAGCATCCTTGACTGCCTTTTTGCTGACCAGATAGTAGTAATGGTTGTGGACAACCTGGCCAGCTCAGAGGCACGCAATCCACTTTTCAAACTTAATACCTCTTCTTCAATTCAATTATGTAATTTTCACCCTTTTTTAACCACAGGGTTGGCACTAGAAGCTTTCTTTGGGCCGCTGGTGGGCTTATTTAGCATTACAAGCACTAAAAACACTGATAATACAAAAATGTTCCGATGTAATGCAAGGAAGCGACCGCACTAGCTGTAAACATTGGCACACTACTGAGGCAGGGCCAGCTGAGGCAAAACCTCAGGACCCCAGACAGACGCGACAGACGAATATTTTAGTACGAGTTTTTCAACGAAGGTTGGGGTCAAATTATTATGCGGACAAGCATCGTAAGTCTGTTTTTATACGTAGTTGAGGCCAACGTAAGTCAGGGGTCCACTTACTTTGAAATTGAGCTCAAATAAGCAGAAATGTTTTGATTCTTTGTGGCGATGTTTTCAATACTAAACATAGACGTCACTTTCTAATACTAGTCCAACTGCCCAGTCCAAAATCCAATACTCAGTCACACAATGGTATTGACATTTTTATACAATTATTACAATAATGCAGTATTCTCTAAAAGTTTAATATCTTAATTTTTTTGTGCAAATAAAACTTCAATGGTAAGGCAAGAGAAAATATAAGTAGGGCCCCTGGAACTGTGACATAATAAACCAGAAAAAATGTTATTTAGTGCCAGGAATGTCCTGCATGTTTATCTGGACGCTATTCTGAAATGGCATCTTTAGAAATTTTGAGGTGAAAATTGGCCAATTGCCAATTTCTGACCACATTTTGGAGGTTTAAATAGGTTGAATGGCAGTTTCTTGTACCAGTCAAGAGAATAAAAAAAAACATTATTTAGGTACGTATACATCAAGTTACATAGATAAACATACATAGCATGTAATGTATAGAGAACTGAGAAGAACCCAAAAAAAGTCAGTACAAAAGGACGTAAATTCCAGTACCCCTGGCTTAGGCTTGCCATATATATTTTTTATAAATATTTTTTTTCCTCAGTTGATTGTTGGCGAATTTTAATGAGAAACTTGTGGCAATCTATGATGAAAAGATGCTTCTTAACATACACCAAAAATGAAAAAAATCGGACAATAAATAACGTAGTTGACTTCTTGTTCTCACCATTAGCCACCTCTAGTGTAATATTTACATAAGTTTATTAGGGTTGTATTCCCCATTTTTTTTGGTCTCATTTGTATAGAATGGAAGATATATTAACCGCTTTTCAGGGTCGAGAGGCCCTCTCCTAAACTCGTTCTCTCAGGGTCGAAAAATTTTCAAAAAAAAAAAAAATAATTTTTTCTATGAAATGATAGAGATTCTTTTCCTTGATCATAATGACACCAAAAGTATGAAATTTGATGGAAAACTTACGGCATAATGTTCTTGTGATGTTTAGCGGTCTCAATGATGTTTACGCATCGCGATTTCGCCACTTTGAGCTCTATTTTTCCCAGCCAATTTCCTGTGTACTATCAACAAAAATCATATTTATTTCGCTAGAAATCCATTATTGTCTATCGAATGATACAAGAAACACCTATTTACCAATTACAACTAATCCAATAAAGTGGTTGAGAAATTTGGCAATTCTTCCAATATTCACACAAATGATGCCCAATTCCAAATAGAGTCTAGAATAAACAAGACAGATCATTCCTGGCACTAAAATATACAAGTTCTCTGTTCTTATTTCAAAAGTGGCTTGGGTATTTCAAATTTAGGTTGGATAAATACATGAGTGAGAGGGGTTGGATTTGAGTCGAACTTGCACCTGAGCTTATTGCTTGGATAGCATTTGTTCTGTTAGTGGGTTGGATTTGTGAAGGACCAGCCTAGTATGGGCCAGCAGGCCTACTGCAGTGTTCCTCCTTTCTTATGTTCTTATTGGAGACTTGTTTGTGTGAGGGAGGGATGGCAAGTTTATTGTTGGAGAATATGACACTATTATCAACTCTATGGCTTATTTATCTATCACAATTCAACTAATATGACATAATAAACAATATTAATAACATAGAAACATGGAATATACTCTAGAATGAATAAAATAAGTCATTATGTATGTCACGAGAGGTGTTGTGTTGTGTTGTTTTTGGGGTATAAAAGGGGCCACTGAGAGTAAGCCGTCCATAATGGTGGTGAAGCAGCAGCTGAGGCGGCGGTGTTTTCTGTAGCCCTATATAACTTCGACAACATTGGAGGAGTTTGGTAGAATCGCTGAATCACTAAAGAAGGAACCCTCTACCACCATCACTACGACCTTCAAACCACTGTTACAACTGTTACCACCATCACTACTACCTTCTACCACCATCAACCACTATCACAACTGCTTCCACTTCCACCACCACCTTTGTATTTTTCTACAAACTTTTTCATAAACTATAAAATGTTTCTCACATTCTTTTACCAAAGGGCTGGCACTAGAAGCTTCTTTGAAGCCATGGTAGCTTATTTAGCACTTCCAAGCACTAAAATCAATGGAATATTATGAAATATTTCATAGGAGCATGTGAGGGGACTGTCACTCACTGGTAAACAATGGCACACTGGCTGGGAAGGCAGGCCCAGGCGGTTCAGAGCGTGAGTACGCGTCCCGGACGAAGGACGATTAGTGAGTTAACGGACCATTTGCAAGCCAATGTTTAGACGAAATAACGGGACTATTTCCAAAATGGACGACTTTCAGGCCGGACAATTATTGAGGGACCACTGTAGTTGTTTATTTCCCAGAAATTTGGCATAAAAAACACGGTCGTAAGTCGAGTGGTCGTAAGTCAAGCAGGTTGTAAGTCGGATGGTAGGTGTACATGTATATACAGCAAATACTTTTGAATAAATAAAAGTTACAGGAGTTACATGAATATGAATACCAGCAGTCAAAAATGTAGTCAGGTTTAAGGGGAGTCAAACTGAACAGAAAGAAAAAAAATGCAATGACATGGAGCATTCTTCATTTTTCATAAGGCTTCATGCAATTAGTTAATGCACACAGGCGGGTCCCTCTTATACAGCAGGTTAGGTTCCTGGCTACTGCTGTAAATAAAATTTCTGTAAAGTGAATCATAGCCTTTTTTCATTTTCAAATGTTTCTAAAAGCCTGATGACATATTTACACTATCATATACTAATCCAGCATCATCGAGACCTGTAGGGTGACTAATTAGTGATTTTGCCAGATTAAAGAGTGGTTAGGTTAGAATGCGGTTAACCCAACAGTTAACCACCTCATGCTACCTTTAACCCCTTCAGGGTCCAAGGCCTAAATCTGAAGTGGTGCCCCAGTGTCCAAGAATTTAAAAAAAAAAATTTTTTTATTTTTTCTTATGAAATGGTAGAGAATCTTTTTGTGAAGGTAATAAAACAAAAAGTACGAAATTTAATGGAAAATTGACGAAATTATGCTCTGGCGAATTTTGATGTGTCAGCGATATTTACGAATCGGCGATTTTGCCGACTTTGACTCCCATTTTAGGCCAATTACATTATTCCAGTCAACCAAATTCTTAGCTATTTCACTAGTATTACTTCTATTCTATCGATTGAGCACAAGAAATCGCTAAGTCAACTGTTTCAACTACAAATTAAAGTGATCGGAAATTGTTAATTTGGCCAATTTAACACAAAGTTCAAAATATTCCAATTTCAAAATAGGGTCCAGAATAAACAATGTAGGTATTCCTGGAACTAAACTAACATTTCCTCTGTTCATTAATTACATTATGAGGCTTTACAAATAAATTCCATTTTGATTTTTTATTCACATAATGAATTTTTATTCACACCAAAAAATAGAAGATTTACTGTTATGCAATACTGTAATAATTGTATAAATATCATCACCATATTTGTGAATGTATATTAGACCCACCAGCTGGCGTGTATTAGACGTGTGAGGTCGTTTGTTTACTCTTGAATATCGGCAAAAATTTAACATTTCTGCTACTTTGAGCTCAGTTTCAAGCCATTTCCAGTGCGAAAACGAATCAAAATCATCTCTATTTCTGTAATATGTCTTCCATTCTATCAAATGAGACCAAGAAATCGCAAATAGAACTATAAAAAACATATGAAAAAACACTGCAAAGTCGCTGTTTTAATCGAAAAATCATGATTTCAGTTTTTTCTTTCATTATACACAGCGTGCTGCAGGATCTGTTTTATGTGGTGCACACATACCACACTGATGAATTCTCTCATATCTAGGCCCAAATGTACCACTCACAGTTTATCAGAGTGAGCTGAGCTCATGACGTAGATCTACGGTTTGGACCCTGAACGTAAAGCCGTAGATCTATGGGATGGACCCTCAAAGGGTTAAAATACCCCGTAAATCAGGACAAGTTGGTTAACCCTTTCACTGTCGTGATCCCTGCTCGCAAACTTGCTATAAACTCACACTTAATAAACTTGCTAATAAACTTACACTTAATTCTGGCAAACCTTCTACATTATGTTTGGAACAGAACATGTGCTGCCCAGCTGAACGTAATGATTGACAACACTCCTATTGCTAGACATAATAAGGGCAAATTCCTGGGCCTGCACCTTGACAGCAACCTGAAATTCACACCCATATCCAACAAATAACAAAAAAAATGGATCGAAAACAGTTAGGATCCTCTCCAAGATCAGCCTTGCTCACACTATACTATTCACTTATCTATCCCTACCCCACCTATGCTATTTGTGCATGGATCAACAGCAGCAACTCACCTAAAGCCAATAATAACCCAACAGAAAGCCACAGTGAGAATTATCACGCAATCCAATGCAAGACAGCACACACCCCTCACTCTTCAAAGACCTAAACCTACTCACTGTACAGAACATTCACACCTACTATCGTGCAACCTACATTTACAGTACCATAAACTCTAATTTTAACCCGGAACTAAAACAATTTCTTGATAGGTGTAACAGGACCCATAGACACGACACCAGACACAAAAATCTCCATGACATTCCCCGTGTCTGGCTAAACCTATACAAAATCTGATATACATAAAAGGCCTAGAATCTGGAACTCCCTGCCTGAAAACTCTAGAACCGCAGACTCAACCACCATTTTCAAAACTACCGTTAAAAAACATCTCATCTCCAAAACACACCCCATCATCAGCTAACCAAATGAAAACCACCCAATTGTCTTTTTTGCATCATGAACACATCCAAAACAATATAGACTTATCATTATCTGTAATTCCCCCATAATTTCCACCTACACCCACCCAAAGGACTGTAAACATCCATTTCCTAATACCAGGTCCGCTATCACAAATTCGGCAATCGGACATCCGGTTCCATCAGTTATTCGGCACTAATTTAGGCTAGCAGAATTTCAAATTTCCAGGGTCACCACACCAACCTGCTGGTACTGTTTGGTGGCACTACTTGCTGCATAAGTCATTCCAATTTCTACACTCCCTGCCCATGGTGGCGTATTTCACAATCGCACTTAATAAACAAGCCACATCAGCTTCCTAATGCGGATGATATACGAGGCAACGGCAGAAATATGGAGCAAAATTTCCACCGATAAACTGGCCTAAATACGAATCGGCCGATAAACGCAGTGGCCAAAAAACAAGGTTCCACTGTATAACATAAAAACATGTTAAATACTCCAGAATGAATAATTGGCATAATACCGAGCAGTTCGATGGAGGTGTGAAGAGGATATGGGATGCAAGTACCATTCCCTGTCTTGGGGGCTTATATTAGAGAAAATGGAGTATAGCACAGGGCTATCTGTGATATACACTCATAGTGCACCATAAAACTGAAACAAAAAAGATATTTTCTCCACATAGATATTTTCTCCACATAGCAGCATATGCGTAGAGAACCTAGGACAACCCAAAAAAGTCATAGTGACTTATTTCTAGTACCTGGCTTGGGCTTGCCATATATGATTTTTGGTAAATAATTATTTTTCTCAGTTGTTTGTTGGGCTATCTTACTGAAACATGGGCAACGTATGATGGAAAGATGCTTCTTAACCTACACCAAAAATGAAAGAAGTCGGACCATAAATAACGGGGTTCATTTCTCAGCCATTAGCCGCCCCTTAGTGGTATATAGTGAACTCTCTGGTAATGGCATTAATCCATTCCAGAGAACTTGCCTTTAACTGATTTTGCTGTTAGCCGAATTAATTTTCCCCGTAAGAAATAATGGAAATCCAATCAATCCGTTTCAGACAGCCAAAAGTATTAACAAAAAATATATTTTTTAAATATTAAATATAGATATACATACAGAAAACAATGACAAATAAATATAAAGCACTAATAAAATGGATAAATGAACATTTAACATCACACTTACCTTCATTGACTCTTGTTGGCGTATGGAAGACAAGTAGGAGGCAAGAGGAAGGCGAGTTTATTATGCTTCAATATGACGCTAATATCATCTCTACAGCTTATTTATCTATCACAATTCATCTAATATAACATAATAAACAATATTAATAACATAGAAACATGATATATACTCTAGAATGAAAAAAATATGTCATAATGTATGTGAGGAGTAAGTGGTGGTGGTGGTGGTGTTGTTGGGTTTATAAGGGCCACTGAGAGAAGCCGTACATAGTGGTGGTGGTGGTGGAGGCAGCAGCAGAACCCACCACCACCACTACTCACACGTAAACAATGTATGTAATTGATACATAAGAAATATTTACATTTGAATTTATAAATAAGAAATATTTACATATTAATTTATAAATGAGTAAGTTTATTCAGGTATACACAAATATGGTTACATACACAGATTATCATACATAGCAGCATATGTGCAAAGTACCTAGGGTAACTCAAAAAAGTCAGAGTGACTTACGTATTTCCATTGGGGTTCATTTATATTTACACTTATATTTACTTTTACACCTACACTTTTATATTTACACTTACCTTGGAGGAGATGTTAGTTTAATTAGTTAGTTTGATGGAGGAGATGCTGGTAGAGGTTTAGGGTGGTGGAAGATAGCAGGGCAGTGTTTGTTCATTGGCCCTATACACATCCAACAACATTGGAGAGTTACTTTCTTGTCGTTTTTCTATTGTTTACTCGCTTAACTTACTTGCTACACTGTTAATTCTACACTTTATCGCTGGGTGGCACTATAGCCTTTATCGATACCTGCTGCTTTAGTATCATACATATCGTAGAATCACTGAATCACTGCAGAAGGCAGATTCTCCCATCTCTCTTCCTCATCCACACTGGTACTTTGCTACGAGTTTTTTCTTGAATTCTATTGTGCTTCTTTTCTTCTTTATCACAGGGCTGGCACTAGAAGCTTTCTTTGGACCCATGGTGGCTTATTTAGCAGTTACAAGCACTAAAAACAATGGAATAATACAAAATACAGTGGACCCCCGCCTTACAAATTTAATTCTTTCCAGACGGCTGTTCGAGTGCCGTTACCGACCGAATTTGCTCCCATAAGGAATAATGTATATATTAGATTAGTCCATTTCAGACCCCCAAAAATACACTTAAAAAAGCACTTACAAAAATATACATACATAACTGTTCGAGTTGGGAGCCATTCGTAAGTCGAGGGTCCACTGTATATCACATGTACGTGTGGAATCATCCTCCCTGGCTTGTAAACAATGGCATACTGGCTTTACATGGGCTCAGGCCACGAGGGCTCGTTCAGGGCAAATGTCCTTAACCGAGTTCCTGGGCGTTAGCCGAGCCAATATTTTGACACAAAAATGTGCTGCTATCCAATTTTGGCATTAGCCAATGCTGCCATTACCCAAGGGTCCACTGTATTTTCAAAATTATTTTTATGGTTGTATTCTCATTTTCTTGGTCTCATTTGATAAAATGGAAGATATATTACAGAAACAGATATGATTTTGATTGCTTTCATGACAAAAAGTACAGTGGACCTCTGACTTACGATATTAACCCTTTCAGGGTCCGTCCCGTAGATCTATGGCTTTACATTCAGGGTCCAAACTGTATATCTACCCTAAAGTTCTAGCGGCGTCAAATTTAGCGTGAGAAGGCTGGTAGGCCTACATCTGAGAGAATGGGTCTGGGTGGTCAGTGTGCACACTATAGAAAAAATCTGGACACCTGCATGGCATTGTGGGAACGCCGGCAAAGTACCTTTGCTCATCGTGCCTGGCAGCAAGGAAGCTCTCACTCCCTACTCACTCTCTGGGTGAATTATGACTCTCCTCTTCACAACTTACAGTTCTAAGACTGATGGAAGTGGAGCTGAAGACGAATTCTATGGTTTTGAACCATATGGTACCATTGTGCCATATGGTACAATGGTACCATATAGTATAATGGTGCCATGTATTACAATGGTATATGGTACAATGGAATCATATGGTACAAAGGTATCATATGGTACACTGTACCATATAGTACAGGGTACAGGGACCCTAATGGAAATAAGTCTGTCTGACTTTTTTGGGTTATCCTAGGTTCTCCAAACATATGCTGCTAAGTATGATATTCTATGTAACTTTATTTGTGTGTATCTAAATAAACTTACTTATGATGCCACATGCACTTGAGTAAGTTTATTCAGGTTTTCAGAAATACAATTACGTAGATTATCATACATAACAGCAAATGTATAAAATCCTAGGATGACTTATTTCTATAGGGATCCCTGTATCTGTATCATATGGTGTCCTGTACTGTATGGTACCCTGTACCATATGGTACCCTGTACCATATGGTACCCTGTGCCATATGGTACCATGTACCATATGGTACCCTGCACCATATGTTATCCTGTACTGCATGGTACCCTATACCATATAGTACAATGAACCATATGGTACCCAATAACATATGATACCATGTACCATATGGTCAATAGGTGTTGTTGGCATGAGACACCAGCCAAGACTGAGTGAGTGGCGACGCAAGCTAGCTATTGACTCCGCAGTTTCCGAGACAAAGCTCCACCTCAAGGAACATGTCGAGTTCCTATACATTCAAAGTTTATTCTCTATAAGGATTACAATGCTGAGTTTACAGAATTTGGTTATTGTGTGGTTTACATGTAGTAAAATAATAATTACAGAGTGTACCACTAGAACACCTCGCATGGCTAGGCATTTCGGGCAGACTTAAATTAAATCTTAAGTTTAAAATATTACAAAATTATGAGGTAAGTTGGTATTATGGCTAAGTGACTAAATACTAGTTTGTGAGTTTAGCAATGTGAATGCTTTTGTTTTGGCACAATACATAGTTACAGTATTGGAGTATCACAGGCCAACTTATGACTAGTTAAGATTCATTATTTTGAGATTGAGATTGATATTTCTGTTTATGGTCACATGGGTGAGTGAAAGTGTTAACCACCAGGTGGTGTTCGTGTAATTAGTTGACAGGGTGTATCAGGGAGATAAGATGTTTTCTGATGGTAGTTTTGAAGATGATGAGTGTGTCTGTAGTTTTAGAATTTTCAGGTAGGGTGTTCCAGATTTTATGGGCCTTTGACATACACTGAATTTTTGAAAAGGTTTAGTCGGACACGGGGAATGTCATAGAGATGTTTGTGTCTGGTGTTGTGCCTGTGGGTTCTGTCACAACTATCAAGAAAGCGTTTTAGGTCAAGGTTAATATTGGAATTTAAGGTCCCGTAGATGTAGATTGCACAGTAGTAAGTGTGGATGTACTGAACAGGGAGTAAGTTTAGATCTATGAAGAGTGGGGGGGGGGGGTGCCAGGGATGGGATTTAGTGATTATTCTTACTGCGGCTTTTTGTTGGGTTATTATTGCCTTTAGGTGTGTTGCTGCAGTTGAACCCCAAGCACAGATAGCATAGGTGAGGAATGGATATATAAGTGAATGGTATAGTGTGAGAAGGGCAGTTTGTGGCACGTAGTATCGTATCTTGGAGAGGATCCCAACCGTTTTGGATACTTTTTTGGTTATGTGTTGGATATGGGTGCTGAAGTTCAGGTTGTTGAGATTAGTCACGAGAGGGCATTCACCAAATTCAACTTCAATAACAAAAACATAAAGTGGGACCAAGTAAACCAAGTCCTAACCGATATAAGCTGGGAAGATAGACTAAGCAACACAGACCCCAACTTATGCCTAGAACAGATTAACTCGGTGGCACTCGATGTATGCACAAGGCTTATTCCTCTAAGAAAAAGAAGGAGTAGATGTAAAATAGAAAGAGACAGGCGCTCCCTTTACAGGCGACGGAAAAGAATAACAGAGCGGCTAAAAGAGGCCAATATATCTGAAATGCGTAGGGAGTCACTGGTCAGAGAAATAGCAAACATCGAACTTAAGCTAAAGGAATCTTATAGGAGTCAGGAATCGTGGGAAGAACTAAAAGCCATAAATGAAATAAAAAGAAACCCAAAGTATTTCTTTTCCTATGCCAAATCAAAGTCGAGAACAACGTCCAGCATTGGGCCCCTACTTAAGCAAGATGGGTCCTACACAGGTGACAGCAAGGAAATGAGTGAGCTACTCAAGTCCCAATATGACTCAGTTTTTAGCAAGCTGCTAACCAGACTGAGAGTCGAAGATCAAAATGAATTTTTTATGAGAGAGCCACAGAATTTGGTTAACACAAGCCTATCTGATGTTATCCTGACGCCAAATGACTTCGAACAGGCGATAAATGACATGCCCTTGCACTCTGCCCCAGGGCCAGACTCATGGAACTTCGTGTTCATCAAGAACTGCAAGAAGCCCCTATCACGAGCTTTTACCATCCTATGGAGAGGGAGAATGGACACGGGGGTCGTCCCACAGTTACTAAAAACAAGACATAGCCCCACTCCACAAAGGGGGCAGTAAAGCAATAGCAAAGAACTACAGGCTGATAGCACTAACATCCCATATCATAAAAATCTTTGAAAGGGTCTTAAGAAGCAAGATCGCCACCCATCTAGAAACCCATCAATTACACAACCCAGGGCAACATGGGTTTAGAACAGGTCGCTCCTGTCTGTCTCAACTACTGGATCACTATGACAAGGTCCTAGATGCACTAGAAGACAAAAAGAATGTAGATGTAATATATACAGACTTTGCAAAAGCCTTCGACAAGTGTGACCATGGCGTAATAGCGCACAAAATGCGTGCTAAAGGAATACAGTGGTCCCTCGCTTTTCGTAGTTCTCGGTAATCGTGAATTTCGCCAATCATAGGAGTATTTTCGTATAAACATGGACTCGCTTTTCATAGGTTGACTCGCGAATAGTAGTTTGTCCGGGACACGAAAGCTTGGTGTGAGCCGGGGAGGCCTCCCTACCCAGCCAGTCTGGCATTGTTTACCAGTGAGTGAAGGTCCCCTCAAGTGCTCCTACGAAATATTTCATAATATACCACTCATTTTAGTGCTTGCAAGTACTAAATAAGCTACCATGGCTCCAAAGAAAGCTCCTAGTGCCAAGCCTGTGGTAAAGAAGGTGAGAAATATGTACAGTGACAAAGTCTTGGGCCATTTTAGGGAAGCGTTAAAGAGACGCCAGAAACAGAGCTCTCTCCACAGTTACTTTGCGAGACAGGGCTAGAGTGACTCTCAAGGTGGTCCTAGTGGCATTAAGAAACAGAAGAGAAGCAACCCCAGAGAAGCAATTGGTACCTGAGGTGTTGCTGGAAGGGGATTCCCCTTCCAAACTGTAAATAATCCAATCTCTCTCCTCCTCCAGTCTCCCATACACTAAGAGGAATCTCCAATAAAGGTAAGTGTTATGCTGTTAATGTTTCATTCATCAATTCCCATTGTATTGTTTATGTACTACATGTATATTTCATGTAAAAATTTTTTTTGTTTTAATACTTCTGGGTGTCAGGAACGGATTAATTGTATTTACATCATTTCTTATGGGGAAAATTGATTCGCAAATCGTAAATTTCGTTTATAGTAGCACCTCCAGGAACGGATTAATTACGAAAAACGAGGGACCACTGTAACAGGAAAAGTTGGTAGATGGATCTATTATTTCCTCACAAACAGAACACAAAGAGTAGCAGTCAACAGAGTAAAGTCCGAGGCAGCTACGGTGAAAAGCTCTGTTCCACAAGGCACAGTACTCATTCCCATCTTGTTTCTCATCCTCATATCTGACATAGACAAGGATGTCAGCCACAGCACCGTGTCTTCCTTTGCATATGACACCCGAATCTGCATGACAGTGTCTTCCATTGCAGACACTGCAAGGCTCCAGACGGACATCAACCAAATCTTTCAGTGGGCTGCAGAAAACAATATGAAGTTCAACGATGAGAAATTTCAATTACTCAGTTATGGTAAACATGAGGAAATTAAAACTTCATCAGAGTACAAAACAAATTCTGGCCACAAAACACCAACGTCAAAGACCTGGGAGTGATCATGTCGGAGGTTCTCACCTTCAAGGACCATAACATTGTATCAATCACAGCTGCTAGAAAAATGACAGGATGGATAATGAGAACCTTCAAAACTAGGGATGCCAAGCCCATGATGACACTCTTCAGGTCACTTGTTCTATCTAGGCTGGAATATTGCTGCACACTAACAGCACCTTTCAAGGCAGGTGAAATTGCTGACCTAGAAAATGTACAGAAAACCTTCACGGCGCGCATAACGGAGATAAAACACCTCAATTACTGGGAGCGCTTGAAGTTCCTGAACCTGTATTCCCTGGTATGCAGGCAGGAGAGATACATGATTATACACACTTGGAAAATCCTAGAAGGACTAGTACCAAACTTGCACACAAAAATCACTCACAACGAAAACAAAAGACTTGGCAGACGATGCAACATCCCCCCAATGAAAAGCAGGGGTGTCACTAGCATGTTAAGAGACCATACAATAAGTGTCAGGGGCCCGAGACTGTTCAACTGCCTCCCAGCATACATAAGGGGGATTACCAATAGACCCCTGGCAGTCTTCAAGCTGGCACTGGACAAGCACCTAAAGTCGGTACCTGACCAGCCGGGCTGTGGCTCGTACGTTGGTTTGCGTGCAGCCAGCAGTAACAGCCTGGTTGATCAGGCTCTGATCCACCAGGAGGCCTGGTAACAGACCGGGCCGCGGGGGCATTGACCCCCGGAACTCTCTCCAGGTAACTCCAGGTCCAGGTATTAAAATTAATATTTCATGTGGTAAATTTTTTTTTTTTTCGTACTTTGGGGTGTCAGGAACGGATTAATTTGATTTCCATTACATCTTATGGGGAAAATTAATTCGGCTAACGATAATTTTGGCTTACGATGAGCTCTCAGGAACGGATTAATATTGTAAGGCGGGGGTCCACTGTACTTGCACCTTTTGCAACAACAGCTTCCTTGACTGCCTTTTTGCTGACCAGGATAGTAGTGATGGTTGTACAACCTGGCCAGCTCAGAGGCACGCAATCCACTTTCAAACTTATTACCTACTTCTTCAATTCAATTGTAATTTTCACCCTTTTTACCACAGGGTTGGCACTAGAAGCTTTCTTTGGGCCCATGGTGGCTTATTTAGCAGTTACAAGCACTAAAAACACTGGAATAATACAAAAATGTTCCGAATGTATGCAAGGAAGCGACCGCACTAGCTTGTAAACATTGGCACACTAACTGAAGGCAGGGCAGCTGAGGCACGCTCAGGCCAGACAGACGCGTACAGGACGAATGATTTTAGTCGAGTTTTTCAACGAAGGTTGGGGTCAAATTTTTATGCTGACAAGCATCGTAAGTCTGTTTTATCGTAGGTTGAGGCCATCGTAAGTCAGGGGTCCACTGTACTTTGAAATTGAGCTCAAAGTAGCAGAAATGTTTGATTCTTTGGCGATGTTCAAGACTAAACAAATGACGTCACTGTCTAATACGTGTCCACCTGCCAGTCCAAATTCCAATACGCAGTCACAAATGGATTGACATTATTTATACAATTATTACAATAATGCAGTAGTCTACATAAAAGTAAATCTTTTATTTTTTTGTGCAAATAAAAATTCAAATGGTAAGCAAGAGAAATATAAGAGGGCCCTGGAACTGTGACTAATAAACAGAAAAAATGTTATTTTAGTGCCAGGAATGTCTGCATTGTTTATTCTGGACGCTATTCTGAAATTGGCATCTTTAGAAATTTGTGTGAAATTGGCCAAATTGCCAATTTCTGACCACATTTTTGGGAGGTTGAAATAGGTGAATGGGCAGTTTCTTGTACTCAGTCAAGAGAATAGAAAAAAATCATTTATTTAGGTACGTATACACAAGTTACATAGATTATCATACATAGCAGTGTATGTATAGAGAACTGAGGATAACCCAAAAAAAAGTCAGACAAAGTGACTTATTTCCAGTACCTGGCTTAGGCTTGCCATATATGATTTTTAGTAAATATTTTTTTTCTCAGTTGTTTGTTGGGCTATTTTAATGAAACTTGGGCAATATATGATGAAAAGATGCTTCTTAACATACACCAAAAATGAAAAAAATCGGACAATAAATAACGGAGTTGACTTCTCAGCCATTAGCCACCTCTTAGTGGTATATTTTCATATGGTTTTTAGGGTTGTATTCCCATTTTTTTGGTCTCATTTGATAGAATGGAAGATATATTAACCCTTTCAGGGTCGAGAGGCCCTCTCCTAAACTCGTTCTCAGGGTCGAAAATTTTTCAAAAAAAAAAATTATTTTTTCTTATGAAATGATAGAGAGTCTTTTCCTGATCATAATGACACCAAAAGTATGAAATTTGATGGAAAACTTACGGAATTATGTTCTTGTGAAGTTAGCGGTCTCAATGATGTTTACGCATCGGCGATTTCGCCCACTTTGAGCTCTATTTTCAGCCAATTCCTGTGTACTAGTCAACAAAAATCATATTTATTTCGCTAGAACTCCATTTTGTCTATCGAATGAGTACAAGAAACCACCTATTTACCAATTACAACTATCCAATAAAGTGGTTAGAAATTGGCAATTTTGCCAATTTCACACAAATGATGCCAATTTCCAAATAGAGTCCAGAATAAACAAGACAGACATTCCTGGCACTAAAATAACAAGTTCTCTGTTCATTAGTCACGTCCCCAGGCCCCTCTTACATTTCTTTTGCTTTCCACTTTGAATTTTTATTCTTACAAATAATAGAAGATTTACTGTTATGCAGACTACTGCATTAGTGTAGAAATGGTATAAATAATATCAGCGCACTTGTGAAAGAATATTAGACTTGCCAGTTGACGTGTATTGGACGCTTGGCATGGTTTGTTTACTTTTGATCTTTGGTAAAAATCGAACATTTCTGCTACTCTGAGTTCAATTTCAAGGTACTTTTCATTGTGAAACCAGTCAAAATCATCTCAATTTCTGTAATATGTCTTCCATTCTATAAAGCGAAACCAGGAAAACTAGAATACAACCATAAATACCATAAGAAAATACAGTGCAAAGTCACTGTTTTAATCCAAAAACACAGTCAAAGTTTTTTTTTCTCATTACGCACTGTGTGCTGCAGGATTTTTTTATGCTGCACACACTGACCACATAGACCCATTCCTTCATATGAAGGCCTACCAGCTTTCTCTCGCTAGATTTGAAGGCACTAGAATTTAGGCATTCTAGTACGTCAATAATCCTGGCACATAAGCCGTACTTATACGTCGGAAACTCTGAAAGGGTTAAAGAAATAGATATGACTTTGATTGGTTTCACGACAAAAAGTACCTAAAAATTGAGCTCAAAGTAGTGGAAATGTTCGATTTTTGCTGATGTTCAATGAACTTTCTTGAGTAAGTAAAGTTGGTTAATTTTATTAAGCATATTCTAGCCATAGCACTCTGTAATCCGGCAAACTCAATAATCCGGCACACTACAGGTCCCAATGATGCTGGATTTGTGATGGCCGACCTGTATAGCTTTAGCATATTAAATCTTATGTTAGTCTTATTAAATCTAAAGTTAATCTTAAGTTTGTCTAAGATACTCCTCCAGTATGGCTTTAATAGAAACAATGTATCATGCCAAGACAAATCAATTCCCATTACTAAATCTGCCATTTGTACTAATATTAAATGATTTGACTACCTATTTTAAACCTAATTATGTATGTACGTAACTAAGAATGTTCCTAATTAAGTACCTAATAATATGTTCAAATGTACTGCTCAAATATGACCTATATCAAAATAGTGTAAGAATTAGTATTAGTCTGCCCGAAGTGCCTAGGCACGATAGTGGCCATCTTTATTTATTTATTTATTTAGAAATTTTAGCATACAAACAGAGGTACAAAAAATACAGGTAAGAGCAGCATGCCAAAGCCACTTATATGCATAGCATTACGGGCTGGCTTAAAATTAACTTAAGATTAACTAAGCAATGATGAAATCAGTGATAAGAACATAAGAACGAAGGAACACTGCAGAAGGCCTACTGGCCCATGCGAGGCAGGTCCAAATCTCCTACCGGCTTAAGCCAATGCACCCAACCTAGTCAGGTCAGGTCACATTGACTTAAGGGAGGAACACGGCAACCGACCTGGTAGCACAAGCTATCAGGTCTAACTCACACCCACCCACATCTACTCATGTATTTATCCAACCTATTTTTAAAGCTACACAACGTTCTGGCCTCTCTAACGGTACTTGGGAGTTTGTTCCACTCATCCACAACTCTATTACCAAACCCGTACTTTCCTATATCCTCCTGAATCTGAATTTTTCCAACTTAAAACCATTGCTGCGAGTCCTGTCTTGGCTAGATATTTTCAGCACACTATTTACATCCCCTTTATTTATTCCTGTCTTCCATTTATACACCTCAATCATATCCCCCTAATTCTACGTCTTTCTAGAAGTGCAGTTTCAGGGCCCTTAGTCTATTTCCCCATAGGGAAGGTTTCTGATACATGGGATCAACTTTGTCATCCTCCTTTGTACATTTTCCAGAGAATTTATATCCATTCTGTAATACGGTGACCAAAACTGTGCAGCATAATCTAAATGAGGCCTAACCAAGGATGTATAGAGTTGAAGAACAACCTGAGGACTCCTATTATTTATGCTTCTTGATATGAAGCCAAGGATTCTATTAGCTTTATTGCGAACACTTATGCACTGTTGTCGTGGTTTCAGATTACTGCTAACCAGAACTCCTAAATCTTTTTCGCAATCCGTAATATTAAGATCTACATTATTTAGTTTATATGTGGCATGGTTATTGTCCTGTCCTGTGATAAGACATTATTGTAAACAGATAACTATAAAATACAAATGAGTATTACAAAGACAGGTCCTATGGTTGCATGCATTGCTGTTCATTCAGTAGAATGGAGTATTCTGTTAGGTAGTGTATTTAAAAAAATAACAAAGTTAGGTTTAACATTTGTGTGATATAATTGTGAGTAACATTTAGGATATACAATTTATATGGTTCAGTTATTCAGTATTTATTTGGTTTTGAGTGAGTAAGTGAACTTTGAGAAGAGACTTGAATTTATAAACAGGTAGTGTTTCTTTTATATTTAAAGTAATGAATTCCAGATTTTAGGGCCTTTTATGTGCATTGAGTTTTTGCATAGCGTGAGATGGACACGAGGAACATCAAAGAGTGATCTGTGCCTTGTATTATGGTCATGTGTTCTGTTGAGGTGGCAAGGAGATGTTTTGAGGGGAGGGTTAATATCAGAGTTAAGTGTTCTATGTATGTAATAAGTGCAATAATAAATATGGATGTTTTGTATGGTGAGTAGGTTGAGTGTTTTGAATATTGGTGGAGTGTGCTGCCTGTAGTGAGAATTTATTATCATTCTAACTGCAGCCTTTTGTTGGGTAATTAGTGGTCTGAGATGGTTAGTTGTTGTTGAGCCCCATGCACAAATTCCATAGGTGAGATAGGGGTAAATAAGAGAGTGATAAAGGGCCAGGAGGGCTGACTGTGGAACATAGTACCGTATCTTCGATAGTATGCCTACAGTCTTGGAAATTTTCTTAGAAATTTGTTGTATATGTGTATGAAATTTGAGTCTATTATCGAGGTGGATTCCTAAGAATTTTCCCTCTGTTAGCTTTGTGATAGGTGATCCGTTTATCGTTATGTTAAGAGGTACATCTGTAGCTCTGCTACCAAACTGAATGAAGTAGGTTTTGTCAATGTTTAGTGTAAGTTTGTTAGTCCTCATCCAGGTAGATATTTTCTGTAATTCGGTGTTTACAGTATTGGCTAGCGTGACTGGGCTCGGGTGAGAGAAGACGTATGTGGTGTCATCTGCAAAAAGTGTGGGTTTGAGTAATTGCGAAGCATTTGGTAGGTCATTTATGTATAGGAGAAAGAGAAGAGGGCCAAGGACACTTCCCTGTGGGACACCAACTGTAATTGGTTGTGCGAGAGAGCTTGCCCCATTTGCGTACACATATTGGCTTCTGTTGCTGAGGTAAGACTTGAGGTAGTTGAGGAGTGCCCTCTAATACCATAGTGTGACAATTTTTACGTGGAGCAAGTCATGGTCAACTGTATCAAAAGCTTTACGTAAGTCAATGAAGATCCCCAGTGGGACTTCTTTTTTCTCTATTGCAGTGTATATAATGTTCTAGCATGTGTAAATAGCATATTAGTATTTTTATTAGGCCTGAATCCAAATTGGCAGGGGTTGAGAATGTTATGGGAGATGAGGTAGGAGTAGATTCGTTTATGAATTAATTTTTCGAAGATTTTTGAGAGAGGGTGTAAATTGGATATTGGCCTATAGTTATTCAACTCTGTTTGGTCTCCTCCTTTATGGATCGGGGTGACCCTTGCTATTTTGAGAACTGTAGGGAAGTTGAGGATTCAATGGATTTGTTAAAGAGTGTTGCAATGATTGGTGATAGTACTTGTGACGCTTTTTGTATATAAAGGGTGGTAAGGTATTTAAATCTCCTGGCTTGTTTTTCAGTGCGTTGATAATAAGGGAGACTTCGTATGGGTTTAGTCGGAGCTAGGAACAGTGTGTTCGGGTAGTTTGCCAGTGAGGTAGTCATTTGGTGGGGTATCTGAGCTTGGGATATTATTGGCAAGGTTTTGACCTATAGTGGAGAAGAAATCATTGAGTCTGTTTGCTGTTTCTGTTGGTGGGAGTTGGGTTCATCTGATTTTGCTAATTTTATTTCGCTATGTCGTGATATCTTTTTTGTTCCCAGAATTTCTGATAGGGTCTTCCAGGTCTTTTTTATATCACCTCGTAAGTTGGATAATCTGTTCTCATAATACAATTTTTTTGCCCTTCTTATCAGGCTGGTTAGGATTGACGAGTAACGTTTTGTTTGTCTCTGGTTATGTGACCCATTCTGTACTGTTTTTCATATCGGTGTTTTGTATTTATGGATTTGAGAATGTTGGGTGTTAGCCAGGGACTGTTCAGTCTCTTAGCTGTCATCTGTTTAGTTTTTTTAGGGCAGTGCTTGTTATAAAGGTATTGGGTCTTTTTTAGAAAATTATTAAAACATTCGTCAATATCTGTATAGATTTCTAGCTCAGTGTGCCAGTCAATGTTTGTTACTGCTGTTGTGAAGTTATTAATGGCTGCCTCATTGTGAAGTCTGAAGGTGACTTTAGTAGTGTCTTGGGGTATTTTACCAAGAGTTGTTATGAGGAAAGTAGGGTAGTGGTCTGTGGTATTATCTGTAATTATGCCTGATTTTAAAGGGGATATGGTGTTGGTCCAGATGTGGTCAAGTAGGGAAACACTAGTCTCTGTAACTCTTGTAGGTTTTGTTACTGTTGGTAGCAACATGCAGTTACTCATTGTGTTTGTGAATTCAGTAACGTGTGGGTCCTGGTCTTGCAGGAGATTTATATTGAACCCGTAATGACACGACTGCAAATAAACCATACCCCCGGCCGGGATTGAACCCGCGGTCATAGAGTCTCAAAACTCCAGCCCGCGACGGGCTGGAGTTTTGAGACTCTATGACCGCGGGTTCAATCCCGGCCGGGGGTATGGTTTATTTGCGCGCGACGGGCTGGAGTTTTGAGACTCTATGACCGCGGGTTCAATCCCGGCCGGGGGTATGGTTGATTTATATTGAAGTCACCTGAGAGTAGTAAGTGATCTTTGTTCATGCGTGCATCAGTTATCATACTTCCTAGGTTTTGACTAAATTGGCTAATGTTTGATTGTGGAATTCTGTAGATGTTTATCACTGTGAGAGGTTTTTGTAGGTATTTGGATTTGAATTTAGCTATTATATATTCCCCATGTTCATCCCTTGTGCAAGTATTAGTGATACATTCTAGTTGGTCTGAGTAGTATATAGCTGTCCCAACCCCTTGTTGGTCTGGCCTACAGTTGTGTATGGCTGTGTAACCAGGAATGGCATAGACATCTGTAGTATCAGGCTTTAGCCAGGTTTCAGTTAGTGTAATGATGGACATATTGGCATGCAAGGAATTTAGTAATGCTAGGAGGTCATCATAATGCTTGCTTAAAGATCTGATATTGTAGTTAAAGATAGTTATGTTGTTGTTGGCTCTGAGAAGTGCCTTTGATTGTTCTGCTGTGTAGTAATTACAGTAACTGTTTGAATCATTTAAGTCATTAAATAAGAGGTTGGTATCAGGATCAATGCTTGTAATCATAAGATTTGTAGTGAATCTATAGTTAGAATTAAGTAAAAAAAAAAGTAAATATTCTAAAGCTAAAAAAATAGCACCTGAATTATTTAACAAATGTAAAAAATAATGAGCTAAGGTAGTTTTTTAAAGCTAAAATAAAGGAGACAATATAAAAGGGACTAAAATAATTTGTGGTGAACAAATAAAATGATAATCAAATAATGGAGCTTGGGAATATGATAGTAGGTAGTACTTTAAAGGTAATTCTTTAAAGTTAGAATTATAATATAAAATTATAATATAAAAGGGACTAATATAAGTTGTGGTGAACAATAAAGTGGTAATCAAATAAATGAGCTTTGGAGTATAATGGCAAAATAGTGAACTTATTAACTTTCGCACCTGAGAATAGCACCTTGATTAGTTTAACAATTGCGAATATATGATCTAAGGTAGTTATATAGAGCTAAAATAAAGGACAAAAAAATATATAAGGGACTACAATTGAGTAATGGTAAACAAGTTAAATGGACAGATAGTCACTATGAAATAATATTGGTTTAGGAGTAAGATCTGATTTGTAATATTAAATAAGTTGAGCAGTTTATTGCACAATAAAAAGTAAAAAAAAAAAAAAAAAAAAAAAAAAGAGGTAGTTGGTACTAGCTAGCAAAAGATAGTTTTGGTACTTGCAAAAAAGTAATTGGAATATACACTAATTGCACACACAATAAAAAGTGACTAAAAAAACAAGTAGTGGTAAACAAAATTAAATGGACAGGTAAGAACAATGAATAATGGTAATGTCTTGGTTATAATATGATAGTAAGATGGTAGATAGGTACAAAGGATAATATAAAGGTTGGAGTTGAATATGAAAACTTGAAAATTTGGCAACAAAATGTTATGGGAAGTATAAAATAATGTTTAATGTACAAAAGTAAAATTGACTGGTAGTAAATATGGTGTTTAATAAAATTTTACTAAGTAATAATGATTACAAAAAAAGTGAAAAAGTAATGTTTATTTCATTCAATATAGCACTGGTAGTTATACTAGAGGTTATATGGCAGTACAAGGTAATTAAGAGTACTCTAAGATAGTAAATGTGGTATAAAACAGGTAAAGGTAATTAGACAAGTAATGGTTATTAAATGTCAAAAATGTTAAAGTAAAATTGAAATTATAGTAAAAATGATAATTATTAATTTTAGTAGGTAATATCAATTGATAGTATTTAAAAAAATATGAGGTAGTAATATGGACAGAGAAAGTATCAATTCAGCTAATGTTTAAGCAAACAATAGTAAACAAGAAAATTACATAAGGTGACTTATGCTTACTAGTAAAATCACAAAATGAGGTAGTTGATTATTTAAATACTAAGAGATTGTACAATGAAATTTGAACAATAATGGAGCAAAACATACACTACGCTATGTAGGCTTTTAAGTTGGACATTGTTTAGTTATTCTCTGCAAGATTAGTATCCCTGAGAAATCGTGATAGATCATTCTCGTTCGTGATTGTGTACAGTTGACCTACATTTGTTTTCCTAACAAGAATTTTCCCATCCCGTGTGAAGCATTGGTGTATTGTGTCATTATTCTCCCGCTTAAGTTTTCTGACTCTATACAGGAGGTTCTGACGTTTTTTGGTAAGACACTCGTTTATGTATACCTCTTTCTTTACTTTAATAGATGCAATAATTAGGTCTTTTTTCCTGTCATGTGAGTGGAATCTAAGCATAACACTTTTCCTACCATGGGATCCTAGTAACCTGGCTTCTTTTATTTCAGACTCAGGTACAATAACACTTGTTTGGTCCTTTATGATCTGCAGAGTAATTTCTTTACTGTTTGTTTGGTTCATATCACTGGGAAAAAGTGGACTGTTAACTATTACTGCGTCCGATAGTTTATCTTGTTCAGTTTTATCTTCTTGGAGAGCAAAGTAGTAGCTGAACTGGTTATCTAAGTTGTTCTTCCATTCTTTTACTGCTTCTTCAACCTTTCTATTAAGAGATATTATTTGTTGGGTATGGCTATCTATGACTGTCTGGATGGTCTTGCCACAGTTTGTCATTCCTGGTGTTGATAACTTTTGTTCAAGACTGAGGATTTTGTTCTCGAGTTGTGTCATCCTGGTGTCTTGTTTTGTTAGTGTCTCTCAAAGATTCATATTTTCAATAACTAAGTTGGAGATGTATGACTTTAGGGTATCTGGATCGTTGGTCATACCTGAGAGACTACTTGGTAGGTTGAATCTGGGGAAGAGAGGGGAGGATGGGCTGGTGGCAGCCATGTTTGTTGTTATTGTTGTGGTGTCGCCTTGAGTGGTGGTGAGTGGGGTGGTTGCTGGGCCGGCGTCCTCCTGGCTACACTTGTTGAATAGTTGATTTTTTCGGCGTTTTCTTGCTGCTTGGTGCTGTTTCCTCTTAGATTGCGCCTCATAATACTACAGGAATTGTTGTAGTTAAGAAGAAGTTGTAGTTATACAAAGTTTAGGGTTACGTTGTTCGGCTGGCAGCAGGGTGTTGCTTTCGGTTTGTGGGCAGTCTTCCTTTGATCTCTATTATGTTCGATTTGTAGGTTTCACTGTTGGTAATCTTTGGTCATTCTGGGTGCTACATTGGGTAGTGCAGTTTTGCATGTAACTAGGTCATCATAGGAGCATTGGTAGCTCTGATAGTTGGAGAAAAGTACGGAGCTCGGAGGTCGCTGCTGCCGCTGCTAAATACTATTTATATCTTAGTAATTTAAATCTTACAACATGTGAACCACACATTGTAAGCTTTACAAGGAAATAAATATTTGTATTTGTATTACTTGTTTAGCCCTTTCAGGGTCCAGAGGCCAAATTTCAAAGTTGTGCAGCAGGGTCCAAGAATTTTCAAAAAATAATTTTATTTTTTCTTATGAAATGGTAGAGAATCTTTTTCTGAAGGTAATAAAACAAAAAGTACGAAATTTCATAGAAAATTGAAGAAATTATGCTCTTGCAAATTTTTATGTGTCGGCGATATTTATGCATTGGCGATTAAGCCAACTTTGACTCCCA
The DNA here is from genome assembly GCF_026875155.1 of Cherax quadricarinatus. Classification (NCBI taxonomy): domain Eukaryota; kingdom Metazoa; phylum Arthropoda; class Malacostraca; order Decapoda; family Parastacidae; genus Cherax; species Cherax quadricarinatus. The sequence continues at coordinate 28,527,180 of NC_069445.1, read as the reverse complement.
TTTTAGGCCAATTACAGTATTCCAGTCAACCAAATTCTTAGCTATTTCACTAGTATTACTTTTATTCTATCGACTGAGCACAAGAAATCGCCAAGTCAACTTTTTCAACAACAAAATAAAGTGACCGGAAATTGGTAATTTAGCCAATTTAGTGCAAAGTTCAAAATATTCCAATTTCAAAGTAGGGTCCAGAATAAACAATGCAGGCATTCCTAGCACTAAACTAACATTTCCTCTGTTCATTAGTTATATTTTCAGGCTTTACAAATGAATTCCATTTTGATTTTTTATTCACATAATGAATTTTTATTCAAACCAAAAAATAGAAGATTTACTGTTATGCAATACTGTAATAATTGTATAAATAATATCACCACATTTGTGAATGTATAACAGACCCACCAGCTGTCATGTATTAGACTTGTGAGGTCATTTATTTACTCTTGAACATTGGCAAAAATTTAACATTTCTGCTACTTTGAGCTCAGTTTCAAGCCATTTCCAGTACTAAAACCAAACAAAATTCATCTCTATTTCTGTAGTATATCTTCCATTCTATCAAACGAGACCAAGAAATTGCAAATACATACAACTATAAAAAAACATACGGAAAAACACTGCAAAGTCGCTGTTTTAATCGAAAATTACGGTCTGTTTTTTTTTTCTCTCATTATGCACTGTGTGCTGCAGGATTTGTTTTATGTGGTGCACACATACCACATAGATGTATTCTCTCATATCTAGGCCCAAATTTACTGCTCACAGCTTATCAGAGTGAGTTGAGCTCATGGCATAGATCTACGGTTTGGACCCTGAACGTAAAGCTGTAGATCTATGGCACGGACCCTGAAAGGGTTAAGAATTAAAATAAAAAATTATTTTCTCTTATGGAATGAGAGAGAATTTTTTTTCAAAAGAATTGAAACCAAAAGTGAAATTTGATGGAAAACTTGTGGAATTATGCTCTCATAAAGTTAGTGGTCTCGGCAATATTTACGCATCGGCAATTTCACCCACTTTATGCCCTATTTTTGGACAATTCTATTATTCCAGTCAACAAAATTCATAGCTGCAGTGGACCCCCAAGTTTTGTGATTAATCCATTCCATTTTCCCCATAAGAAATAATGGAAATCCAATTAATCCATTTCAGACACCCAAAAGTATTAACAAAAAATATTTTTTTTAAAGATAAATATAGATTTACATACAGAAAACAATGACAAATACAGTGGAGCGATGGATTATGTCATCATCGGAATAAATAATATTGGGAATAAGTAATGTTTTTTTCGTCAAAATGTTGGCTCAGTGATCATCACTGAACTCAGTATAAATCATTCGTCTGGAACATGTCCCCATGGCCTGACCAGCCCCGACACTCCATGTACAGCCAGTGTGCCACTGTTTATCAGCCACTGAGGATGATCCCATGCATTCATACAACATATTTTGTATTATTCCATTGTTTTTAGTGCTTGCAACTGCTAAATAAGCCACCTTGGGCCCAAAGAAAGTTCCTGGTGCCAGCCAGCCCTTTGGTAAAGGGCTGAGAGAGAGGGGAGAATGTGCCTTTTTCAGTGATTCTGCAATGTGTACGATACTAAAGCAGCAGGAATGAATAAAGGCTATAGCGCCAGCCAGCGATAAAGTGTAGCAAGTAAGTTAAGTGATTAATCGATAGAAAAAGGACAGCACGAAACTGACTCCTCCATTGTTGCTGGAGGAATATAGAGATACTGACTAACACTGCCACCTCTGCTGCCTCTTGCTGCTGCCTTCACCACCACTATGTAAGGTTTATCTTTCAGTGGCCCTTATACACCCAACAACAAACAACACACCACCACTCATGACATTCTTAACCCTTTGACTGTTTCGGTTGTATATATACGTCTAACTTGCCACTGTTTCTTTAGTATTTACATGTGTAAATTCTAGCGGCTTCAAATCAAGCAGGAGAAAGCTGGTAGGCCTACATGAGAGAGATTGGGTCTGAGTGGTGGGTGTGCACCCTGTGAAAAAAATCTGGGACTCAGTGGTGCATTGTGGGAACGCCATCTTGGTAGTCCATTTTCACCATGCCTCGCAGTAAGAAGTACCTCACTCCTCGGCGGATTGGAGGTCTTTTGTTCCCAAGTGATAGCTCTAACAGCGATGAAAGTGTCAGTGAAAATGAATTCCATGGTTTTCAAGCAGGTGTGATTGAAAACAGTGCCCAGGATAACGTAATTAGTGATGAAAACCCAGATGACCCACGACCTTCCACCTCTGGTGCTGGGTCGGCTCGTTCACGTTCACCTGTACCAGGATGAAAGAGGAAACTATTTGCCCATGTACAAGACTCAGATGTGAGCACTGAAAGTGATAGTAATAATGATTTCAAAGCTACTGAAAGCAGTTCCAGTTGCAACAGTGAGGGTGAATATTCCCCAGTGAAGTGGCAGTACATATATACGATGTAGCATGCAGTCTGGTAGTGTGTCATATGCTGTTCCAAGGGGAAGGAGTAAATCTTGGAGCACATCCCGTGGCCCTACACCACGACCGATAGCGAAGATGATGATATTGTTACGATGGGTATGAATGATGTGAATGAGGCAGCAGGTGGTGGTGGTGATAGTGATGGTGGCATCAGTCACGTGGCACCAGCAGCGGGCCACGCTACTACCGACAATGCTGACTCTGCACAACTACAACCAGCCTCACCCAACCCCACACTCCCACAACCTGCACAACCACAACCTGCACAATCACATTTCAATATCCAGAAACCACTAGCAGACTGCATCTGGGATTGGCAGGAAGGAGATGAGTTTGTTCCCAGTCCCCAAGACTTTGATGAAACACGAAGTGGAATACTGCCATCGTGTACACTTAGGAACAATGCTACTGAGCTGGAATGCTTTCAGTTATTCTTCGATGAACCCCTGATGGACATTATTGTCAGAGAAACCAACACATACCATGAGTACACCATGGCAAATACAATTCTCTCACCAAGATCATAGGCTATACCAGTGGAAGGACACAACTGTACCTGTTTTTTGCCACAATAATGCTTATGGCACATGTGTATAAGCACACTGTCACCACATACTGGGCAACAGAATGCCTGATTTAAACCCCACGTTTTAGTGACATTATAGGTGTGAATCATTTTTTGATACTGTTACATAAGTTACACTTTTCACACAAAACAAGGCCTGACAGAAGCGACAGGTTTTATAAGATCAGAAATGTGTTTATGTACCTGAAACAAAAGTGTTGCATGTATTTTTATCCCTTCAGGAAGCTTGTTATTGACAAGTCTCTGATTTTATTCAAAGGAAGACTCTCATTCAAGCAATACATGCCAAGCAAGAGGAAATGCTCTGGTATAGTTATTTGTACTGTGTGATTGCAAAAGTGGCCTCATTTTGGATATCACTGGCAGTAATACATTGAGAGATACCAGGAAGTTAATGGGTATCTCTGGTGATGTGGTTCGAACAATGATGGAACCATATCTTGGTAAGGGGCATATATTATATACTGATAACTGATACACAAGCCCCATACTCAGTGATTTCTTATGAGTGAACCTGACGGACATGTGTGGCACAGTGCATGGTAATCGCAAACATATGCCAAGGTTCGACACTGGCACTCGCAGAGGTGAGATGCAAGCCTTTGCTGCCAATGACATCATGGCATTTTGGTGGCATGACAAACGTGATGTCACATAGTTGACATCTGTTCACCGAAACGAAATGGCACACACTGGCAGGCACAATAGAGAGACCAATGAACCCATTCTAAAACCTGCAGCTGTCATGGACTACAACCTCAATATGCGCTTAGTGGACAAATGTGACATGCAGATTGGGTTTGCTGATTGTGTATGCAAGAGCTGTAAGTGGTATATGAAACTTTTTTTCCATCTTCTTGATATTTCCATGCTAAATGCTTATAACATATACAAGTTGAGGACCAACAACAAACCAAAATATGGTGAATTTTGTTTGTCAGTCATCAGACAAATAATCGCCAAGTACCAAGGAGCAACACCTGCAATAGACCAGCGCCCACGAAATTACCAACACACTCCATCTCATTTGAGGCCTGATGATCACTACCCCATACAACTGCCTCCTACGGCTTCCAAGAAAAGTGCTCAGAAGAGGTGTTTTGTATGTGGACATACCACAAAACACCCACAAACACGCAGAGACACTCGTTTTATGTGTGAGGAGTGTCAAGTACCACTCTGCATATACCCATGTTTCAAAGAGTTCCACAAGCTGTAGCAATTTTAGGAAAGTGTTCAGTGACTGTACATATGTATATATATTATGGAACAATAGTAATAAACAATGTTTTGTATTGTTTGTTTGTGTAAACAAGTTTTGTACACAATCTAATAGTGATAATGCTTGTTCAGTTATTGTGTTATAAACAATGAGTGTATATTTGAACAATGCTCCTTACTTTGGTCTCACAGGCCACATAAGTTACTTAGAAAAGAAAAATATTGGAAAATACATGAAACCTTCAAATTGGAGTAAATAAAAGAATATTGGGTGGGCGGCATTCGCTGCTGTTGCCATACGCCGCTCATTTTCTGCCAACTTTGCGCCTCTGTATCTTGGAAAGTACTGATGGCAAAAAATTTTTTAGGCTTAAAACACTCAGTAAAATAATCCTAACATTTTGGTAAGAAAAAATAATTTTTTTTTCGAATATTTTGCGACATAGAATGACAGTTTCAGAAAGGGGCTTGTGACAGTCAAAGGGTTAATGCCATATTTTACTCATTCTGAAGTATATATCCTGTTTCTATGTTATTATTATTGTTTATTATGTCATATTAGATGAAGTGTGCTAGATAAACAAGCCGTAGAGTTGATATTAGTGTCATATTGAAGGACCATCTTGTCCTGTCTCCCAACGCAATCCCTAACATACGCCAGAAACAGACCTCTCTGGAACACTTTTTTGAATGACAGGGGTCCAGTGACTCTCAAGCTGGTCCTAGTGGCATTAAAAAACAAAGAAGGGAAGTTTATTATTATTATTATTATCACACTGGCCGATTCCCACCAAGGCAGGGTGGCCCGAAAAAGAAAAACTTTCACCATCATTCACTCCATCACTGTCTTGCCAGAAGGGTGCTTTACACTACAGTTTTTAAACTGCAACATTAACACCCCTCCTTCAGAGTGCAGGCACTGTACTTCCCATCTCCAGGACTCAAGTCCGGCCTGCCGGTTTCCCTGAATCCCTTCATAAATGTTACTTTGCTCACACTCCAACAGCACGTCAAGTATTAAAAACCATTTGTCTCCATTCACTCCTATCAAACACGCTCACGCATGCCTGCTGGAAGTCCAAGCCCCTCGCACACAAAACCCCCCTTTACCCCCTCCCTCCAACCCTTCCTAGGCCGACCCCTACCCCGCCTTCCTTCCACTACAGACTGATACACTCTTGAAGTCATTCTGTTTTGCTCCATTCTCTCTACATGTCCGAACCACCTCAACAACCCTTCCTCAGCCCTCTGGACAACAGTTTTTGGTAATCCCGCACCTCCTCCCAACTTCCAAACTACGAATTCTCTGCATTATATTCACACCACACATTGCCCTCAGACATGACATTTCCACTGCCTCCAGCCTTCTCCTCGCTGCAACATTCATCACCCATGCTTCACACCCATATAAGAGCGTTGGTAAAACTATACTCTCATACATTCCCCTCTTTGCCTCCAAGGACAAAGTTCTTTGTCTCCACAGACTCCTAAGTGCACCACTCACTCTTTTTCCCCATCAATTCTATGATTCACCTCATCTTTCATAGACCCATCCGCTGACACATCCACTCCCAAATATCTGAATACGTTCACCTCCTCCATACTCTCTCCCTCCAATCTGATATTCAATCTTTCATCACCTAATCTTTTTGTTATCCTCATAACCTTACTCTTTCCTGTATTCACCTTTAATTTTCTTCTTTTGCACACCCTACCAAATTCATCCACCAATCTCTGCAGCTTCTCTTCAGAATCTCCCAAGAGCACAGTGTCATCAGCAAAGAGCAGCTGTGACAACTCCCACTTTGTGTGTGATTCTTTATCTTTTAACTCCACGCCTCTTGCCAAGACCCTCGCATTTACTTCTCATACAGCCCCATCTATAAATATATTAAACAACCACGGTGACATCACACATCCTTGTCTAAGGCCTACTTTTACTGGGAAAAATTTCCCTCTTTCCTACATACTCTAACTTGAGCCTCACTATCCTCGTAAAAACTCTTCACTGCTTTCAGTAACCTACCTCCTACACCATACACTTGCAACATCTGCCACATTGCCCCCCTATCCACCCTGTCATACGCCTTTTCCAAATCCATAAATGCCACAAAGACCTCTTTAGCCTTATCTAAATACTGTTCACTTATATGTTTCACTGTAAACACCTGGTCCACACACCCCCTACCTTTCCAAAAGCCTCCTTGTTCATCTGCTTTCCTATTCTCCGTCTTACTCTTAATTCTTTCAATTATAACTCTACCATACACTTTACCAGGTACACTCAACAGACTTATCCCCCTATAATTTTTGCACTCTCTTTTATCCCCTTTGCCTTTATACAAAGGAACTATGCATGCTCTCTGCCAATCCCTAGGTACCTTACCCTCTTCCATACATTTATTAAATAATTGCACCAACCACTCCAAAACTATATCCCCACCTGCTTTTAACATTTCTATCTTTATCCCATCAATCCCGGCTGCCTTACCCCCTTTCATTTTACCTACTGCCTCACGAACTTCCCCCACACTCACAACTGGCTCTTCCTCACTCCTACAAGATGTTATTCCTCCTTGCCCTATACACGAAATCACAGCTTCCCTATCTTCATCAACATTTAACAATTCCTCAAAATATTCCCTCCATCTTCCCAATACCTCTAACTCTCCATTTAATAACTCTCCTCTCCTATTTTTAACTGACAAATCCATTTGTTCTCTAGGCTTTCTTAACTTGTTAATCTCACTCCAAAACTTTTTCTTATTTCAACAAAATTTGTTGATAACATCTCACCCACTCTATCATTTGTCTCTTTTTACATTGCTCACCACTCTTCAACCTCTCTCTTTTTCTCCATATACTCTTCCCTCCTTGCATCACTTCTACTTTGTAAAAACTTCTCATATGCTAACTTTTTCTCCCTTACTACTCTCTTTACATCTCATTCCACCAATCGCTCCTCTTCCCTCCTGCACCCACTTTCCTGTAACCACAAACTTCTGCTGAACACTCTAACATACATTTTTAAACCTACCCCATACCTCTTCGACCCCATTGCCTATGCTCTCATTAGCCATCTATCCTCCAATAGCTGTTTATATCTTACCCTAACTGCCTCTCTTTTAGTTTATATAAACCTTCACCTCTCTCTTCCCTGATGCTTCTATTCTCCTTGTATCCATCTACCTTTTACTCTCAGTGTAGCTACAACTATAAAGTGATCTGATTATATCTGTGGCCCCTCTATAAACATGTACATCCTGAAGTCTATTCAACAGTCTTTTATCTACCAATACATAATCCAACAAACTACTGTCATTTCGCCCTACATCATATCGTGTATACTTATTTATCCTCTTTTTCTTAAAATATGTATTACCTATAACTAAACCCCTTTCTATACAAAGTTCAATCAAAGGGCTCCCATTATCATTTACACCTGGCACCCCAAACTTACCTACCACACCCTCTCTAAAGTTTCTCCTACTTTAACTTCAGGTCCCCTACCACAATTACTCTCTCACTTGGTTCAAAGGCTCCTATACATTCACTTAACATCTCCCAAAATCTCTCTCTCTCCTCTGCATTCCTCTCTTCTCCAGGTGCATACACGCTTATTATGACCCACTTCTCGCATCCAACCTTTACTTTAATCCACATAATTCTTGAATTTACACATTCATATTCTCTTTTCTCCTTCCATAACTGATCATTTAACATTACTGCTACCCCTTCCTTTGCTCTAACTCTCTCAGATCCTCCAGATTTAATCCCATTTATTTCCCCCCACTGAAACTCTCCTACCCCCTTCAGCTTTGTTTCGCTTAGAGCCAGGACATCCAACTTCTTTTCATTCATAACATCAGCAATCATCTGTTTCTTGTCATCCGCACTACATCCACGCACATTTAAGCATCCCAGTTTTATAAAGTTTTTCTTCTTCTCTTTTTTAGTAAATGTATACAGGAGAAGGGGTTACTAACCCATTGCTCCCGGCATTTTAGTCGCCTCATACGACACGCATGGCTTACGGAGGAAAGATTCTTTTCCACTTCCCCATGGACAATAGAAGAAATAAAAAAGAACAAGAGCTATTTAGAAAAAGGAGAAAAACCTAGATGTATGTATATATATATATGCATGTGCGTGTCTGTGAAGTGTGACCAAAGTGTAAGTAGGAGTAGCAAGATATCCCTGTTATCTAGCGTGTTTATGAGACAGAAAAAGAAACCAGCAATCCTACCATCATGCAAAACAGTTACAGGTTTTTGTTTCACAGTCATCTGGCAGGACGGTAGTACTTCCCTGGGTGGTTGCTGTCTACCAGGATAAGGACTTGGTACCTGAAGTCTTTATGGAAGGGGATCCCCCTTCCAAACACTTGTAAACTCCTCCATCCTCTCCCCTTCTCCCGTAATCCATACATCACCATGTCTTAATAAAGGTAAGTGTGATGTTATCATTGTTTTATTCTTCATGTATCATTGTTTTCTGTGTAGGTAAATGTATATTTCATGTAGGAAAATATTTTTTAATACTTTTGGGTGTCTGAAACGGATTAATTGGATTTCCATTATTTCCTATTGGGGAAATTAATTCAGAATTCGTCAGTTTCGGGTTTAGCCACTCTTTCTGGAATGGATTAACCCTTTGACTGTCGCAGGCCCCTTTCAGAAACTGTCATTCTATGTCACAAAATTTTTGAAAAAAAAAAAAAAAAAATTATTTTTCTTATGAAATGATAGAGAATCTGTTCCTGATGGTAATGACACCAAAAGTTCGAAATTTGGTTGAAAACCCATGGAAATACGCTCCCGCGAAGTTAGCGACCTATGCGACATATATGTATCGGCGATTTCGCCGACTTTGAGCCCTGCTTTTAGATAATTACGTTGTTCCAGTTGACCAAACTCATAGCTATTTCTTTAGAACTCCATTTTATCTATCAGTTGAGTACACGAAACTGCCCATTTACCAATTTGAACTACCCAATAAAGTGGTCAGAAATTGACAATTTGGCCAATTTCACGCAAAATGAAAAAGATGCCAATTTCAAAATAGGGTCCAGAATAAACAAGGTAGACATTCTTGGCACTAAAAAACACATCCTCTGTTCATTAGTCACATCTCTAGGCCCCTCTTATATTACTATTGCTTTCTATTTTGATTTTTTATTCATACAAAAAAAATACAAATTTACCGTTATGCAGACTACTGCATTATTGTAAAAATGGTATAAATAATATCAGTGCACTAGTGAAAGAATATTAGACTCCCCAGTTGACATGTATTGGACATGTGGTGTGATTTGCTTACTCCTGAACACTGGTGAAAATCGAACATTTCCGCTTACTTTGAGCTCAGTTTCAAGGTCGTTTTCATCGTGAAAGTATGAAAATCATCTCTATTTCTGTAATATGCTTTCCATTTATTCCTAAGACCATGAAAACGAGAATACAACGATAAATACTATATGAAATAAACCTCGAAGTTGACATTTTATCCCCAAAAAACGGTCTGAGTTTTTTTTTCTCATTACGCACTGTGTGCTGCAGGTTTTTTTTTTATGTGGTGCACACTGACCACACAGACCCATTCTCTCACATGTGGGCCTACCAGCTTTCTCCCGCTTGATTTGAAAGCCGCTAGAATTATTGAGTATATATACGTCAGAAACAGTGGCCGCGTAAGATATTTATATGGCGTAAACAGTCAATGGGTTAATTTATGAAAACAGGGTTAAACTGTAAATATAAAGCACTAATAAAATGGATTAATGAGCATTTAACATCACACTTACTTTTATTGAAGACTCCTGTTGGTGTATGGCAGACAGGAAGGAGAGGAGAGGGAGGCGAGTTTATTATGCTTCAATATGACGCTAATACCCTCTAAAGCTTATTTATCTTCACAATTCATCTAATATGACATAATAAGAAATATTAATAACATTAGAAACATGATATATACTCTAGAATGAATAAAATATGTCTTTCTGTATGTTATAAGTGATGAGATGTTGTTGTTGGGTTTATAAGGGCCACTGACAGCATAAGTCATACATATTAGTGGTGGTGGAGGTTGCAGCAGAAGCCTGCACCACTATTCATACAAACAATGTATGTAATTTATAAGTAAGAAATATTTACACTTTATAAATAAGAAATATTTACCTTTATAAATAAGAAATATTTACACTTCCCTGGAGATGTTAGTTTAACCCTTTCAGGGTTTCTGACATACTAGTACGGCTTACGCACCAGGGTTTTTGACGTACTAGTACACCCAAATTCTAGCACCCTCAAAACTAGTGAGAGAAAGCTGGGAGGCCTACATATGAAAGAATGGGTCTATGTGGTCAGTGTGCACAGTATAAAAAGAATTTCCCGCAGCACACAGTGCGTAATGAGAAAAAAAAAAACTTTGACAATGTTTTTTTGGGTTTTAAAACAGCGACTTTGCACTGTATTTTCATATGGTTTTATGATGGTATTCTAATTTTCCTGGTTTTGCTTTATAGAATGGAAGACATTTACAGAAATTGAGATGACTTTGATTGGGTTTTTCAATGAAAAGTACCCTTTAAATTGAGCTCAAAGTAGCAGAAATCTTAGATTTTGCCAAAATTCAAAAGTACACAAATCATGCTACGCATCCAATACACGTAACTGGTGAGTCTAATATTCTTTCACAAGTGTGCTGATATTATTTATACCTTTCTACACTAATGCAGTAGTCTGCATAACAGTAAATCTTCCGTTTTTTGTGAGAATAAAAATTCAAAGTGGAAAGTAAAAGAATGTAAGAGGGGCATGGGGACGTGACTAATGAACAGAGGAAATGTTATTTTAGTGCCAGGAATGTCTTTCTTGCTTATTCTGGACCCTATTTGGAAATTGGCATCTTTTGAAATTTGTGTGAAATTGGCAAAATTGCTAAATTCTGCCCACTTTATTGGATAGTTGAAATCGGTAAATGGGTGGTTTCTTGTATTCATTTGATAGAAAATATGGAGTTCTAGCAAAATAGTTATGATTTTTGTCGACTAATACACTGGAATTGGCCAAAAATAGGGCTCAAAGTGGGCAAAATCGCTGATGCGTAAACATCGTTGAGACCGCTAACTTCGCAAGAGTATAATTCTGTAAGTTCTCCATCAAATTTCATACTTTTGGTGTCATTATGATCGGGAAAAGATTCTCTGTCTTTTCATAAGAAATAATAATTTTCTTTTATTTTTTTTAAATTTGGCAACCCTGAGAACAAGTCTGGGAGAGGGCCTGTTGACCCTGAAAGGGTTAATTAGTTAGTTTGATGGAGGAGATGCTGACAGAGGTTTAAGGTGGTGGAAGATAGCAGGGCAGCGTATGTTCAGTGGCCCTATACACCTCTAATAACACTGGAGAGTTACTTTTGTGTTGTTTTTCTATTGCTTAATCACTTAAATTACTTGCTACACTGTTAATGCTACACTTTATCGCTGGCTGGCCTGTATCGATACCTGCCGCTTTAGTATCGTACATATCGTAGAATCACTGAAGAAGGCACATTCTCCCCTCTCTCGTCCTCCTCCACTTTGGTACTTTGCTATGAGTTTTTTCTTGAATTCTATCACATTTGTTTCCTTCTTTACCAAAGGGCTAGCACTAGGTGCTTTGTTTGGGCCCATGGTGGCTTATTTAGCAGTTGCAAGCACAAAAAACAATGGATTATTATAAAATGTATTGTATGAACCCGTGGTGTGATGGTCACTTGCCCACAGATCATGCCACACTGACTCTGAATGTTGTGTGGGAGCCTCTGTGTATGCCTGGGTGCTCCCGGCCGCATGGACACATCCCATTCAACAGACGAATCGCGAGGCAACTCACAAACCACGAGGCTTTATTTTGATGAAAAAAACTGCCAAAAGTCAAAATTCACAAAGGGCGAGGCTCATGAAACTCGAGGGTCCACTGTATTTCACTAGTATTCCTTCTATTCTGTCGACTTAGTACAAGAAACCACCCATTTACCTATTTCAATTATCCAATAATTTCAGTAGTACCAGTACCAGTAACCAGTTACCAGTGTCAGTAGTAGTGACTCACTACCAACAGTCTATGGGAATCACTTGTTATCCACTGCTACAGCTGACCTTAGCATGTTTTGAACACTGCTCACCCCTAGGAACCATCTCGTGAGTCAGTCTAAAGATAGGGAGCGGAGACGTAGGTCAGGCTTGGTGCTTCCCATACATTCCGTTATAATTATACTCCATTATTGACTATGTGAGTATCCTTACCCAATCCATGTTCTGAACCCCACATGACAATAAAGTGATCATAAATCAGTAATTTGGACAACTTCACACAAATTTCAATAGATGCCAATTTCAAAATAGGGTCCAAAATAAACAATGCAGACATATCCCAAGGCCCCTCTTATATTACACTTGCTTTCCATCCTGAGTTTTTTTTTTTTTTTTTTCAACAAGTCTGCCGTCTCCCACCGAGGCAGGGTGACCCAAAAAAGAAAGAAAATCCCCAAAAAAAGAAAATACTTTCATCATCATTCAACACTTTCACCACACTCACACATTATCACTGCTTTTGCAGAGGTGCTCAGAATACAACAGTTTAGAAGCATATACGTATAAAGATACACAACATATCCCTCCAAACTGCCAATATCCCAAACCCCTCCTTTAAAGTGCAGGCATTGTACTTCCCATTTCCAGGACTCAAGTCCGACTATATGAAAATAACCGGTTTCCCTCAATCCCTTCACTAAATATTATCCTGCTCACACTCCAACAGATCGTCAGGTCCCAAGTATCATTCGTCTCCATTCACTCCTATCTAACACGCTCATGCACGCTTGCTGGAAGTCCAAGCCCCTCGCCCACAAAACCTCCTTTACCCCCTCTTTCCAACCCTTTCGAGGACGACCCCTACCCCTCCTTCCTTCCCCTATAGATTTATATGCTTTCCATGTCATTCTACTTTGATCCATTCTCTCTAAATGACCAAACCACCTCAACAACCCCTCTTCTGCCCTCTGACTAATACTTTTATTAACTCCACACCTTCTCCTAATTTCCACACTCCGAATTTTCTGCATAATATTTACACCACACATTGCCCTTAGACAGGACATCTCCACTGCCTCCAACCATCTCCTCACTGCTGCATTTACCACCCAAGCTTCACATCCATATAAGAGTGTTGGTACTACTATACTTTCATACATTCCCTTCTTTGCCTCCATAGATAACGTTTTTTGACTCCACATATACCTCAACGCACCACTCACCTTTTTTTCCCTCATCAATTCTATGATTAACCTCATCCTTCATAAATCCATCCGCTGACACGTCAACTCCAAGTATCTGAAAACATTCACTTCTTCCATACTCCTCCTCCCCAATTTGATATCCAATTTTTCTTTATCTAAATCATTTGATACCCTCATCACCTTACTCTTTTCTAAGTTCACTTTCAACTTTCTACCTTTACACACATTCTCAAACTCATCCACTAACCTTTGCAATTTTTCTTTAGAATCTCCCATAAGCACAGTATCATCAGCAAAAAGTAACTGTGTCAATTCCCATTTTGAATTTGATTCCCCATAATTTAATCCACCCCTCTCCCGAACACCCTAGCATTTACTTCTTTTACAACCCCATCTATAAATATATTAAACAACCATGGTGACATTACACATCCCTGTCTAAGACCTACTTTTACCGGGAAGTAAGCTCCCTCTCTTCTACACACCCTAACCTGAGCCTCACTATCCTCATAAAAGCTCTTTAAAGCATTTAGCAACTTACCACCTATTCCATATACTTGCAACATCTGCCACATTGCTCCTCTATCCACTCTATCATATGCCTTTTCTAAATCCATAAATGCAATAAAAACTTCCCTACCTTTATCTAAATACTGTTCACATATATGCTTCAATGTAAACACTTGATCTACACATCCCCTACCCACTCTGAAGCCTCCCTGCTCATCCGCAATCCTACATTCTGTCTTACCTCTAATTCTTTCAATTATAACCCTACCGTATACTTTTCCTGGTATACTCAGTAAACTTATTCCTCTATAATTTTTACAATCTCTTTTGTCCCCTTTCCCTTTATATAAAGGGACTATACATGCTCTCCGCCAATCCCTAGGTACCTTCCCCTCTTTCATACATTTATTAAACAAAAGTACCAACCACTCCAACACTATATCTCCCCCTGCTTTTAACATTTCTGTCATGATCCCATCAGTTCAAGCTGCTTTACCCCCTTTCATTCTACGTAATACCTCACGTACCTCCACCACACTTACATTCTGCTCTTCTTCACTCCTAAAAGATGGTATACCTCCCTGGCCAGTGCATGAAATTACCGCCTCCCTTTCTTCCTCAACATTTAAAAGTTCCTCAAAATATTCTCGCCATCTACCTAATACCTCCCTCTCCCCATCTACTAACTCCCCTACTCTGTTTTTTAACTGACAAATCCATATTTTCCTAGGCTTTCTTAACTTGTTTAACTCACTCCAAAATTTTTTCTTATTTTCATTAAAATTTCTTGACAGTGCCTCTCCCACTCTATCATCTGCTCTCCTTTTGCACTCTCTCACCACTCTCTTCACCTTTCTTTTACTCTCCATATACTCTGCTCTTCTTATAACACTTCTGCTTTGTAAAAACCTCTCATAAGCTACCTTTTTCTCTTTTATCACACCCTTTACTTCATCATTCCACCAATCACTCCTCTTCCCTCCTGCCCCCACCCTCCTATAACCACAAACTTCTGCCCCACATTCTAATACTGCATTTTTAAAACTATTCCAACCCTCTTCAACCCCCCCGCACTACTCATCTTTGCACTAGCCCACCTTTCTGCCAATAGTCGCTTATATCTCGCCCGAACTTCCTCCTCCCTTAGTTTATAAACTTTCACCTCCCTCTTACTTGTAGTTGCCACCTTCCTCTTTTCCCATCTACCTCTTACTCTAACTGTAGCTACAACTAAATAATGATCCGATATATCAGTTGCCCCTCTATAAACATGTACATCCTGGAGCCTACCCATCAACCTTTTATCCACCAATACATAATCTAACAAACTACTTTCATTACGTGCTACATCATACCTTGTATATTTATTTATCCTCTTTTTCATAAAATATGTATTACTTATTACCAAATTTCTTTCTACACATAGCTCAATTAAAGGCTCCCCATTTACATTTACCCCTGGCACCCCAAATTTACCTACTACTCCCTCCATAACATTTTTACCCACTTTAGCATTAAAATCCCCAACCACCATTACTCTCACACTTGATTCAAAACTCCCCATGCATTCACTCAACATTTCCCAGAATCTCTCTCTCTCCTCTACACTTCTCTCTTCTCCAGGTGCATACACACTTACTATAACCCACTTTTCACATCCAATCTTTATTTTACTCCACATAATCCTTGAATTTATACATTTGTAGTCCCTCTTCTCCTGCCATAACTTATCCCTCAGCATTATTGCTACTCCTTCTTTAGCTCTAACTCTATTTGAAACCCCTGACCTAATCCCATTTATTCCTCTCCATTGAAACTCTCCCACCCCCTTCAGCTTTGTTTCACTTAAAGCCAGGACATCCAGTTTCTTCTCATTCATAACATCCACAATCATCTCTTTCTTATCATTTGCACAACATCCACGCACATTCAGACTTCCCACTTTGACAATTTTCTTCTTCTTATTCTTTTTAGTAATCTTTACAGGAAAAGGGGTTACTAGCCCATTGTTCCCGGCATTTTAGTTGACTTTTACAACACGCATGGCTTACGGAGGAAAGATTCTTATTCCACTTCCCCATGGATATAAAAGGAAAAGTAATAAGACCAAGAACTATTAAGATAAAATCAAAGAAAACTCAGATGAGTGTGTATAAATAAACGTGTACATGTATGTGTAGTGTGACCTAAGTTTAAGTAGAAGTAGCAAGACATGCCTGTAATCTTGCATATTTATGAGACAGACAAAAGACACCAGCAATCCTACCATCATGTAAAACAATTACAGGCTTTCGTTTTACACTCACTTGGCAGGACGGTAGTACCTCCCTGGGTGGTTGCTGTCTACCAACCTACTACCAACCTGAGTTTTTATTGACACAAAAAAATAGAAGATTTACTGTTATGCAGACTACTGCATTATTGTAATAACTGTATAAATAATGTTAACCCATTTGTGACAGTGTATCAAATGAGCCAGATGGACATGTATTGGACGTACGACATGATTTGTTTAAACTTGAGCATCAGCAAAAATCAAACATTTCCACTACTTTGAGCTCATTTTCAAGGTACTTTCTGTCCTGAAACCAATCAAAATCATCTCTTTTTCTGAAATATATCTTTCACTCTATCAAACGAGAGCAAAAAACTGAGAATACAACCATAAAAACCATATAAAAATACACCACAAAGTTGCTGTTTTACACCAAAACCACGGTCAGTTTTTTTTTACTCATGCACTGCAAGCTGCAGGATTTTTTTATACAGTGCACACTTACCACACAGACCTATTCCCTTATTACTAGGCCCAAATTTACCAGGCACAACTTACATGAGAGAGCTGAGCTCATGGCATCATACTGCAGGATCAACAGTGGCTTCAAAGCTGTGATACAATGGGATCAACAATGAAAGGGTTAATAAAGTTAACCAATCTGACTTACACAAGAAAGGTTATCAATGCTGCTTCCAAAGTGAAGAGCTGAAATTTACAACTCAATATCTTCACTTACACATAGGCTACTAAACCACTTCATCAGAACCTGATCTAGTTCAGAACGTTTTCCTTCCTTCATTGTTTTCCTTTTACACATCTCTTTTTCTGAATCACTGTTAGCAAAGAAACCCAAATAATTTTTCTTTCTGTTTTTTTGTCATAAACTGTTGAAGAGCCAGTGCTGTATAATTCACACAAGCTTCTCACAGATACACAGCTGTCAAGTTTTTCAAAAGTTCAATCTTATCTTTATGGACAATGTATAATGTTTGCACTTTATGCAATGAGAAGCATTTCCTTTATTCATTGGAACCATGGCTGGGTTTAAAGTGAGCAGGTTAAACCAATAAATGGAGAAAAACAAACTGGAATGTCTTGCCTGTGTTTGCAAGTGACACCAACAGTGTTTATGCAGAAAGTAGCAGCAAGTTGGAGAAGCGAGCCAGGAAATTTGAAATTACGCTAGCCGAAATCAGTGCCGGATTAGTGATGGAACCGGATTAGTGACTGCCGGTTCAGTAATCAATCAATCAATCAATCAAGTTTATTCTCTATAAGGATTACAATGCGGGGTTTACAGATTTTGAATATTGTGTGGCTTACATGTTTTAAAATACTAATTACAGAGGGGGCCACTAGGACACCTAGCATGGCTAGGCATTTCGGGCAGACTTAGATTAATTTTAAACTTTAAATTATTACAGATTATGGTATTAAGGCAAGTGACTACATTATAGTTTGTGAGTTTAGCAATGTGAATGCTTTTGTTTTGGCACAATACATAGTGTCTATATTGGAGTATCATAGGCAAACTTATGACTAGCTAGGATTCATTATTTTAAGATTAAGATTTGTATTTCTGTGTTTGTAGTCAATGGGTGAGTGAGTGTAAGTGTGAACCACCAGGTGGTTTACATGTAGTTAGTTGACAGGGTGTATCAGGGAGATAAGATGTTTTCTAACTGTAGTTTTGAAAGTGATGAATGTGTCTGCAGTTCTAGAATTTTCAGGTAGGGTGTTCCAGATTTTAGGCCCTTTGACACACATTGAATTTTTGTAAAGGTTTAGTTGGACACAGGGAATGTCATAGAGATGTTTGTGTCTGTTGTTATGCCTGTGGGCCCTGTCACAACTATCAAGAAAGTGTTTTAGGTCAAGGTTAATATTGGAATTTAATGTCCTGTAGATGTAGATTGCACAGTAGTAAGTGTGGATGTTCTGAACAGGGAGTAAGTTTAGATCTATAAAGAGTGGGGGAAGGGGGTGTTGCCAGGGATAGGATTCAGGGATTATTCTTACTGCGCCTTTATGTTGGGATATTATTGGCTTTAGATGTGTTGCTGCAGTTGATCCCCAAGCACAAATAGCATAGGTGAGGTATGGATAAATGAGGGAATGGTATAGTGTGAGAAGGGCAGTTTGCAGCACATAATATCGTATCTTGGAGAGGATCCCCACCGTTTTGGATACTTTTTTTGTTATGTGTTGGATGTGGATGCTGAAATTTAGGTTGTTGTCGAGGTATAGACCTAGGAATTTGCCCTCATTATGTCTGGCAATTAGAGTGTTGTCGATCTTAATGTTAAGTTGCGCAACACCTGCTCTGCTACCAAACATAATGTAGTAGGTTTTGTCAGTGTTAAGTGTAAGTTCATTGGCTGTCATCTAAATCAGAATTTTGAGCAGCTCCTCATTGACAATGGTGTTGAGGGTGGCAAGATTAGAGTGGGAGATGACGTAAGTCGTGTCGTCAGCAAAGAGAATGGGTTTCAGGTGTTGGGATACATTTGGAAGATCATTAATGTAAATGAGGAAGAGCAGGGGACCAAGGACACTTCCCTGCAGAACTCCAGTATCAAGTGGCCATTTTGATGAGGCTGTCTCTTTAATGGTGACATAGTGATACCTATTAATAAGGTAGGATTTGAAATATACAAGCGCATGGCCTCTTATACCATAATGGTCAAGTTTGTGGAGTAGGATGCCATGGTCTACTGTGTCAAACGCTTTTCTTAGGTCAATAAAAATTCCTAGCGGATATTCCTCATTTTCCAATGCTGTGTAAAGCAGATCTAGCATTTTTACACCTGCATCATTAGTGCTTTTATTTTTCCTGAATCCAAATTGGCAGGGGTTGAGTACGTTTTGTGCCGTTATAAATGAATATAGTCTCCTGTGCACGAGTTTCTCAAAGATTTTGGATAGCAATGGTAAGTTTGATATTGGCCTATAGTTGTTTACATCTGTAGGGTCACCACCTTTATGTATTGGTGTAACCCTTGCTGTCTTGAGTAGTTTCTAGTGATTGTTAAAAAGTAATGTAATAACATGCGAAAGGACATGGGCGCTCCACTTGTACAATAATGTGGACGTGAGACAGATTCCCGAGTTATTTTTGAGTGACTTTATAACTGCGGTGACTTCCGTGGGCTCAGCTGGTACAAGATAGAGGGAATTTGGAAAATTCCATCTAGGTAGTCCCGGCACGGGCGTTGGTATGTGGGATTTTACTGGCGAGATCAGATCCTATGTTTGAGAAGAAGTCGTTATCTTGTTAGCTGTATCAGTGGGATGCAGTGGTGTTTCCTTAGGTTTGGTTAGGGGCAATATCTTTTTTTTTTTCAGTTTGTGGGGGCCTAAAATCTGAGAGAGTGTTTTCCAGGTCTTTTTTATATCTCCTCTTTTGTCAGTTGAATCTGTGGAGTAGTACGTTGTTTGGCTTTTTTTATTAATTGGTGGGGAACTGATGAATATTGTTTAAGATATCTTTGTGCATTAAGCCTGTCTTATGCTTTTATTTGGTGTTTCTTATCAATGGATTTTAGAAATGCTGCTGGTTAGCATGGGCAAAACGAGCCTTTATTCGTGACTGTTTCATTTTTATTAGGACAATGTTTGTGTATAGTCTAAAGTTTTGTAAGAAAATGTCTGTCCAATCGTCATACCATTGGATTGGAGAATTCTGTGGCCAACTGTATTAGGTGAGCAATATAGCTGGCCTAAAATAGGGTTTTAGTACACACTTACTTACCGAACCCTTTTTATGTTGAGACCCTATCAGAAACTTGCTCTCTGTGTCAAAGATTTAAAAAAAAAAATATTTTTCTTATGAATAATTTTTCCCGATGGTAAATGAACCAAAAGTATGAAGTTTGATGGAAAACTTATTTGGATTTTGCTCTCACGAAGTTAGCAGCTCGTGGATTTATGCATCGGCGATTTTGCCACTTGAGTCTATTTCGGGCCAATTTCCCTTGTTCAGTTGGGCCAAACTCTTAGTTATTTGTGAACTCCTTTGTTCTATCATTGAGTACAAGACTCACCATTTCTGATTTCAATACCAATAAAGTGATCAGAAAATTTGGGAATTTTGGGCCCAATTCATATACAGTCAAGGAAGGCCCAATTTCAAAAAATGGTCCAGAATTACAATGAAACATTCCTAGCACTAAAATAACATTTCTTCTCATTAGTCATGTCTCCCAAGGTCCCTCTTATATAGGCTGGCTTTCCATTTTGAACTTTTATTCACACAACATTTGAAGTTATTGTATGCGAGTAATGATTATTGTAAAAATGGTATAATTTAAAATGACATTTCTAAGCATATTAGACCCACCAGGTGACGTATATTGGACGGTGACGTGATTGTTTACTCTTGAACATCAGCAAAATCAAACATTTCCTCTACTTGAGCTCAATTTCGAGGTACTGTACTGTACTTTTAGTCTATAAAACCATTCAAAATCATCTCTAGTTTTGTAACATATCTTCCATTCTATCAAATGAGACCAAGAAAATGAGACTACAACTCGCCAAATTTTCAAAAAAAAAAAAAAAAAAAAAAAAAAAAAAAAAAAAAAAAAAAAAAAAAACTTATGAAAAGATAGAGAATCTTTTCCTGATCATAATGACACCAAAAGTATGAAATTTGATGGGAAACTTATGGAATTATGCTCTCGCGAAGTTAGCAGTCTCGACGATGTTTACCCATGGGCGATTTTGCCCACTTTGAGCCCTATTTTCAGCCAATTTCAGTGTAATAGTCGACAAAAATCATAACTATTTCACTAGAACTCCATTTTTTCTATCGAATGAGTACAAGAAACCACCCATTTACCGATTTCAACTATCCAATAAAGTGGTCAGAATTTAGCAATTTTGCCAATTTCACACAAATTTCAAAAGATGCCAATTTCCAAATAGGGTCCAGAATAAACAAGAAAGACATTCCTGGCACTAAAATAACAAGTTCTCTGTTCGTTAGTTACATTTCCAGGCCCCTCTTATATTTCTTTGGCTTTCCACTTTGAATTTTTATTCTCACAAAAAATAGAAGATTTACTGTTATGCAGACTACTGCATTAGTGTAGAAATGGTATAAATAATATCAGCGCACTTGTGAAAGAATATTAGACTCACCAGTTGATGTGTATTGGATGCGTAGCACGATTTGTTTACTTTTGAACTTTGGCAAAAATCGAAGATTTCTGCTACTTTGAGCTTAATTTCAAGGTACTTTTCATTGTAAAACCAATCAAAATTGTCTCAATTTCTGTAATATGTCTTCCATTCTATAAAATGAAACCAGGAAAACTAGAATACCATCATAAATACCATACGAAAATACAGTGCAAAGTCGCTGTTTTAAACCAAAAACACTGAAAGTTTTTTTTTTCTCATTACGCACTGTGTGCTGCAGGATTTTTTTTATACTGCACACACTAACCACATAGACCCATTCTTTCATATGTAGGCCTACCAGCTTTCTCTCACTAGATTTGAGGGCGACAGAATTTAGGCGTACTAGTACGTCAAAAACCCTGGTGTGCAAGCCGTACTAGTATGTCAGAAACCATGAAAAGGTTAAACAAAAAAACACGGTCAGAGTTTTTTTTTCTCGTTATGCACTGCGTGCTGCAGGATTATTTTTATACTGCACACGCTGACCACTCAAACCCATTCTCTCATATGTAGGCCTACCAGCTTTCTTCCGCAAGATCTGAAACCGCTAGAATTTTGGCATATTACGGGACCGACACTGACTTGCAAGCCATAATATTACAGGACTGACAGTGAAAGGGTTAAAATATTTTCATCCTTAGCTTTCAGTGAGTGGTGAATACATTTATTGTAGGAAGTCTGAATAAAGGAAGAATGGGTATAACTGAAAACTGTTGTATTAGTGAAACACTGCAAAGCAAAGTGCTGTAAAGCGAGGCCTGCCTGTAAGATAAGATTTCGTTCGGATTTTTAACCCCGGAGGGTTAGCCACCCAGGATAACCCAAGAAAGTCAGTGCGTCATCGAGGACTGTCTAACTTATTTCCACTGGGGTCCTCAATCTTGTCCCCCAGGATGCGGCCCACACCAGTCGACTAACACCCAGGTACCTATTTGCTGCTAGGTGAACAGGACAACAGGTGTAAGGAAACGTGTCAAAATGTTTCCACCTGCTGGGAATCGAACCCGGGCCCTCCGTGTGTGAAGCGGGAGCTTTAGCCACTAGGCCACAGTAATTATAGAGTGAAGCAATATAATAAACAAAGCTAGTCCTCACCTGTAGTAGTCTTGCTATGGAGAGGAACATGATGCCATATAAGAAGCCATTGTACTGGAAGTGTATGTGGTCAATTAACAGAAGCCCAGCATTACCAAACAGAATGAGAAAGAGCAGGTACACTACATCCTCTCGCCTGCCACAGGATCGGCTAACTTGCTCACAGCACCTGCAGACAAAAGTGAGAAACACCCTAGTGCACATCAATTCATATCATAAATATTATAATAAATCTTTGAAATTTTTATTAATACAGTTAATAAAAAGAGATATCTGCAATATTTTTCACCAAATGCAATGATATTTTTTGCATATTCATTTTAAGCAAAGTGTGGTAAGTTCATAGCTGCTTGGTGGATACTGGTCATGAACTGTAGGTATAATAATTACAATGGATGGTGTTCACAAGTAGAAATGGTCCTTCCCTACATGTGTCCGAGGTGGTGGCAGCTGCTGCTGCTGCTAAGGCACATACTACTATAGCAACACAAATCCTCCACACACTACTCACCCAATCACATTCATACTACTACAACCCTCCCACACCACATGTCTGAACACTTCTCACCTTCACCACAAGAAAGAGGGAACAGACGGCATATGTAGTGCTGTGTTACATATGATGAAATGAAGGACAGAATAGAAGAGAGGGAAACAATGGGAGAGAGAAGGAATGGGAGAGAGAAGTAATCAGAGAAAGAAAGGGAGGTGTTGGGAAAGAGGGAGAAGAAGAAAAAGAGAGGGAAGGAAAGAGAGACAGGAACCCATCTCAAATGAATACATTATTTTTAACTTCATTGTTAAACAATAAATTAAAAACAGAATATCACTGTCCTGGAATGCCTTTTTATGAGGAAACATTTGAAGTACTGAACACTCTTAATTATAAATGGTTTTCCAGAACATATCTCAACTGTTTGCTGGAGACTATGTATTTAGATCAGAGGCTCCTCAGGTGACTATTCTTGAGTTGAAGGCCAGGTAGTCCATTAGCAGTGATACATTAGTGAGAGGTGTTAGTGCATCAAAGAGTGACTCCTCACACACATTTCTATTCTCATGTCAAAACATAGAATATTCTACTTTGCAAATTATATTGGAGAATAAGGATACACCCCTGGTATAATAGATACAGTATGTGAGCATATTTCCTGCCACTTGACTACTCACTGCCCCCATTGTAACTAAACGAACTTCCACTGCACTTTTCCCAAAAAGCAACAAAACACAGCATACTAATATACTGTACAGTATACATGCATGGATGGCTATTTAGTGATTGTTAAATGACTTATGTACTGTACTGCAATTGTTGAAAATTTGGGGTTAAATACTACATTGTCCTTCCTGAAACTCTGATTTCCTCCATGAGTTTCTGGGAACTAAATTTTTCGACCATTTATTCCAAATCACAAGTTGTTATTTTAACATGTTGGACATTTTCCACTGAGGCAGGATGACCCAAAAAGAAAGAAAAAAGCCCAAAAAGAAAGAAAAAACTTTCATAATTATTCAACACTTTCACCATCACTCATACATAATCAATGCATTTGCAGAAGTGCTCAGATACGATAGTTTAGATGTTCCTCCAAACTGCCAATATCCCAGACCCCTCCTTTAAAGTGCAGGCACTGTACTTACCATTTCCAGGACTCAAGTCCGGTGAACTGGTTTCCCTGAATCCCTTCACAAAATACTACCCTGCTCACACTCCAACAGCTCGTCAAGTCCCAAAAGCCATTTGTCTCCATTCACTCCTATCTAATGCATTCATGCATGCTTGCTGGAAGTCCAAGCCCCTCAACCACAAAACCTCCTTTACCCCATACCTCCAACTTTTCTACATAATATTCACACCACACATTTACTGAGACAGGACATTTCCACTGCCTCCAGTCTCCTCCTCACTGCAGCATTTACAACCCAAGCTTCACATCCATATAAGAGTGTTGGTACCACCATACTCTTGTACATTCCCTTCTTTGCCTCCATGGATATGTTTTTTTGTCTCCACAGATACCTCAATGCACCACGCACCCTTTTTCCTTCTATGGTTAACCTTTTTTCTTTCTTTCAACACACCGGTCGTATTCCACCGAGGCAGGGTGGCACAAAAGGAAAAACGAAAGTTTCTCCTTTTCTTTCTTTCAACACACCGGCCATATCCCACTGAGGCGGGGTGGCCCAAAAGGAAAAACGAAAGTTTCTCCTTTTACATTTAGTAATATATACAGGAGAAGAGGTTACTAGCCCCTTGCTTCCGGCATTTTAGTTGCCTCTTACAACACGCATGGCTTATGGAGGAAGAATTCTGTTCCACTTCCCCATGGAGGTAAGAGGAAATAAACAAGAACAAGAACTAGAAAGGAAATAGAAGAAAACCCAGAGGGGTATGTATATATATGCTTGTACATGTATGTGTAGTGTGACCTAAGTGTAAGTAGAAGTAGCAAGACGTACCTGAAATCTTGCATGTGTTTTTTTTTTTTTTTAACAAGATGGTCGTCTCCCACCGAGGCAGGGTGACCGAAAAAAAAAAGAAAATCCCCAAAAAGAAAATACTTTCATCATCATTCAACACTTTCACCACACTCACACATTATCACTGCTTTTGCAGAGGTGCTCAGGATACAACAGTTTAGAAGCATATACATGTACGTATAAAGATACACAACATATCCCTCCAAACTGCCAATATCCCAAACCCCTCCTTTAAAGTGCAGGCACTGTACTTCCCATTTCCAGAACTCAAGTCCGACTATAAGAAAATAACCGGTTTCCCTGAATCCCTTCACTAAATATTACCCTGCTCACACTCCAACAAATCGTCAGGTCCCAAGTATCATTCGTCTCCATTCACTCCTATCTAACATGCTCATGCACGCTTGCTGGAAGTCCAAGCCCCTCGCCCACAAAACCTCCTTTACCCCCTCTTTCCAACCCTTTTGAGGATGACCCCTACCCCTCTTTCCTTCCCCTATAGATTTATATGCTTTCCATGTCATTCTACTTTGATCCATTCTCTCTAAATGACCAAACCACCTCAACAACCCCTCTTCTGCCCTCTGACTAATGCTTTTATTAACTCCACACCTTCTCCTAATTTCCACACTCCGAATTTTCTGCATAATATTTACACCACACATTGCCCTTAGACAGGACATCTCCACTGCCTCCAACTGTCTCCTCGCTGCTGCATTTACCACCCAAGCTTCACATCCATATAAGAGTGTTGGTACTACTATACTTTCATACATTCCCTTCTTTGCCTCCATAGATAATGTTTTTTGACTCCACATATACCTCAACGCACCACTCACCTTTTTTCCCTCATCAATTCTATGATTAACCTCATCCTTCATAAAATCCATCCGCCGACACCTCAACTCCCAAGTATCTGAAAACATTCACTTCTTCCATACTCCTCCTCCCCAATTTGATATCCAATTTTTCTTTATCTAAATCATTTGATACCCTCATCACCTTACTCTTTTCTATGTTCACTTTCAACTTTCTACCTTTACACACATTCTCAAACTCATCCACTAACCTTTGCAATTTTTCTTTAGAATCTCCCATAAGCACAGTATCATCAGCAAAAAGTAACTGTGTCAATTCCCATTTTGAATTTGATTCCCCATAATTTAATCCCACCCCTCTCCCGAACACCCTAGCATTTACTTCTTTTACAACCCCATCTATAAATATATTAAACAACCATGGTGACATTACACATCCCTGTCTAAGACCTACTTTTACCGGGAAGTATTCTCCCTCTCTTCTACATACCCTAACCTGAGCCTCACTATCCTCATAAAAGCTCTTTACAGCATTTAGTAACTTACCACCAGCAATCCTATCATCGTGTAAAACAATTACAGGCTTCCATTTTACACTCACTTGACAGGACGGTAGAACCTCCCTGGGCGGTTGCTGTCTATCAACCTACTACAGTGGACCCCCGGTTAACGAACTTTTTTCATTCCAGTAGTATGTTCAGGTGCCAGTACTGACCGAATTTTTTCCCATAAGGAATATTGTGAAGTAGATTAGTCCATTTCAGACCCCCAAACATACACGTACAAATGCACTTACATAAATACACTTACATAATTGGTCGCATTTGGAGGTGATCGTTAAGCGGGGGTCCACTGTATCTAGAATGGCTAACCTTATCCTTCATAAACCCATCTAATGGCAAGTCAACTCCCAAATATCTGAAAACATTCACTTCTTCCATACTCCTTCCCTCCAATGTGATACTCAATTTTTTAAACCAACTGATACCCTCATCACCTTACTCTT
>NC_069445.1:28483747-28499739 GCF_026875155.1 Cherax quadricarinatus | reverse complement strand
AAACCAGGAGGCAAAGAAGGGAAGTACAAGAGTATGGTGTACACCCCTTTTAATGGATGTGAAGCTTGGGTTGTAAATGCTGCAGTGAGGAGGAGACTGGAGGCAGGGGAAAAAGGGCCCTGTTCAGTAAATGTGTGGTGTGAATATTATGTAGAAAATTTTGGAGGTATGGGGTAAAGGAGGTTTTGTGGTTGAGGGGCTTGGACTTCCAGCAAGCATGCATGAATGCATTAGATAGGAGTGAATGGAGACAAATGGCTTTTGGGACTTGACGAGCTGTTGGAGTGTGAGCAGGGTAGTATTTTGTGAAGGGATTCAGGGAAACCAGTTCACCGGACTTGAGTCCTGGAAATGGTAAGTACAGTGCCTGCACTTTAAAGGAGGGGTCTGGGATATTGGCAGTTTGGAGGAACATCTAAACTATCGTATCTGAGCACTTCTGCAAATGCATTGATTATGTATGAGTGATGGTGAAAGTGTTGAATAATTATGAAAGTTTTTTCTTTCTTTTTGGGCTTTTTTCTTTCTTTTTGGGTCATCCTGCCTCAGTGGAAAATGTCCAACATGTTAAAATAACAACTTGTGATTTGGAATAAATGGTCGAAAAATTTAGTTCCCAGAAACTCATGGAGGAAATCAGAGTTTCAGGAAGGACAATGTAGTATTTAACCCCAATTTTTCAACAATTGCAGTACAGTACATAAGTCATTTAACAATCACTAAATAGCCATCCATGCATGTATACTGTACAGTATATTAGTATGCTGTGTTTTGTTGCTTTTTGGGAAAAGTGCAGTGGAAGTTCGTTTAGTTACAATGGGGGGCAGTGAGTAGTCAAGTGGCAGGAAATATGCTCACATACTGTATCTATTATACCAGGGGTGTATCCTTATTCTCCAATATAATTTGCAAAGTAGAATATTCTATGTTTTGACATGAGAATAGAAATGTGTGTGAGGAGTCACTCTTTGATGCACTAACACCTCTCACTAATGTATCACTGCTAATGGACTACCTGGCCTTCAACTCAAGAATAGTCACCTGAGGAGCCTCTGATCTAAATACATAGTCTCCAGCAAACAGTTGAGATATGTTCTGGAAAACCATTTATAATTAAGAGTGTTCAGTACTTCAAATGTTTCCTCATAAAAGGCATTCCAGGACAGTGATATTCTGTTTTTAATTTATTGTTTAACAATGAAGTTAAAAATAATGTATTCATTTGAGATGGGTTCCTGTCTCTCTTTCCTTCCCTCTCTTTTTCTTCTTCTCCCTCTTTCCCAACACCTCCCTTTCTTTCTCTGATTACTTCTCTCTCCCATTCCTTCTCTCTCCCATTGTTTCCCTCTCTTCTATTCTGTCCTTCATTTCATCATATGTACACAGCACTACATATGCCGTCTGTTCCCTCTTTCTTGTGGTGAAGGTGAGAAGTTTCAGACATGTGGTGTGGGAGGGTTGTAGTAGTATGAATGTGATTGGGTGAGTAGTGTGTGGAGGATTTGTGTTGCTATAGTAGTATGTGCCTTAGCAGCAGCAGCAGCTGCCACCACCTCGGACACATGTAGGAAGGACCATTTCTACTTGTGAACACCATCCATTGTAATTATTATACCTACAGTTCATGACCAGTATCCACCAAGCAGCTATGAACTTACCACACTTTGCTTAAAATGAATATGCAAAAAATATCATTGCATTTGGTGAAAAATTTGCAGATATCTCTTTTTATTAACTGTATTAATAAAAATTTCAAAGATTTATTATAATATTTATGATATGAATTGATGTGCACTAGGGTGTTTCTCACTTTTGTCTGCAGGTGCTGTGAGCAAGTTAGCCGATCCTGTGGCAGGCGAGAGGATGTAGTGTACCTGCTCTTTCTCATTCTGTTTGGTAATGCTGGGCTTCTGTTAATTGACCACATACACTTCCAGTACAATGGCTTCTTATATGGCATCATGTTCCTCTCCATAGCAAGACTACTACAGGTGAGGACTAGCTTTGTTTATTATATTGCTTCACTCTATAATTACTGTGGCCTAGTGGCTAAAGCTCCCCCTTAAACACACGGAGGGCCCGGGTTCGATTCCCAGCAGGTGGAAACATTTTGACAACGTTTCCTTACACTGTTGTCCTGTTCACCTAGCAGCAAATAGGTACCTGGGTGTTAGTCGACTGTGTGGGGCCGCATCCTGGGGACAAGATTGAGGACCCCAGTGGAAATAAGTTAGACAGTCCTCGATGACGCACTGACTTTCTTGGGTTATCCTGGGTGGCTAACCCTCCGGGGTTAAAAAATCCGAACGAAATCTTATTTTAAACAGGCAGGCCTCGCTTTACAGCACTTTGCTTTGCAGTGTTTCACTAATACAACAGTTTTCAGTTATACCCATTCTTCCTTTATTCAGACTTCCTACAATAAATGTATTCACCACTCACTGAAAGCTAAGGATGAAAATATTTTAACCCTTTCACTGTCATCCTGTAATATTAGGGGCTTGCAAGTCAGTGTCGGTCCCGTAATATGCCAAAATTCTAGCGGTTTCAGATCTTGCGGAAGAAAGCTGGTAGGCCTACATATGAGAGAAATGGGTTTGAGTGGTCAGCGTGTGCAGTATAAAAAAAATAATCCTGCAGCACGCAGTGCATAACGAGAAAAAAAAAACTCTGACCGTGTTTTTTTGTTTAACCTTTTCATGGTTTCTGACATACTAGTACGGCTTGCACACCAGGGTTTTTGACGTACTAGTACGCCTAAATTCTTTTCGCCCCTAAATCTAGTGAGAGAAAGCTGGTAGGCCCTACATATGAAAGAATGGGTCCTATGTGGTTAGTGTGTGCAGTATAAAAAAAAATCCTGCAGCTACACAGTGCGTAATGAGAAAAAAAAAACTTTCAGTGTTTTTGGTTTAAAACAGCGACTTTGCACTGTATTTTCGTATGGTATTTATGATGGTATTCTAGTTTTCCTGGTTTCATTTTATAGAATGGAAGACATATTACAGAAATTGAGACAATTTTGATTGGTTTTACAATGAAAAGTACCTTGAAATTAGCTCAAAGTAGCAGAAATCTTCGATTTTTGCCAAAGTTCAAAAGTAAACAAATCGAGTCTAACGCATCCAATACACATCAACTGGTGAGTCTAATATTCTTTCACAAGTGCGCTGATATTTTTTATACCATTTCTACACTAATGCAGTAGTCTGCATAACAGTAAATTTCTTATTTTTTGTGAGAATAAAAATTCAAAGTGGAAAGCCAAAGAAATATAAGAGGGGCCTGGAAATGTAACAACGAACAGAGAACTTGTTATTTAGTGCCAGGAATGTCTTTCTTGTTTTATTCTGGACCCTATTTGGAAATTGGCATCTTTTGAAATTTGTTGAAATTGGCAAAATTGCTAAATTCTGACCACTTTATTGGATAGTTGAAATCGTAAATGGGTGGTTTCTTGTACTCATTCGATAGAAAAAAGGAGTTCTAGTGAAATAGTTATGATTTTTGTCGACTATTACACTGAATTGGCTGAAAAATAGGGCTCAAAGTGGGCAAAATCGCCATGGGTAAACATCGTCGAGACTGCTAACTTCGCGAAGCATAATTCCATAAGTTTCCCATCAAATTTCATACTTTTGGTGTCATTATGATCAGGAAAGTTCTCTATCTTTTCATAAGTTTTTTTTTTTTTTTTTTTTTTTTTTTTTTTTTTTTTTTTTTTGAAAATTTGGCGAGTTGTAGTCTCATTTTCTTGGTCTCATTTGATAGAATGGAAGATATGTTACAAAACTAGAGATGATTTTGAATGGTTTATAGACTAAAAGTACAGTACAGTACCTCGAAATTGAGCTCAAAGTAGAGGAAATGTTTGATTTTGCTGATGTTCAAGAGTAAACAAATCACGTCAAGCGTCCAATATACGTCACCTGGTGGGTCTAATATGCTTTCAGAAATGTGCTGATATTATTTATACCATTTTTTACAATAATGCATTACTCTGCATAACAATAAATCTTCTATGTTGTGTGTGAATAAAAGTTCAAAATGGAAAGCCAGCCTGATATAAGAGGGACCTAGAGACATGACTAATGAAGAGAGAAAATGTTATTTTAGTGCTAGGAATGTTTGCATTGTTAATTCTGGACCATATTTTGAAATTGGCCTTCCTTGACTTGTATATGAAATTGGCCAAATTACCAATTTCTGATCACTTTATTGGGTAGTTGAAATCAGTAAATGGGTGGTGTCTTGTACTCAATTGATAGAACAAAAGGAGTTCTAGCAAAATAACTAAGAGTTTGGTCAACTGGAACAATGGAATTGGCCGAAAATAGGACTCAAAGTGGGCAAAATCGCCGATGCATAAATATCACTGAGACTGCTAACTTCGTGAGAGCATAATTCCATAAGTTTTCCATCAAACTTCATACTTTTGGTGTCATTACCATCGGGAAAAGATTATTTCATAAGAAAAAATATTTTTTTTTTTAAATTCTTTGACACAGAGAGCAAGTTTCTGAGTAGGGGTCTCAACAGTGAAAGGGTTCAGGTAAGTAATGTGTGTACTATATATGCATATTTTAGGCCTAGCTATATTGCTCACTTAATACAGGTTGGCCACAGAATTCTCCAATTCCAATGGTATTGACGATTGGACAGACATTTTTCTTAACAAAATACTTAGACTATACGACAAACATTGTCCTATAAAAATGAAACAGATCACGAATAAAGGGCTCGATTGCCCATGGCTAACCAGCAGCATTCTGAAATCCATTGATAAGAAACACCAATATGAAAAGCAATATAGACAGGGCTTAATGCACAAAGATATTCTTAAACAATATTCATCAGTTCTCACCAAATTAATAAAGAAAGCCAAACAACTGTACTACTCCAGCAGATTCACTGACACAAGAGGAGATATAAAAAAGACCTGGAAAACACTCTCTCAGATTTTAGGGACCCACAAACTGAAAAAAAAATAAGAATATTGTCCTAACCAAACCTAAGGAAACACCACTGCATCCCACTGATACAGCTAACAAGATAAACGACTTCTTCTCAAACATAGGATCTGATCTCGCCAGTAAAATCCCACATACCAACGCCCGTGCCGGGGACTACCTAGATGGGAATTTTCCAAATTCCCTCTATCTTGTACCAGCTGAGCCCACGGAAGTCACCGCAGTTATAAAGTCACTCAAAAATAACTCGGGGAATCTGTCTCACGTCCCATCATTATTGTACAAGTGAGCGGCCCATGTCCTTTCGCATGTTATTACATTACTTTTTAACAAGTCACTAGAAACTACTCAAGACAGCAAGGGTTACACCAATACATAAAGGTGGTGACCCTACAGATGTAAACAACTATAGGCCAATATCAAACTTACCATTGCTATCCAAAATCTTTGAGAAACTCGTGCACAGGAGACTATATTCATTTATAACGGCACAAAACGTACTCAACCCCTGCCAATTTGGATTCAGGAAAAATAAAAGCACTAATGATGCAGGTGTAAAAATGCTAGATCTGCTTTACACAGCATTGGAAAATGAGGAATATCCGCTAGGAATTTTTATTGACCTAAGAAAAGCGTTTGACACAGTAGACCATGGCATCCTACTCACAAACTTGACCATTATGGTATAAGAGGCCATGCGCTTGTATATTTCAAATCCTACCTTATTAATAGGTATCACTATGTCACCATTAAAGAGACAGCCTCATCAAATGGCCACTTGATACTGGAGTTCTGCAGGGAAGTGTCCTTGGTCCCCTCCCTCTTCCTCATTTACATTAATGATCTTCCAAATGTATCCCAACACCTGAAACCCATTCTCTTTGCTGACGACACGACTTACGTCATCTCCCACTCTAATCTTGCCACCCTCAACACCATTGTCAATGAGGAGCTGCTCAAAATTCTGATTTAGATGACAGCCAATGAACTTACACTTAACACTGACAAAACCTACTACATTATGTTTGGTAGCAGAGCAGGTGTTGCGCAACTTAACATTAAGATCGACAACACTCTAATTGCCAGACATAATGAGGGCAAATTCCTAGGTCTATACCTCGACAACAACCTAAATTTCAGCATCCACATCCAACACATAACAAAAAAAGTATCCAAAACGGTGGGATCCTCTCCAAAATACGATATTATGTGCTGCAACTGCCCTTCTCACACTATACCATTCCCTCATTTATCCATACCTCACCTATGCTATTTGTGCTTGGGGATCAACTGCAGCAACACATCTAAAGCCAATAATATCCCAACATAAAGGCGCAGTAAGAATAATCCCTGAATCCTATCCCTGGCAACACCCCCTTCCCCCACTCTTTATAGATCTAAACTTACTCCCTGTTCAGAACATCCACACTTACTACTGTGCAATCTACATCTACAGGACATTAAATTCCAATATTAACCTTGACCTAAAACACTTTCTTGATAGTTGTGACAGGGCCCACAGGCATAACAACAGACACAAACATCTCTATGACATTCCCTGTGTCCAACTAAACCTTTACAAAAATTCAATGTGTGTCAAAGGCCTAAAATCTGGAACACCCTACCTGAAAATTCTAGAACTGCAGACACATTCATCACTTTCAAAACTACAGTTAGAAAACATCTTATCTCCCTGATACACCCTGTCAACTAACTACATGTAAACCACCTGGTGGTTCACACTTACACTCACTCACCCATTGACTACAAACACAGAAATACAAATCTTAATCTTAAAATAATGAATCCTAGCTAGTCATAATTTGCCTATGATACTCCAATATAGACAACTATGTATTGTGCCAAAACAAAAGCATTCACATTGCTAAACTCACAAACTATAATGTAGTCACTTGCCTTAATACCATAATCTGTAATAATTTAAAGTTTAAAATTAATCTAAGTCTGCCCGAAATGCCTAGCCATGCTAGGTGTCCTAGTGGCCCCCTCTGTAATTAGTATTTTAAAACATGTAAGCCACACAATATTCAAAATCTGTAAACCCCGCATTGTAATCCTTATAGAGAATAAACTTGATTGATTGATTGATTGATTACTGAACCGGCAGTCACTAATCCGGTTCCATCACTAATCCGGCACTGATTTCGGCTAGCGTAATTTCAAATTTCCTGGCTCGCTTCTCCAACTTGCTGCTACTTTCTGCATAAACACTGTTGGTGTCACTTGCAAACACAGGCAAGACATTCCAGTTTGTTTTTCTCCATTTATTGGTTTAACCTGCTCACTTTAAACCCAGCCATGGTTCCAATGAATAAAGGAAATGCTTCTCATTGCATAAAGTGCAAACATTATACATTGTCCATAAAGATAAGATTGAACTTTTGAAAAACTTGACAGCTGTGTATCTGTGAGAAGCTTGTGTGAATTATACAGCACTGGCTCTTCAACAGTTTATGACAAAAAAACAGAAAGAAAAATTACTTGGTTTCTTTGCTAACAGTGATTCAGAAAAAGAGATGTGTAAAAGGAAAACAATGAAGGAAGGAAAACGTTCTGAACTAGATCAGGTTCTGATGAAGTGGTTTAGTAGCCTATGTGTAAGTGAAGATATTGAGTTGTAAATTTCAGCTCTTCACTTTGGAAGCAGCATTGATAACCTTTCTTGTGTAAGTCAGATTGGTTAACTTTATTAACCCTTTCATTGTTGATCCCATTGTATCACAGCTTTGAAGCCACTGTTGATCCTGCAGTATGATGCCATGAGCTCAGCTCTCTCATGTAAGTTGTGCCTGGTAAATTTGGGCCTAGTAATAAGGGAATAGGTCTGTGTGGTAAGTGTGCACTGTATAAAAAAATCCTGCAGCTTGCAGTGCATGAGTAAAAAAAAACTGACCGTGGTTTTGGTGTAAAACAGCAACTTTGTGGTGTATTTTTATATGGTTTTTATGGTTGTATTCTCAGTTTTTTGCTCTCGTTTGATAGAGTGAAAGATATATTTCAGAAAAAGAGATGATTTTGATTGGTTTCAGGACAGAAAGTACCTTGAAAATGAGCTCAAAGTAGTGGAAATGTTTTATTTTTGCTGATGCTCAAGTTTAAACAAATCATGTCGTACGTCCAATACATGTCCATCTGGCTCATTTGATACACTGTCACAAATGGGTTAACATTATTTATACAGTTATTACAATAATGCAGTAGTCTGCATAACAGTAAATCTTCTATTTTTTTGTGTCAATAAAAACTCAGGTTGGGAGTAGGTTGGTAGACAGCAACCACCCAGGGAGGTACTACCGTCCTGCCAAGTGAGTGTAAAACGAAAGCCTGTAATTGTTTTACATGATGGTAGGATTGCTGGTGTCTTTTGTCTGTCTCATAATATGCAAGATTACAGGCATGTCTTGCTACTTCTACTTAAACTTAGGTCACACTACACATACATGTACACGTTTATTTATACACACTCATCTGAGTTTTCTTTGATTTTATCTTAATAGTTCTTGGTCTTATTACTTTTCCTTTTATATCCATGGGGAAGTGGAATAAGAATCTTTCCTCCGTAAGCCATGCGTGTTGTAAAAGTCAACTAAAATGCCGGGAACAATGGGCTAGTAACCCCTTTTCCTGTAAAGATTACTAAAAGAATAAGAAGAAGAAAATTGTCAAAGTGGGAAGTCTGAATGTGCGTGGATGTTGTGCAAATGATAAGAAAGAGATGATTGTGGATGTTATGAATGAGAAGAAACTGGATGTCCTGGCTTTAAGTGAAACAAAGCTGAAGGGGGTGGGAGAGTTTCAATGGAGAGGAATAAATGGGATTAGGTCAGGGGTTTCAAAGAGTTAGAGCTAAAAAAGGAGTAGCAATAATGCTGAGGGATAAGTTATGGCAGGAGAAGAGGGACTACAAATGTATAAATTCAAGGATTATGTGGAGTAAAATAAAGATTGGATGTGAAAAGTGGGTTATTAGTAAGTGTGTATGCACCTGGAGAAGAGAGAAGTGTAGAGGAGAGAGAGAGATTCTGGGAAATGTTGAGTGAATGCATGGGGGGTTTTGAATCAAGTGTGAGAGTAATGGTGGTTGGGGATTTTAATGCTAAAGTGGGTAAAAATGTTATGGAGGGAGTAGTAGGTAAATTTGGGGTGCCAGGGGTAAATGTAAATGGGGAGCCTTTAATTGAGCTATGTGTAAAAGAAATTTGGTAATAAGTAATACATATTTTTATGAAAAAGAGGATAAATAAATATACAAGGTATGATGTAGCACGTAATGAAAGTAGTTTGTTAGATTATGTATTGGTGGATAAAAGGTTGATGGGTAGGCTCCAGGATGTACATGTTTATAGAGGGGCAACTGATTATCGGATCATTATTTAGTTGTAGCTACAGTTAGAGTAAGAGGTAGATGGGAAAAGAGGAAGGTGGCAACTACAAGTAAGAGGGAGGTGAAAGTTTATAAACTAAGGGAGGAGGAAGTTCGGCGAGATATAAGCGACTATTGGCAGAAAGGTGGGCTAGTGCAAAGATGAGTAGTGGGGGGGGGTTGAAGAGGGTTGGAATAGTTTTAAAAATGCAGTATTAGAATGTGGGGCAGAAGTTTGTGGTTATAGGAGGGTGGGGGCAGGAGGGAAGAGGAGTGATTGGTGGAATGATGAAGTAAAGGGTGTGATAAAAGAGAAAAAGGTAGCTTATGAGAGGTTTTTACAAAGCAGAAGTGTTATAAGAAGAGCAGAGTATATGGAGAGTAAAAGAAAGGTGAAGAGAGTGGTGAGAGAGTGCAAAAGGAGAGCAGATATAGAGTGGGAGAGGCACTGTCAAGAAATTTTAATGAAAATAAGAAAAAATTTTGGAGTGAGTTAAACAAGTTAAGAAAGCCTAGGGAAAATATGGATTTGTCAGTTAAAAACAGAGTAGGGGAGTTAGTAGATGGGGAGAGGGAGGTATTAGGTAGATGGCGAGAATATTTTGAGGAACTTTTAAATGTTGAGGAAGAAAGGGAGGCGGTAATTTCATGCACTGGCCAGGGAGGTTACCATCTTTTAGGAGTGAAGAAGAGCAGAATGTAAGTGTGGTGGAGGTACGTGAGGTATTACGTAAATGAAAGGGGGTAAAGCAGCTTGAACTGATGGGATCATGACAGAAATGTTAAAAGCAGGGGAGATATAGTGTTGGAGTGGTTGGTACTTTTGTTTAATAAATGTATGAAAGAGGGGAAAGGTACCTAGGGATTGGCGGAGAGCATGTATAGTCCCTTTATATAAAGGGAAAGGGGACAAAAGAGATTGTAAAAATTATAGAGGAATAAGTTTAACTGAGTATACCAGGAAAAGTATACGGTAGGGTTATAATTGAAAGAATTAGAGGTAAGACAGAATGTAGGATTGCGGATGAGCAGGGAGGCTTCAGAGTGGGTAGGGGATGTGTAGATCAAGTGTTTACATGAAGCATATATGTGAACAGTATTTAGATAAAGGTAGGAAGTTTTTATTGCATTTATGGATTTAGAAAAGGCATATGATAGAGTGGATAGAGGAGCAATGTGGCAGATGTTGCAAGTATAATGGAATAGGTGGTAAGTTGCTAAATGCTTTAAAGAGCTTTTATGAGGATAGTGAGGCTCAGGTTAGGGGTGGTAGAAGAGAGGGAGCTTACTTCCCGGTAAAAGTAGGTCTTAGACAGGGATGTGTAATGTCACCATGGTTGTTTAATATATTTATAGATGGGGTTGTAAAAGAAGTAAATGCTAGGGTGTTCGGGAGAGGGGTGGGATTAAATTATGGGGAATCAAATCAAAATGGGAATTGACACAGTTACTTTTTGCTGATGATACGTGTGCTTATGGGAGATTCTAAAGAAAAAATTGCAAAGGTTAGTGGATGAGTTTGAGAATGTGTGTAAAGGTAGAAAGTTGAAAGTGAACTTAGAAAAGAGTAAGGTGATGAGGGTATCAAATGATTTAGATAAAGAAAAATTGGATATCAAATTGGGGAGGAGGAGTATGGAAGAAGTGAATGTTTTCAGATACTTGGGAGTTGACGTGTCAGCGGATGGATTTATGAAGGATGAGGTTAATCATAGAATTGATGAGGGAAAAAAAGGTGAGTGGTGCGTTGAGGTATATGTGGAGTCAAAAAACGTTATCTATGGAGGCAAAGAAGGGAATGTATGAAAGTATAGTAGTACCACACTCTTATATGGAGTGAAGCTTGGGTGGTAAATGCAGCAGTGAGGAGATGGTTGGAGGCAGTGGAGATGTCCTGTCTAAGGGCAATGTGTGGTGTAAATATTATGCAGAAAATTCGGAGTGTGGAAATTAGGAGAAGGTGTGGAGTTAATAAAAGTATTAGTCAGAGGGCAGAAGAGGGGGTTTTTGAGGTGGTTTGGTCATTTAGAGAGAATGGATCAAAGTAGAATGACATGGAAAGCATATAAATCTATAGGGGAAGGAAGGAGGGGTAGGGGTCGTCCTCGAAAGGGTTGGAAAGAGGGGTAAGGAGGTTTTGTGGGCGAGGGGCTTGGACTTCCAGCAAGCGTGCATGAGCGTGTTAGATAGGAGTGAATGGAGACGAATGATACTTGGGACCTGACGATCTGTTGGAGTGTGAGCAGGGTAATATTTAGTGAAGGGATTGAGGGAAACCGGTTATTTTCATATAGTCGGACTGAGTCCTGGAAATGGGAAGTACAATGCCTGCACTTTAAAGGAGGGGTTTGGGATATTGGCAGTTTGGAGGGATAGTTGTGTATCTTTATACTATATGCTTCTAAACTGTTGTATTCTGAGCACCTCTGCAAAAGCAGTGATAATGTGTGAGTGTGGTGAAAGTGTTGAATGATGATGAAAGTATTTTCTTTTTTTGGGATTTTCTTTCTTTTTTGGGTCACCCTGCCTCGGTGGGAGACGGCAGACTTGTTGAAAAAAAAAAAAAAAAAACTCAGGATGGAAAGCAAGTGTAATATAAGAGGGGCCTTGGGATATGTCTGCATTGTTTATTTTGGACCCTATTTTGAAATTGGCATCTATTGAAATTTGTGTGAAGTTGTCCAAATTACTGATTTATGATCACTTTATTGTCATGTGGGGTTCAGAACATGGATTGGGTAAGGATACTCACATAGTCAATAATGGAGTTATAATTATAACGGAATGTATGGGAAGCACCAAGCCTGACCTACGTCTCCGCTCCCTATCTTTAGACTGACTCACGAGATGGTTCCTAGGGGTGAGCAGTGTTCAAAACATGCTAAGGTCAGCTGTAGCAGTGGATAACAAGTGATTCCCATAGACTGTTGGTAGTGAGTCACTACTACTGACACTGGTAACTGGTTACTGGTACTGGTACTACTGAAATTATTGGATAATTGAAATAGGTAAATGGGTGGTTTCTTGTACTAAGTCGACAGATAGAAGGAATACTAGTGAAATACAGTGGACCCTCGAGTTTCATGAGCCTCGCCCTTTGTGAATTTGACTTTTGGCAGTTTTTTCATCAAAATAAGCCTCGTGGTTTGTGAGTTGCCTCGCGATTCGTCTGTTGAATGGGATGTGTCCATGCGGCCGGGAGCACCCAGGCATACACAGAGGCTCCCACACAACATTCAGAGTCAGTGTGGCATGATCTGTGGGCAAGTGACCATCACACCACGGGTTCATACAATACATTTTATAATAATCCATTGTTTTTTGTGCTTGCAACTGCTAAATAAGCCACCATGGGCCCAAACAAAGCACCTAGTGCTAGCCCTTTGGTAAAGAAGGAAACAAATGTGATAGAATTCAAGAAAAAACTCATAGCAAAGTACCAAAGTGGAGGAGGACGAGAGAGGGGAGAATGTGCCTTCTTCAGTGATTCTACGATATGTACGATACTAAAGCGGCAGGTATCGATACAGGCCAGCCAGCGATAAAGTGTAGCATTAACAGTGTAGCAAGTAATTTAAGTGATTAAGCAATAGAAAAACAACACAAAAGTAACTCTCCAGTGTTATTAGAGGTGTATAGGCCACTGAACATACGCTGCCCTGCTATCTTCCACCACCTTAAACCTCTGTCAGCATCTCCTCCATCAAACTAACTAATTAACCCTTTCAGGGTCAACAGGCCCTCTCCCAGACTTGTTCTCAGGGTTGCCAAATTTAAAAAAAATAAAAGAAAATTATTATTTCTTATAGAAAGACAGAGAATCTTTTCCCGATCATAAGACACCAAAAGTATGAAATTTGATGGAGAACTTACAGAATTATACTCTTGCGAAGTTAGCGGTCTCAACGATGTTACGCATCAGCGATTTTGCCCACTTTGAGCCCTATTTTTGGCCAATTCCAGTGTATTAGTCGACAAAATCATAACTATTTTGCTAGAACTCCATATTTTCTATCAAATGAATACAAGAAACCACCCATTTACCGATTTCAACTATCCAATAAAGTGGGCAGAATTTAGCAATTTTGCCAATTTCACACAAATTTCAAAAGATGCCAATTTCCAAATAGGGTCCAGAATAAGCAAGAAAGACATTCCTGGCACTAAAATAACATTTCCTCTGTTCATTAGTCACGT
Source organism: Cherax quadricarinatus (assembly GCF_026875155.1). Lineage (NCBI taxonomy): Eukaryota > Metazoa > Arthropoda > Malacostraca > Decapoda > Parastacidae > Cherax > Cherax quadricarinatus. The sequence goes on along the minus strand of NC_069445.1, from coordinate 28,486,188 downwards.
CCCCATGCCCCTCTTACATTCTTTTACTTTCCACTTTGAATTTTTATTCTCACAAAAAACGGAAGATTTACTGTTATGCAGACTACTGCATTAGTGTAGAAATGGTATAAATAATATCAGCACACTTGTGAAAGAATATTAGACTCACCAGTTGACGTGTATTGGATGCGTAGCATGATTTGTGTACTTTTGAACTTTGGCAAAAATCTAAGATTTCTGCTACTTTGAGCTCAATTTCAAGGTACTTTTCATTGCAAAACCAATCAAAGTCATCTCAATTTCTGTAATATGTCTTCCATTCTATAAAGCAAAACCAGGAAAATTAGAATACCATCATAAATACCATATGAAAATACAGTGCAAAGTCGCTGCTTTAAACCAAAAACATTGTCAAAGTTTTTTTTTTTTCTCATTACGCACTGTGTGCTGCAGGATTTCTTTTTATACTGTGCACACTGACCACATAGACCCATTCTTTCATATGTAGGCCTACCAGCTTTCTCTCACTAGTTTTGAGGGTGCTAGAATTTGGGTGTACTAGTACGTCAAAAACCCTGGTGCGTAAGCCGTACTAGTATGTCAGAAACCCTGAAAGGGTTAAACTAACATCTCCAGGGTAAGTGTAAATATTTCTTATTTATAAAGTGTAAATATTTCTTATTTATAAAGTGTAAATATTTCTTACTTATAAATTACATACATTGTTTGTATGAATAGTGGTGCAGGCTTCTGCTGCAACCTCCACCACCACTAATATGTATGACTTATGCTGTCAGTGGCCCTTATAAACCCAACAACAACATCATCATCACTTATAACATACAGAAAGACATATTTTATTCATTCTAGAGTATATATCATGTTTCTATGTTATTAATATTGCTTATTATGTCATATTAGATGAATTGTGATAGATAAATAAGCTTTAGAGATGATATTAGCGTCATATTGAAGCATAATAAACTCGCCTCCCTCTCCTCTCCTTCCTGTCTGCCATACACCAACAGGAGTCTTCAATAAAAGTAAGTGTGATGTTAAATGCTCATTAATCCATTTTATTAGTGCTTTATATTTACAGTGAACCCCTGGTTTTCATAATTAACCCATTGACTGTTTACGCCATATAAATACGTCTTACGCGCCACTGTTTCTGACGTATATATACTCAATAATTCTAGCGGCTTCAAATCAAGCGGGAGAAAGCTGGTAGGCCCACATGTGAAAAGAATGGGTCTGTGTGGTCAGTGTGCACCACATAAAAAAAATCCTGCAGCACACAGTGCGTAATGAGAAAAAAAAAACTCAGACCGTTTTTTGGGGATTAAAATGTCAACTTCGAGGTTTATTTTCATATAGTATTTATCGTTGTATTCTCGTTTTCATGGTCTTAGGAGATAAAATGGAAAGCATATTACAGAAATAGAGATGATTTTCATTACTTTCACGATGAAAACGACCTTGAAACTGAGCTCAAAGTAGCGGAAATGTTCGATTTTCACCAGTGTTCAGGAGTAAGCAAATCACACCACATGTCCAATACATGTCAACTGGGGAGTCTAATATTCTTTCACTAGTGCACTGATATTATTTATACCATTTTTACAATAATGCAGTAGTCTGCATAACGGTAAATTTTGTATTTTTTTGTATGAATAAAAAATCAAAATAGAAAGCAATAGTAATATAAGAGGGGCCTAGAGATGTGACTAATGAACAGAGGATGTGTTTTTTAGTGCCAAGAATGTCTACCTTGTTTATTCTGGACCCTATTTTGAAATTGGCATCTTTTCATTTTGCGTGAAATTTTGGGCCCAAATTGTCAATTTCTGACCACTTTATTGGGTAGTTCAAATTGGTAAATGGGCAGTTTCGTGTACTCAACTGATAGATAAAATGGAGTTCTAAAGAAATAGCTATGAGTTTGGTCAACTGGAACAACGTAATTATCTAAAAGCAGGGCTCAAAGTCGGCGAAATCGCCGATACATATATGTCGCATAGGTCGCTAACTTCGCGGGAGCGTATTTCCATGGGTTTTCAACCAAATTTCGAACTTTTGGTGTCATTACCATCAGGAACAGATTCTCTATCATTTCATAAGAAAAATAATTTTTTTTTTTTTTTTTTCAAAAATTTTGTGACATAGAATGACAGTTTCTGAAAGGGGCCTGCGACAGTCAAAGGGTTAATCCCCTTCCAGAAAGAGTGGCTAAAAAACCCCAAACTGACGAATTCTGAATTAATTTCCCCAATAGGAAATAATGGAAATCCAATTAATCCGTTTCAGACACCCAAAAGTATTAAAAAATATTTTCCTACATGAAATATACATTTACCTACACAGAAAACAATGATACATGAAGAATAAAACAATGATAACATCACACTTACCTTTATTAAGACATGGTGATGTTGGATTCGGGAGAAGGGGAGAGGGAGGAG
>NC_069445.1:28463099-28483247 GCF_026875155.1 Cherax quadricarinatus | reverse complement strand
TGTAAAGCATGGGGATGAATTTGCGCGAGGAGAAGGCTGGGGATGGAATTCATGCTGGGGGCAAGTGTGTGGAATTAATGCAGAGAATTCGTAGTTTGGAAGTTGGGAGGAGGTGCGGGATTACCAAAACTGTTGTCCAGAGGGCTGAGGAAGGGTTGTTGAGTGGTTCAGACATGTAGAGAGAATGGAGCAAAACAGAATGACTTCAAGAGTGCATCAGTCTGTAGTGAAGGAAGGCGGGGTAGGGGTCGGCCTAGGAAAGGTTGGAGGAAGGGGTAAAGGAGGTTTTGTGTGCGAGGGGCTTGGACTTCCAGCAGGCATGCGTGAGCGTGTTTGATAGGAGTGAATGGAGACAAATGGTTTTTAATACTTGACGTGCTGTTGGAGTGTGAGCAAAGTAACATTATGAAGGGGTTCAGGGAAACCGGCAGGCCAGACTTGAGTCCTGGAGATGGGAAGTACAGTGCCTGCACTCTGAAGGAGGGGTGTTAATGTTGCAGTTTAAAAACTGTAGTGTAAAGCACCCTTCTGGCAAGACAGTGATGAGTGAATAATGGTGAAAGTTTTTTCTTTTTCGGGCCACCCTGCCTTGGTGGGAATCGGCCAGTGTGATAATAAAAAAAATAATAAATTATTTACTGTGGGTGTATTTATCGTGTTTATATGTTACGTAACATGTTTATTATATAATTCTGAAAAAAAATGTCATAGATGGATTAAGCAAAATGTCTATATTAATAAACCATACCACGGATGGGGATAGAACCCGCAATCAGAGAGTCTCCAAACTCCAGACCACCGCGACGGTCTGGAAGTTTGGAGACTCTCTGATCGCGGTTCTAACCCTGTCTGTGGTATGGTTTGTCTGCAATCGTGTCATTACGATTTCATGAGCCATGTCTATATTAATGTTTTATACGATATTTAATGCACCTCACTCTGACTTTTTGGGTTATCCTAGGTTCCCTACACATAGCTGCTATATATGATAATCTATGTAACTGTATTTGTGTATACCTGAATAAACTTAATTACTTTTTTAAAGGTGTACACAAAAAACCCCCCACATAAAAAAAGGGGAACCCTTACGCCCGGGATTTCGGCCCGCCCTTGGCCCAAATTGACAAAGTAAACACTAACAGAGGTGGGCGGGAACGGCAAATAAAAGGGGAAGGGAAGGGGTGGAGGTAGTAGTAGTAGTTTGGTAGTAGTAGTAAAGAATTGTATTTAATCCCGACGGGATGAAATAAACACATGCACAACCCCCCGGGAAACCCCACCGTAAACATTTCGCCATCCAGCCAGCCCCCTGGATGGCGAAACGCCCACAACAAAGAAAAACCAGACGCCGCACATGTGTTTTTAAATTTTCATCATTTAGTTGTGGGTAAAGGGAAGAAGAGGGTAGAAATTTGGGGTTTAGGGGTAGAAAGGGGGGAAAAAAGGGGAAAAACAACCCAGTCAAATACAAAGAAGGGGAGCATGCAAGAGAGCTAAAAAACCCACAGAGGGGGAAAGCGAAACCGAGGTGCTTTGAAAGGGGAAGGGGTCTGTAGAACTGTCAGCTGCTGCTGCTGCCTGTAGCACTGTCAGCTGCTCTGCGCTCCCTGAGCACCATTTTGGGTGGCTTTTGAGAATCCCAAAAAAACAATTAACCCCCAAGGATTTGAAAAACCGGGATAACCCAAAAAATTCAGTGATCAAAGACTGCCCAAACTTATTTCCTTTGGGGGTTCCTTAATCTTGTCCCCCAGGATGAAACCCCCTCACCAACCGAAAACCCCAGGGAACAGGGAAAAATCCCTAAAAACTAGGGGCTCAATTTTGGGTGAATTTAAACCCCAGAAAAGGTTTTGGTTTGAGAAAAATTTTAAAGGGAAATCTTTTAGTGGCATAACAGGGGGTGTTTGGGCCTGTTCTGGAAGAAAATGAAAAAACAGGCCCACTATTTAGGAAAAAAAGGCACCCCCAGGACACAGTGTCTCATCACCCATTGCTGAAATCTTCAAAAAAGGAAAGTTTTATTTTTTCTTCATTTATTAAGAGTACATGCAAAAATATTATTGGGGCAGTACACCTCTTTTGGGGCATGTATTTTCTTTTGTGTGTAGGAAAAAAGTATTTTTCATGTGGAAAAAAATTTTTTTTTCATATTTGGGGGGTGTCTTGCATGGATTAATTTGTTTTCCCTTTAAATTTTTTTGGGGGAAAAATTCTTTTTATCCCGACCCATTTTGCATAAAAATTGGCCCTTTTGCACGGTTTAAAAGGTCGCTATGCGGGGGTTTCCCTGTATTTTGGGTGGGGAAATATAATACAATATGTTTAAACTTTTGAAACCATAAAACAATCAAAAAATACATAAAACTTTTTTTAAAATTTTTACTAAATTATACAGTTGTGCTTTAATAACATGTTTTTTATTAAATACCACAGACTCCACCACTGCCTCCCCCAATGCCTCCCCCAACTTCCTCCACCACTCGAGTCCCTACTACCCCCACCGCCCTGCAACGGGGCACCCAAACCCCTCCCCCACTCAGTGGGGTTGAGTGTTTTTTTTTTGGTCATTTTTGGTTTTAAACTACAGTATAAATAATGAAAACCTTTCATGGACGGGCATTTTTGGAAAATGGCTTTTTGAATAGGTTTTTGGGAAACGGTGACACCCATGTGTTTACTCTTGAACACAGAAAAGAATCAAACTTTTTTTGCTACTGCTAATAATAACAATAGAAATAATAATAATAATAATAAAAATTAATACGATATAATTGAAGGGGGGGAAATTTGTAAAAAAATGGGGAGGGGTTTGGACCATGCCCAGTGTGGCTTTGTTTATGCGGGGTAAACCCTTAATCTCCCTGCTCTTCCAAACTTTTTTCAAAAATAATTCCGGTTAAAGGCAGTGATAGAGGCAGTGATAGAGGCAGTGGGTGGGGGGCGGGGCATTTACTAACTTTTTACGTTTGGGGTTTAAAATAATAATAGTAACATGTAAAAATAAAAAAACTTTTAAATTTTTAAAAATAATGTTATTCATAAGGGTACTTTAAATTAAATTTAAAAACATATAGGGTTTATAACATATTATTTATAACATATATTGTTAAAAGTCAACAAAATGCCAGGAAACAAGGGGCTAGTCCCCCTTTTCCTGTAAAGATTACAAAAAAAGAATAAGAAGAAGAAAATTGTCAAATTTGGGAAGTCTGAATGTGCGGGGATGTTGTGCAAAATGTTAAAAAAAAAAAAAAAAAAAAAAAAAAAAAAAAAAAAAAAAAGGAGATGATTGTGGATGTTATGAATGAGAAGAAACTGGATGCCCCTGGCTTTAAGTAAAACAAAGCTGGGGGGGTGGGAGAGTTTCAATGGAAGGTTTAAATGGGATTAGGTCGGGGGTTTTTCAAATAGATTTTTAGAGCTAAAGAAGGAGTAAGCAATAATGTTAAAGGATAAGTAGGGGCGGGAAAAAGAGGGACTAAAAAAAATGTATAAATTTTAAAGGATTATGGGGAATTTAAAATAAAGTTGGGAGGGAAAAAAGTGGGTTTTAGTAAGCGGGGAATGCACCGGAGAAGGGGAAAAAGGTAGAGGAGAGAGAGAGTTTCCCGGGGAAAATTTAAAGTAAATTGCAGGGGGATTTTAAAATCAAGTTTTTAAAGAGTAATGGTGGTTGGGGTTTTCATTGCTAAAGTGGGTAAAAATGTTATGGAGGGAGAAAGTTAGGTAAATTTGGGTGCCGGGGGTAAATGTAAATGGGGACCCCCCTTTAAATTTGACCCTTGGTAGAAAGAAATTTGGTATTAAGTAACACAAAATTTTATGAAAAAGAGGATAAAAAAATATAAAAGGGTATATTTTTGGGCCAGTAATGAAAGTAGTTTTTAGATTATGTATTGGTGGAAAAAAGGGTTGATGGGAAAGGTTTCCAGGATGTACTTGTTTTAGAGGGGCAACTGATAAACGGACTTATTTTGTTGTAGTTTACAGTTGGGTTTTAAGAGGTAGAGGGGAAAAGGGAAGGTGGGAAAACAACAAGTAAGAGGGAGGTGAAAGTGTAAAAACTAAGGGAAAGGAGGAAGTTCGGGCGAGATAAAAGGGGGGACTATTGGCAAAAAAGGTGGGGCTAGGGGCAAAGATGAGTTTTTGGGGGGGTTAAAGGGGGTTTGGGAAAAATATTTTTAAAAAATGCAGTTTTGGAATTTTGGGGCAGAAGTTTGGGGGTTAAAAGGAGGGGGGGGCAGGGGGGAAAGGGGAAAGGGAGTGTTTGGGGGAATTTATGAAGTAAAGGGTGTGATAAAAAAAAAAAGGGTTTAGTTTAATGGGGGTTTTTTAAACAAAGCAGAAGTTTTATAAGAAAGCAGAGTATATGGAGAGTAAAAGAAAGGTGAAGAGAGTGGGAGTGAGTGCAAAAAGGGACAGATAAAGAGTGGGAAGGCACTTTTAAAAGAAATTTTAATGAAAAAAAGAAAAAATTTTGGGAGTGATTTAAACAAGTAAGAAACCCCTGGGGGGAAAGTATGGATTTGTCAGTTAAAAACAAGAGGGGGGAATTTTTGAAGATGGGGAAGGGAGGTATTAGGTAGATGGCGAGAATATTTTGGGGAAACTTTTAATGGAGGAAGAAAGGGAGGGGGTTTAATTTTTCATGAAATGGCCAGGGGGGTATACCATTTTTTTGGGAGTGAAAAAGAGCAGAATGAAAATGTGGTGGAGGTAGTGGGGCATTACGTAAAAATAAAGGGGGGTTAAAGAAAACCGGGAAACTGATGGGTTCAAGGAAAAAAAATTTGTTAAAAGGCGGGGGGGGGATATAGTGTTGGAGGGGTTTTGGTATTTTTTGTTTAATAAAGGGAAAGAAAGGGGGAAGGTACCTAGGGATTGGGGGAAAGGGGCATGTTTTGTCCCTTTATATAAAGGGAAAGGGGAAAAAAGAGATTGAAAAAATTTTTTAGGGGGGAAAAATTTTTACTGAGTTTCCCAGGAAAAATACGGTGGGGTTATAATTGAAAAAATTAGGGTAAGACAGAATGTAAAAATTTGGGGAAAGGAGAAAGGAGGCTTCGAGTGGGAAAGGGGATGGGGTGGGAATCAAGGTTTTACATTAAGCATAAAATGTGAACAGAATTTAGATAAAGGTGGGGAAAGTTTTTATTGCATTTATGGATTTAAAAAAGGCATATGATAAGGGGTTAGAGGAGAAAATGTGGAAATGTTGCAAGTATGTATATGGGAATAGGGTGGTGAGTTAAAAGTTTGTAAAGAGTTTTTTATGAGGATATTTAAGGCTCGGGTTGAGTTTTGTAGAAGGAGGGAGAATCCCTTCCCCGGGTTTTAAAAGTAGGTTTAGACGGGGGATTGTAATGTCCCCATGGGTTTGTTTAATTTTTTTATAGATGGGGTTGTAAAAGAAGTAAATGCTAGGGTGTTGGGGAGAGGGGTGGGTTTAAAAATTGGGGGGGAAATCAAATTAAAAATTTGGGAAATTGACACGTTATTTTTTGCTGATGATACTGTGTTTTTGGGGAGTTTCCTAAAAAAAAAATTGAAAAAGGTTAGTGGAATAAAGTTTGAGAATGTGTGTAAAGGTAGAAAAATTTTGGAAAGTGAACATAAAAAAGGAAAGGGTTTTAGGGTTAAAAATAAAATTTAGTTAAAAAAAAATTTTGGTTAAAAAATTGGGGGGAGGGTTGGAAAGAAGTGAATGTTTTCAGATACTTAGGAGTTGATTGGCCCGGGGGTTGGATTTATAAAGGGGATGGGTTTAAATCATAGAATTGATGGGGGAAAAAAAAGGTGAGTGGTCCCGTTGAGGTATAGGGGGATAAAAAAAACTTTTATCTATGGAGGAAAAGAAGGGAATGTATAAAAAAAAATAGTAGTCCCAAACACTCTTATATGGAGTGAAAGCTTGGGTGGTAAATGCAGGCACGAGAAAAAGGTTGGAGGCAGTGGAGATGCCCCTGTCAAAGGGCCCAATGTGTGGTGTAAATTTTGGGCAGAAAATTCGGAGTGTGGAAATTAGGGAAGGTGGGGAGTTAATAAAAGCTTTAAAGTCAGGGGGAAAGGAAAGAGGGGTTGTTTGGGGGTTTTTTGGGGTCATTTAGAAGAGAATGGATCAAAGAAGAATGAATGGAAAGCAAAATAAATCTATGGGGGAAGGAAAGGGGGGGTAGGGGTAACCCTCAAAAGGGTTGGAAAGAGGGGGTAAAGGAGGTTTTGTGGTGGGGGGGTTTTGGATTTTCCTGAAAAGCTTGCTTGAGCTTGTTAGTAGGAGGGGAAATGGAGACAAAATGTTACTTGGGCCTGACGATCTTTTTTGGGGGTTGAGCAGGGTAATTTTTTGTGAAGGGATTCGGGAAAAACCCGGTTTTTTTTCTTATGCCCGGACTTCCCCCCGGGAAAAAGGGAAAAGTCCCAATGCCTGCATTTTTAAAGGGAGGGGTTTGGGATTTTGGCAGTTTGGAGGGATATGTTTTGTATCTCTATACGTAAAAGTTTCAAGCTGTTTTTGTTTCTGAGCAACCTCTGTCAAAACCCAAGTTTTTAAGGGTTGAGTGAGTGGGTTAAACAAAAAGTGTTGAATGTGATTGAAAGTTTTTTCCCTTTTTTGGGGTTTTTCTTTTTTTTTTTTGGGGTCCCCCCGCCTCGGTGGGTGAACCCCCCCGCTTGTTAAAAAAAAAAAAAAAAAAAAAATGTTAGTAAATATCACTGCCTCCCCACTCCCCTCTAAAACAACCACTGCCTTTTTACCCACTCCTCTCCACTCCCAACCTATCAAATTTTTGGCCTCTATAAACTCCCTTTTCATTTTTTTCCCCCTCCTATCCACTGCCTCAACATTTGCCTTAACACCCTCTAAAAATCCCTTAAACCCACTGCCTTACCCTGCCTCTCCCACTGCAACCATGCCCAACCACTCCATCGCACTCAATCTACAAGCACCAAACAATAAATTATTTTTGGAAATTTTTGGGAAGAGCAGGGAGACAATGTTCACCCCGGGAATTAAAAAAACCCAACATTTGAGATGTGTAAACCACCCCCTCGTATTTTTGTAAAATTTTCCCCCTTCTTAAATTTTATTTTTATATTTTTTTAATTTTACTTTTTTTTTTAATATTATTTTTTTTATTATTATTATTTTATTATTATTTTTTATTATTTTTAAACAAATTGTTTTATTAGCAGTAGCAAAAAATGTTTGATTCTTTTGCTGTGTTAAAGAGTAAAACATGATGTAAATTTTTAAACCTTTCCAAATACCATTCCAATATGCAGCCCATGAATGTTTTAAAATTATTTATACTTTTTGTTTAAAAAGCAAAAAAATAAAACAAACAAAACACTCACCAAAACTGAGTGGTGGGGGGGTTTGGCGGGCCAGTTGGGGGGTCGGTGGGGGGGGTATTTGGGATCGCAGGTGGGGGGAAAACCCTGAATATGATTTGGGGGGCCCGGGGAAATTTTGGGTTTGGCGGGGAAAATTTGGGGGGTTTGGGGAATTCGCGAATGTTTTGAAGCCCCGGGCGAAAGCTAAAAACGTGAATGTTGAGGGGCCCGGGTTTTCAGAAAGAATGGAAAGCTTTTTGGGTTAAACCAAAACAAGAAAGGGGGGAAATAAGGGGGTTTAAAGTGAGAGGGGAGGGGATGTTTAAAAAATAAACTAGAAGGATGGAATAATAGTGTGTGGGTGAAGTAAAAGTAGTTTTTTTTAAATTTTTGAGGTTTTGGGCCCAAAAGTTTTTACTAAAATATGAATTTTTTTTTGAAGAAAAATTTGAAATTTGGCCCCATGCTAATAGCATAGGTTTAAAAAAAGTTAAAAATTTATGAAAACCAAATATTTCCCAACCAACTTTGGGTTGAAAATTTTTCCTTTTTTCCCAAATTTTAAGAATTAGCTTTTATAAACAGTAACATCATCTTATGGTCCCTTTAAAAACATCTGAAGGTTTTGTCAGGGACTTTTTTTTTTTCCCCTTCAAACGGGGGCCCTGAGTCAGGGCCATACTGGGCCCCAAATTTCTGGGCACTTTATAACTTTGCTAAAAATTTTTTTGGAGTTTTTTGGTGATTTTTTTAAAAAGTGGTAAAAATTTTTTTAGCACAAAAAAAGCCATTTCTTGCAAGCCAGGGTAAACCTGAAAAAGATTAAAACAAAAGGTTTTTTTCTTTTAAATTTTAGAAACTTATACGGGGAAAAAGGGGGGTTACTAGCCCTTGCTCCCGGCATTTTGCACCTATTACGACACTAGGGATTACCCCCACTCCCCAAAATTGAAATGACACTTTGCAAACAAACCATCCATGGGGGGGGTTTTTAAAACCCGCGATCAAGAGTCAAAAAATCCAGACTGATACTTTAGCCACTGAGCCAGCTACCCAAAATTAAGATTCTCCAACTAGGTATATTTAAAACACCATGGGAAAATTTTACCCATAGGCCCCAAACCCTGTTACCACAATTGCAATTTTTTTACAGTTTTGGTAGGGTTTTTTTTGGCAGTTGTTTTAAATTACGATTTCATGAGTCATGTTGCGGCTTTGAGGGGGCTTAAATGAGCTCAAAAGGGGGCCACGTTTGCTGGAGTTTTTGTCTGAAAAAAACTTTCATTTGTGGTCCAGGGGTTGCCTGTGCAAACCCTTTCCCTTTGGGTATAAATATATTTTGTTGGATGAATTTTTATTGTGGCTGGGGCCCAGTGGCAAACGCCCGGCCCTGGAGTTTTATGACTTTTATTCCCAGGTTCTAATCCTGCCCATGGTATGGTTTTTTTAAAAATAGTGTTTTATGTTTTTGTGAGTCATGTTGGGGTCCCTGGGGGGGATTGAGCTGGGAGTTCTTTCATGGCCACGCAGGTAAAGAAAAAGGCCCAAAAAAAAGTGCAACAAAAGTGACATTTTATTGGGGCCCCAAACATTTGCCTCCAGGAGTTTTGTCAAGCTGTAACGGCTTGCCAAAGCCCCTGGAAGAGCGAAACGTTGCCCCCATAAAAGGGTCACATTAGTTGAAACTTGGGGCCCATTTATTTTAATTTATTGTCAGTATTTCCCCACCAACATTTTTAAAGGGCCCAAAACTATTTGGAAAATTTGTCTGTAAAAAACTTAAATTTTGGGGTCACAGTGGGGGCCCTGGCAAACCTTTATGGGATAAAAATACTTAGTTGGATGAATCTTATTTTTGGGCAAAGTTTCCCCCAGTGGCTAAAAAATGTTGTCTGGGAGTTTTATGCTCTTGACCCGCGGGGGTTCTAAACCCTCCCCAAAGGGTTTATGGTTTACATATGACTTAGTGTTTTTTTAAACCCTTTAAACTGTCCAAACAGACCCTATTTTTCACATGCGTAGTGCCCCAAAAAGTAGTTACGTTTTTTACAATTTTCAAAAAATAAAAAAAAAAAAAAAAGGAAGATTCTAGGGTTTTTTTTACATACTTTAAAAATGTTGAGAAAAACGAGATTTTACTTTTGGACATTTTTAAGGGGTTTAAAACTCTTGTTTTCTGAATTTGGGGCTAAACCCCTTTTTGCTTTCAAAAAATTTTCTCATTTACAAATTTTTTTTTTTGCTCCACATTCATTTTAACCCTTAAATTTGTGGCATACTCCCAAATAAAAATTTTTTTGGGGGGGGAAATTTTTGAAAAAAAAAATTTTTTTAAATTTTTTTTTTTGTAATTGAATGAGTGTTTTTTTTCCAAATTTGATTTTTTTTCCAAAAGGGCCCAATAAAGTTAGAAATCCTTAACCTGTAAATAGCTTGCCAATAAAGCTATGGTTTTTTTAACCTTGTCAAAAACCCCGTGTAAAAAAAAAAAAAAGAAAGAAGAAAAAAGGAGAAAAAAAAGAAGAAAAAAGAATTAAAAAGAAGGGGAAAAAAGTGGGGAAAAAAAGGAAAAAAAAAGGAAAGGAAAAATTTAAAATAATTAAAACTAGGAAGGGTTTGGGGGGGAAGCGAGGGATCAAAAACCCCCCTTTTGGGGTTTTAAAATGGGAGTTGGGGGGGTGAATAATGATTTAATTTTTTCATTTTGGGCAGCTCTGGAACCCTGATTCAGCACATTTTGAAGTCTACACCCCACCAAACTTCCTGAAAAATAATACAATTTTTTTGAAACTGTCCCCGTGAATATTTATGTGTTTAAATATTAAAAGAAAAACCCGAAAAGGGAAAGGAAAGGAAAAGGGTAGAAAAAAAGAAAAAAAAATGAAGATAGAAAAAAAAAGAAAGGGAAAAGGTAAAGGGAGGGAAAGATGGAAAAAGACCAAATTTTCCTTTTGGTTTAAAAAAACCCAACACAAAAAACCTGCTACTACTTTGAAGAAAACTTCTCAGGACCGGGAATGGTTTTTTTTGTGCCCCATAAAAAAAAAAAAAAAAAGCCCACAAAAAAACAGAGAAAAATTGTTTTAAAGGTGAGGTGTTTAAAAAACCTTATGATGAAACCATGTTTTTTAGACAGTTCCACAAACTGAGGGAACTTCTAGGAACATGTCCCGTGACTGTAAAAATTTGTTTTTTAATAAAATTTATAAAATTTTTAGAAAACAAAAAATAATAAAAAAAAATTTTTGTTTGTGTAAACAAGTTTTGTAGATGAATGGTTCCCCCAGAACCCACACGTTGATTTAAAATTTAAGCAAAAGTGAAAATCTTGGGTTTCTTTTTTAAGGGGGAAACCCTTTTTGCCACACAGTGGCTTCCCTTTAGTTTTCCCTACACTTTTCCCCCCTATTCTTCAAGCTTTTTTCCTGGTATGGACTGAAAGAAGCCACGTGGTTTTCGAACGTTTCCTTAATAAAAAGATACCCAAGAGTTGCCCCCTTGTCTAATTTATCAAACAAGTTTTGTAAACAATATATTGGGGTTTTTTTTTTTGTGTTTTTATTGTGCTGTATACAAAGGGGTGGGATATTTGGGACATTGACCTTTCTTTGGGTTTACAGGACAAAATTTACCTTTAAATTTTATGGAAAAAAAGGTTCCGTTTTGGGGGAAAAAAAGGCCGGGGTGAAAGGGTTTTTGGGGTTCCTAAAGGCCCCTCCCAAAATCGGCCCAAAACCCGGTAATTTTTAAAGGGAAAACAAAAAAAAAATTTTTTTTAGGTTTAAACAAACCCGCCCTAACCTTAAGCTTATGAAGGAAAAAGGAAAAATTTTTTTTAAATTTTGGGAAAACAAAAAAACCCTTTAATTTAAGTTTAAAAATTTTTCCGGGGGTGGCTTTCCTTTCTTTTGCCGAATTAAATTTTTTCCCCATTTTAAGGAAATTTTAAAGGAAAAAAAATTTTTTGTTTAAACACCCCAAAAAAGTTTTTAAAAAAAAATAAATTTTTTTTTAACAAGGGGAAATCTTTAACCCTTTTTCCCTTTTTAAAAAAAACCAAAATTCCTTTTCCAATTTAAATTTTTAACCTGAAAAAAGGGAAATTCCTTTTTTGTTGGAAAAAAATTTTTAAAAAAAAAAATAAAATAAAAAACAAATAAAAATTTTTTTTTTTTTAAAGGGGGAAAACCCTTTTCCTAAAGCCCCAAGTAAAAGCCCCTTTTTTCTGGGGAATTTCCCATTCTTTTTTTTTTTTAAAATCCTTTTTAAGGGGTCCCCCAAAGGCCAAAAAATTTTTAAAGGGTTTTTTTTTTTAACTTTTAGGGTCCAAGAAATTTTTTTCCCCCCAAAAAAAAATTTTTTTGTTATTTTTTCTTAAAAAATGGGAAAAGAATCCTTTTTTTGAGGTAATAAAACAAAAAACAAAAATTTTTATGGTTTTAAAATTGGGCAAAATTTTGCGAAAATTTTTATGTGTCAAACGATATTTACGCATCGGGTTTTTGGGTTTTTCCGACTTTGCTCCCTTTTTAGGAAATTACATTATTTTCCAAATCGACCAATTCTTACTATTTCCTTTATTAATTCTATTCCCATCGGAAATTGGAAAAAAAATCTCCATGCCAACTGTTTTCCCAAATAAAAAAATAAAGTGATTGGAAAAAGGTAATTTTGGCCAATTTAATGCAAAGTTAAAAAAATTCTAATTCCCAAAAAAAGGTCCCGAAAAACCCAAAACGGCTTTTCCCGGCACTAAAAAATTTTAAAATCTCCTTGTTTTATTAAACTACGTTTTTAAAAGGGTTTACAAAAAGAATTCCATTTTTATTTTTTATTAAAATTTTTTAATTTTTTTCCCCAAACCCCAAAAAAAAGAAGTTTTTTGTTATGAAAATATTGTAATAATTGAATAAATAAATCACCAATTTTTTTAATATATTTTTAGATCCACCAGTGGTGTGGGATTTTAAATGTGAGGTCTTTTTTTTACTCTTGAAATTTGGGAAAAATTTAAAATTTTTTGGTACTTTGAGCTCTGTTTTTTTTAAACTATTTTCAAGTACTAAAAACCCAAACAAAATTTATCTCAATTTTTGTTTTTATATCTTTCCCTTCATTTAAATGAAACCAAGAAATCGCAAATAACGGTTATGAAAAAAATACAAAAAAAAAACTGCAAAGTCATGTTTTAATTTGAAAAATTTTTGGGCTCGTTTTTTTTTTCTCTCATTAGCATTGTTCTGCTTTTTTTATGTGGTGCACATATACCAAATAATGTATTTTTCTCATTTCCGGGCCCAAAATTTTACCGCCCCACAGCTTATCAGAGTGATCTGAAATCATGGCGTAATCTACGGTTTTTGGGCCCTTTAAAGTAAAGCCATAGATCTTCGGCACGGAAACCCCCAAAAGGTTTAAAGCCCCTAGGGCCAGCTTGAGAGTCAAGGATCCCTGTAATCAAAAATTTTCTGTCCAGAGAGCTCTGTTTCTCGCGTCCCTTTTAAATTTTCCCCAAAATTGGGGCCCCAAAGGGTTTATTGTTTTCAAGTTGCCCCAAAACAGCTTGCAACAGCTGTGGGCGGATAATTTCATCCCTAAATGCTTGAAAATTTTTAAAAATTTTTAAAACATTTCCCCTTAAACTTTGACCCCGGCAACCTCCCCTGTTCAAGACCCACAAACTCCTAACTGAGGGTTTTTTGGGGGTTATCCGAGCCATTTTTTTTTCGCCAAAATGAAGCATTTTTTGATTTTTGGGGTTATCCTATGGGTGTTAAATGGGGGGCCAAAAATTTTTTTTCGGGCCAAAAGAAGGGCAGTTTCAGAAAAGGGTTGAAGGGGCAGTCAAAAAGGGGTTAAAAAATCTCTGATTGGTTTCTCTATTTAAAAACCTTTCAAAAAACCAAGTAAAACAATTTCAAATTCTTTATTTTGTTTATCTGCCTCAAAAGTCTTACTGAAAAAAGTTTAATAAATTTGTTAGGCAGGAAAGGCCCCCGTGAATCCAGGTTTACTATCATTAATAAAAATTTTGCTTATTTAGATTTGGGTTCTTTTTTTTCAGCTTAATTGACTGAGTAATTTGCCTCAATTTAGGTTAGGCTTTTTTGGGTGGTAATTTGACTGTAACGAATTGTCCCCCGAATTTTAAAAAAAGGAATTACATTAGCCGTTCCACAATCAGACAACTAAAACTTGTTTGAAGAATAAATTTAAAAAATTAGTTAAAAGTTTAAGGTTCCATTTTTCCTTCCTTAAAACCCTTTGGGGTTTGGCCCGTCTAGTATGGCTTTTTTTCCTCAGGTTTTTGACGTACTATACGTTTAAATTTTTAGCCCCCCTTTAAAATTAAATGGGGGAGAAAAACTGGGAAAGGCCCACATATGAAAATGGGTCTATGTGGTCAAATGTGCGCAGGGATAAAAAAAATCCCCGCAGGGACCCCGTGCGTAATGGAAAAAAAAAAAAAAATTTTTACCTTGGCCCTTTTTGGGGTTAAAATTTGCGACTTTTGCACTGTATTTTTTTTAGGTTTTTATTTTTGTATTCTAGTTTTTCTTGGTCTCATTTTATTTGAAAGGAACACCTATTAAAAGAAATTGAATGATTTTGTTGGTTTTTCAATTTTAAAAATACCTTGAAAATTTAGCCCCAAAGTTGCAGAAAAAGGGGTTTATTTTTTACCAAAGTTCAAAATTTAAAAAAATCATTTCCCCCCAAACGTCCCCAAAACAGTTATCTGGTGAGTCTAATATTCCCTTTTACAAGTGTGCTTTTATTTTTTTTTATACCAATTTTTTACACTAATGCCGCAGTCTGCAAACAGACTGCTGCAAAGAAAGGGGGTGGGGGGTGACTAACCCAACAAGAACTTGTTATTTTAGTGCCCAAGGGAAAGTCCTTTTTGTTTATTCCCGGACACTTCGGAAATTGGCATTTTTTTGAAATTTTATGAAAAAGGCAAAATTGCCCAAAATTTGACCCCTTTATTGGAAAAGTTTAAATTGGTAAATGGGTGGTTTCTTTTTTTACTCATTTTTATAGGAAAAAAAAAGGAGTTCAAACTAAATAGTTTTGATTTCTGTCGACTAGTGCACGGAATTGGCCAAAAATAGGGCTCAAAATTTTGGGGAAAACCCCTAAAAGCTTAAAAAATCGTCGAGACCCCCTTACTTCGCGGGGGAGCAAATTCCGTAAGTTTTTTTCCCTCCCAAATTTAAAATTTTTGGTTTTTAATTTTTTATCGGGAAAAAAGATTTCTATCTTTTAAAAGGAAAATTTTTTTTTTTTTTTTTTTTTTTAAATTTTTGGGGACCCCGAGAAAAAAGTCTCTGAGAGGGGTGGGGACCCCCAAAAAGGGTTTAAAAACCCCCGAAAAAAAAGCTCTTTTGGACTGGGAAAATTTTTTTTGCTTCAAACGGGCTTATCTTTTTTGCTAACCATTTTGCTGGGGACTGAAAATATTACAAAATTTTTTCTTCTTTAGGCCCCCTAAAAAAGACCCCGCCAGGGTACTTCCCCCCACAAACCCGACAGGGTTCTTTTCCCCCCACAACCCCGGAAAGGGGTTAGGGGATACAGGGTAATATATACATGTATGTAAACTTTAAAATACTCGAGGGCCTGATCCCAAAAACTGCACATGCCTTAAAAAAAGGGAACTGGAGTGATAGATTTGGGAAGGAAGTGAGGAGTAAGGGGGGGGTGGGAACAAAAGGAAACACTGTTTTTTTTCAAAAACTGGGGGCCCTGAATTTTCAAAATCTTTCCGACGTGTCAGGAAAAAAACCGGTGGGGGCCAAATGTAGAAGCCTTCAAGAGGGGAAAATGGACAAGTATTTTTAAAAAGGTGCCAGATCAACCCCGGCCCGTGATGGGTATGCGCGCCAATAGTGGTGGTTTTATCTGAATCCCCGCTCATAAAATTTTGGCTTGCAAATCAAAGCAAAAAAAAACGACCCAAACGACCTTCTTGTAACTCAAAAACTTAAAAATTTTTTGGGGACTTGTAAATCAAGGTTTCCAAAAGTTTTGCTATTACATTTATTATATAATAATTATTATATAACCAACTTTTTTGCAGTATATCTAATAAAAATTTCCCTTTAATGTTCTGTTTAAAAATTACAGTTAACTTTAAAGCAGGGCCCCTGACATAAAAAGAATTTTTCCCTCCCCGGGTAGAGCATTTTGCAGGGTTTGTTTGAAATTAGAGTGGGTTAGTGACAAGTACAATAGTTTTATGGGCTTTTTTGTGCGGGTTTGGGGTGTGAGGGCCGGTTTAAAGTTTATAAAGGGATTTAGGTAAACCTTTAGGGAGACTTAAAATCCTTGGATTGGGAAAATATGGTGCTTGCATGCTGAAAGGGAAAGGGTTTTGGGGTATTGCCGTTCGAGGGTTTTTTGAATTAAAAGTTTTCAAACCCAAAACAGTATTTTGTGAATGATAGCAAAAAGTGTTTCCTTTTTTTTGGGGGGGGGAAGGGGTTACCTACCTAGTGGAAAGATGGCCAGTTTTTTTAAAAAAAATATGGGAAAAAATTTTTTTCCTGCAAGTTGAGAGTGTAAATTTTTTTTTTATTATTTAAATTTTTAATTCATATTTTCTGTGAAAAGTTTTATTTTTCAGTCGTTGGGAGAGTGATATTGGGCCGTTAAAATAAAAAACAAAAAAACTTTATAACTTTAAAATTTAAAAGTTTTCATTTTTCCCCAGGCAAATAAGCTTGGCCCGGGGTTTTCACTAAAAGGGAGAGGGTCCAAAGACGGGGGGGGTTTGTTCAAGAGTTTGATCATGCAGGTTTTTTTCCTTCTTTATCACCTTTAGTCCCTTTTTTGGGAACAGCTCTTTCAATAAAGGGATGCTTTATTTTAAAAATTTATGCCCGTATCCAGGGGTTATTTTTTTTTTGTCTTTTGACTTATTATTTTTGATAAGTTTTTGAACACCCAAAAAATTTTTAAACCCTTTTGCTATCGAGACCACCCGCTCACAAACTTGCTTTCAGTGTCCGAAATTTAAAAAAAAATTTTTTTCTTATGAAATGATAGAGAAATTTTTCCGATGGTAATGACACCAAAATTTAAAATTTGATGGAAAACTTACGGGGAAATTTCACTCTTGAAAAAATTTTTGCGGTTTAGGAGATTTTTTTAGCATCAGCGATTTTTCCCCCTTTGAGCCTATTTTTGGCCAGTTTCCCTTGTTCCAGTTGACCAAAAATAAAAGCTTTTTTGCTAGAATTCCATTTTTCTATCGATTGGGGTACAAGAAACCCCCCTTTACTGATTTCAACTACCAGTTTAAAATGGGCCCGAAATTGGCAATTTGGTTAAAATTTACACAAATTTCAAAAGATGCCAATTTCAAAATAAAGGTTCGAATTAAAAAGGGGGACATTCCGGCACTAAAAAATGTAACATTTTTTTGTTCATTTGTCTGTCTCCGGCCCCCCTTGGGATTACCTTTGGGGAAGGGGGTTTTGGGGGGGCAGGGCCCCGTGGGTTGGTCTGGGAAACCAGGCCTCAGGTAGTTTAGGGGTGTGGAACCCAACCCGGGGTGTTATATGGCCCCCCACAAAATTGGGCGTACGAACCCGCCTGGTTTGTCAAAGGGACTATACTGAAATTTAGGTAACCCGTCCAGGCCCTTTCTTTTCCCTTTTTAAATTTTTTTTCACACAAAAAAAAAAAAAAATTTACTGTTATGCAGCTACTGCATTTTTGTTTAATTTAAATTTTATAAATAATGTTTAGCCCCTTCTGACTTTTGTATTGGGCTGGGCCCGTTGGCAAGTCATGGTTTGGGGACGTCATTTGTTTTAAATTTTGAACTCGGCAAAAATCAAACATTTCGCCTACTTTTAGCTCCCGTTTCAAGGTAAAAGTGGGGCCCTGATAATGTTTTTGGTCAGAATCATAATTTTTGGGAAAAAGTAAAATTTTTTTTTTCAAACATTGGCTCGCAAAACTTTTATTTGACTGGAAACGTCATTTGACTCGAAATTGTCGTTTGTTTCCCCGGGCGCGTACTCACGGCCCCAAGCCACCCCCCACTCCCCTTCCCAGCCAGTGTGGCATTGTTTACAAAAGTGACCATCCCCCCACTTGTTTTAACGAAAAAATTTTATATATTCCATTCATTTTTTGTGCTTCCAACTGTTAAATTTAAAAATCATGGCTCCCCAAAAAAAGTCTTCTAAATGGGCCTCCCGTTTGGGAAAAAAAGGTGGGAAATACGATTGAATTTAAGAAAAACATCAATTTAACATTTTGAAAAATGGGGTTACGTGTGGCCGAACTGGCCAGGATGTACAGTGGAACCTCAAAAATCGAACGTATCACGTATCGAACGTTTCGAAAATAGGACCATTTTTGGACAAAACTGTGTCCCTATTATCGAACGTGCCCCTATTTTCGGACCGCCGGGTACGGGACCTGTCTGCCGCCTGCTCTGTCCGCGTACCCGCGCAGGCGCCGTGAGCAGTCTAGCTTTGTTTATGCTTGAGTGAACACTAACCTGCGCTCTCAACGCATTTTACGATTATTTTGTTGTGTTTTAGTGCTTGTGGGACTGTGAAATAAGCTGCCATGGGCCCAAAGAAATTTGCTAGTGGTACCCCTGTGGTAAAGAAAGTGGGAAAACACCATAGATGTGAAGAAGGAAATAATACAGAAGTATGAGAGTGGTGTGAGACTTGTTGAGCTTGCCAGGATGTATGGGAAAAACAGTCGACCATCGGTTCTATCCTGTCAAAGAAAGAACAAATCAAGGAAGCTGATGTTGCGAAAGGTGTTAATATAGGGAGTGGATGAGGTGCCTTCTTCAAAAATTAAGGAGATTTGTGCCAAGTGAATGATGTCCAAATGTTTGTGCAGAAGCACCACCCTGAGCAAGCTGAAACAAGCCATCTTTGCACAAGTTCAGTGATAGAACCATGTCCCATTTTAGGGAAATGTTAAAGAGGTGCCAGAAACAGAGGACTGTGGACAGTTATTTTGTCAGACAGGGGTCCAATGACTCTCAAGCTGGTCCTAGTGGCATTAAAAGACAGAGAAGGGAAGTAACCCCAGAGAGGGCTTTACTGAAGTCCTCATGGAGGGGGATTCTCCTTCCAAACACTAACCCCAACTCCCTCTCTCCTCCTCCCTATCTTCCAGATGCCATCACCAATCTTCAATAAAGGTAAGTAAAAATGTTATTTTATATGTATTACTGTACATAATTAAAAACTATAGTATTTGTTGTATGTAAAACTGTAATTAATTTCTATAAAATGTATTTTTTGTGTGAATATTTTTGGGTTTCTGGAACGGATTAATTGTATTTCCATTATTTCTTTATGGGAAATATTGCTTCGAATTTCAGACTTTTCAAATTTAGAACTAGCTCCTGGAACGGATTAAGTTCGATTTTTGAGGTTCCACTGTATAAGAAACCCCATACAACCATAGCTTCTATTGTGGCCAAGAAAAAGGAAATCATGGAGGCTGTTCTTGCAAAGGGGGTAAGTAAGCTGACAAAAATGAGATCGCTAGTACTCGAAGATGTTGAGAAGTTATTGTTGGTGTGGATTAATGAGAAACGATTAGCAGGAGATAGTCTTATGCAATCGCTTATTTGTGAAAAGGCTAGGCAGTTGCATGACGATCTCGTGAAGAAATTGCCTGCAACGAGTACTGATATTTGTGAATTTAAGGCCAGCGAAGGCTGGTTTGAGACATTTAAGAACTGTAGTGGCATACACAGTGTGATAAGGCATGGTGAGGCTGCCAGCTCGGACAAAATTGCAACTACAAAATTCGTAAGTGAATTCAATGAGCACATACAGTCTGAACAATTAAAACCCCAACAAGTGTTCAGTTGTGATGAAACAGGCCTCTTTTAGAAGAAAATGCTGAAGAGGACCCACATTACTCAGGAGGAAAAGGGACTGCCAGGACACAAGCCTATGAAAGACAGGCTGACACTTTGTAGTAATGCTAGTGGGGATTTTAAAGTGAAGCTGTTACTAGTGTACCATTCTGAAAATCCCAGGCATTCATGAAAAACAATGTCATGAAGAATAAATTGTGTGTGTGTTGGAGAGCTAATAATAAGGCATAGGTCACGAGGGAAATTTTCGTTGAGTGGTTCAATGAAGTGTTTGGCCCCAGTGTGAAGAATTACCTCCAAGAAAATAAATTGGATCTCAAGTGTCTCCTAGTAATGGACAGTGTACCTGCTCATCCTCCAAACTTGGATGACCTAATTCTGCAGGAGTTTGGGCTCATCACAGTAAAGTTCTTTCCCCCTAATACCACTCCACTCCTCCAGCCCATGGACCAGCAGATCATTTCAAACTTTAAAAAACTCTACACCAAAGCAATGTTTCATAGGTGCTTTAACCCTTTCAGGGTCCGTCCCGTAGATCTACGGCTTCACGTTGAGTGTCCAAACCATAGATCTATGCCAAAATTCTAGCGCCGTCAAATTTAGCGCGACAGCGCTCATAGGCCTACATGTGAGAGAACGAGTCTGCGTGGTGGGTGTGCGCCATAAACAAAAAATCTAGGCACCCGCATAGCATTGTGGGAACGCCGGCTCAGTTACCCTTGTTCACCATGCCTCGTTGCAAGTCAGCTCTCACTCCACGGAAAATTGGGACTCTCCTCTTCCTATCTGATAGTTCTGACACTGATGGAAGTGGAAATGAAGACGAATCCTATGACTTTGATCAGTTAGTGACCGAAAGGAATGACCAGGATATCGATAATAGTGCAGAAAACCCTGACGATCCTCAACCTTCAACCTCTGGTGTTTGGGTTTTCCCT